>CM023485.1:17213874-17776511 GCA_013339685.2 Hyalomma asiaticum | reverse complement strand
TTGAGAGACCGTATTTTTATTCAGGAAGCCGCGCAATAAGTAGAGGAATGCTCTGCGATGCGGGAAAACGCATTTTGTGCGACTTCTGATCGAGTCAAAATTTCACAAAATACCCAATACTATAGTCTTACCTTTTTTGGCATTTTGGGCAAAATTTTGAGAAACCATATTTTTATTCAGGAAGGCGCGCAATAAGTAGAGGAATGCTCTGCGATGCGGGAAAACGCATTTTGTGCGACTTCTGATCGAGTCAAAATTTCACAAAAAACCCTATACTATAGTCTTACCTTTTGTGGCATTTTGGGCAAGATTTTGAGAGACTGCATTTTATTGAGGAAGCCGCGCAATAATTAGAGGAATGCTCTACGATGCGGGAAGACGCATTCTGATCGAGTCAAAATTTCACAAGAAAGCCAAGACTTACCTTCTTTGGCATTTTGGGCAAGGTTTTGAGAGACCGTATTTTTATTCAGGAAGGCGCGCAATAAGTAGAGGAATGCTCTACCAGTAGCGCACCCAGGATCTCTACCAGGGGGGGGTGCAATTTTTCACGAAGGGCCGGCCATGCCATTACACAGTTGTTGCGTGTGTAAAAAAAAGTAAATAAAATGCCAAATAATAGTAACATCAATGATGATGATTATTTTTATTATTTTTTTCGGCATTTTGCAGAGACATTAGCGCCACATTCTTCTAGGACATAGGAGCAGTTACGGAGTGGGATGGGATTAGGTCGGCCTCAGGGGGGGGGGGGGGGTTACAACACCCGAAACCGCCCCCCCCCCCCCCCCGGCGGTGCGCCACTGCTTTGAGCGTATATATAAATATGCCCGTCATGGCTTGTGCCTTGAGGCAAGATCGAGATGATCGGAAACGTATGCGAGAAGCGACTGTGTCTTTAATTTTTGACCGTATTCAAATGTTACTGCTGTTTCTTTTATTTACTTCTCTGGGGCTTCCTATCATGAATTTCCTATTTTTCCGGCGGCGCAATCGCTTGCTTGCAAGCAGGCGTCGTCACTGATGGCTTTATTATATGTGTGCAGAAATATCTCTCAAATATTTTGATAGACGTCACATCTGCGATCTTGAAAAAAAAAATGGTGCGCAGTGTTACGGCGGTTCGACGCTCGGTAAATTTTGGGCATTTGAATTGGGCGCTTGGCAGCCTACGAGTGACAGGAAAGGCCATTGAACCCAAGAATCTTTCGAGCGTGGCATGCTTTATAGCCCGACCAAAGTGAATTTGTCGCTTCGCGTTGCGTGCGGAAGGATACGGTCGACGACGACGTATTAACATCGATAACTTATTCGCTGCAGGAAACTATGTCGCGACACTGCACAGAAATCGAAACCATTTATAACAGTCACAGAAGCGAGGGAGATTTCATCTACTTCGAATGTCCGCGCCCTTAATCGTTTTACGATAAAGAATGCGCATAAAAATGGAAATTCTCGAGGAAGTGTTCTGAGGACCTAACACATTATGCTCAGTGCCTATTCAGAAGACGTGTCTAGATGTGGTCGAAAGGACGCTTTCAACGTTTATAGAATCACTGGTGATCGCTGTTTGCTCAGGATGCATGACCACGTTTTTTTTTTTCTTCAAACTTGTTCTCTCGTGGAGATTCACTGAGACGCCTGACCCACAATCTGTTCTTATATGGGTTCTCAAAACGTTATTGTAATGGTTCCTTGATGGATCGATGTATTGGTGATATGCTTGAACAAATGATTCGTGGGATGCGATGGCGTCTTGGCCTGATACAAGAATGGCGAAGTGGTTACGGGGGCCTAGAATGGTGAGCACAATTCGAGGTGCACGACCTGAAAGACGTGCCATATTTTGAATTGTTTGGGGAAAATCAGGACAGAGGACTGGGTGACGTCAGTTCTAAGCCACCCATCGGCCGGATTCTGTTTTTGTACATCCGGGTGTCTTCTCCAAACAGAGGGGACACTTCTACACCACCTTGTGTGCCAAACGTACCCACACTTGCCGGTAGGTCCTAGTGCTATAAAATTTGATTGATTTCTGGGGTTTTACGTCCCAAAACCAACTATGACTATGAGAGACGACGTAGTGGAAGGCTCCGGAAATTTTGACCAGCTGGGGTTCTTTAATGTGCGCTGACATCGCACAGTACACGGGCCTCAACATTTCTCCTCCATCGAAATGCAGCCGTCGCGGCCGGGATTCCACCCGCTAACCTCGGATCAGCAACCGAGTGCCGAATCCACTAGACCACCGTGGCGGGGTGGGATTTGTCGTCCCAAAACCACGATTTGATCATGAGAGCTGCCGTAGTGGAGGGCTCCGTAAGTTTCGACCACCTGGAGTGCTATAACAGGAGTTTTGGCAGGTATTGCGCTATGTGTTATGGAGATACTGTCCCTATTGCCATGTCAGGGAGCCTAAACGCGAGCGTTTTTTTTTTTTTTGTAATAACCCTTTGTACGACCATGGCACACAATTCCTTCCTCTTAATGGCCACAATAGTCTACGCTCCCTTATTTCACACACGTCAGCAACAACAAGCACATAGTCTGTAGGGTAGAGCGAGGCACATTCAGTGCTGAATGTTGTTCAGTTGATCTTAGTCGGGGTATGAGAAAGACATGTCGAGTGGTTAACAGGATAAGGCTCGACGATGTTAAATTCCTTGGACATTCCACGGCCTCACTTTCGCGTAATTAAACTGAAATCGTAGCCGATGCTTAATAACTGGTGTATTCGAATGTCTTTAAACACTTTCTCGTACCACGGGCTTCACTTATGATGTTGGGTGAACTTACCTGTCCAGATGGCAGCCATATTTACATCGCTTTTTTTTTAGCACATCGCAGTAGGAAGGCGAAGAATTACTTGCGACATTACCAGGCAGAAATGTGCGCACCCTTTTCATTCTCTACGAATGTGCCTGTGAATCACTGTGGGAGAGTCTTGAAGTGTGATATTACTGGCGGTATTTTCAGGAAAAAAGAAACAATAAATATATTTACTAAATGTTCGCCATTCAAAGAGCTCCTTGATCTACTCGTACACGCCTCCTTGTTTAGCAAGAAAAACAGGAGTGATACCACATGTTTTAACATCCCCCTGTGAGATTTTGTATACGAATTTATAAAAACCACACATTTAGTTGACTAAACTTAACCAGCGACAGTGACTCAAATAGGGCGTTTAATGAAAAAAAGAATGTGTAAGTACTCCGAAACCGCAATAAATTTGGCGTCCATTTTATAGGACACCTTTCAGAAACAAAGATATCTATTAAAGGGAAAATTAGTATTCACCCCTTTGTAGCACAAGGCTACAAGGAAATCCATATGGATTCCTCACAAATGAAAGCTTCCTAGTTGCCGAAAAATTCGTCTTCCACGTTACTCCACCTTGCTGATTTCCGCAGAACTCACTTGCCATATATTCACGCCCATGTATGTGCTTCGAGTTGTCCATGGATTCGCCCTCGCACTATCAATCGCTAGCCTCCTGGTTAGCGAAATTATAAGAGCGAGCGCCCCGGACAGGCGTTGGTCCCGGGTTCGAACCCCGGACCAGGACGAATTTTTCAGCAACTAGGAAGCTTTCATTTGTGAGAAATCCGTATGGATTTCCTTGTCGCCTTGCGCTAAAAACGGATGGATGCTGATTTTCTCTTTAATAAACGTTGCTCCACCTTGCGGGTTTCCGCAGAACTCAGTTGACAAAGATTATATATATATATATATATATATATATCTATATAGTGGGGAATTCGGCTGCTTACCTCCGCCGCCAGTCATCATCGGAACGGAGCTAGCTCGTGGCACGCACCCCCGGCTTGGGGGCGGAGGGCGTGGAGCGGATCCAGCAGTCGGCGTTGGGCTTCCAGAGAGTAAACTACGTTGTTCTAATGGCTCGTGTGCCCATCTCTGGGAACCTCAGCTGGCCAGAGGCTCAGAAGCCACGGCCCTGAGCCCACAATATATATATATATATATATATATATAATATATATATATATATATATATATATATATATATATATATATATATATATATAGAGAGAGAGAGAGAGAGAGAGAGAGAGAGAGGTAAGGAAAGGCAGGGAGCTATATAAGCAATAAATAAAAGACATTACGACAGCTAAGTTTGATAAGATACTTTTTATTGAAAAAAAGTCTTCTTTATCACAACGAGACAGATAAAGTCAGCTGCGGCAGCAGTTCCCGCGAACTTGTAGAAGCGCTGAGTGCATGTAGCATTCATGCAGACAGGCAAAAATTGTCTCTGTGGGATGTACACGTATGTGACAACAACAATGGTTGGTTAGTGAGGTTCTAGCTAGATGAATAACTGAACAGACACGCCGAGGTGTCCATGGCGTAATGCTCCCTTCCTCCCATTCGCGTACGATGAGGCTAAATGCCAAAAATAGATGAAAGAGCTTTCAGTGTACAAAAACGACAGCTTAGAGATCAGCCATGATCTTTGGCAATTGACACGTGAGCCTCACGGGATGGTTTTGAGAGCAGAATTTCAGTGAGAAGAGTTAGTGCAAAGCTCGAGATAAATTCGATTCTTGCAGTCTCACACATTTCAAACAAGGGAATGTTCTTTGAAATATCGCGCATAACATATACCAAGAAGGAACGACGGGTACTGTGTCGGCACCATTCATGAATTCGGCACCACTCATGAATAAGGAACGTAGACGTTGAACCACTCAACACGCATCCATCGTCCTACTGAGCTTATGAATCACTCCCAATACGTATGTAAACCAATGATTTGCGGGTTGTTGGAAATGGTATGCATACTCAAGACTATGTTTTTACTAGGCAAGTACAAATATATGCAGGGGTGAAAAGAAGTGATGGGGTAGGCGCAAGACAATTCATTTAACAAACAACTGACAAAAGTTGCTAACATGAATGAAAACGTTAGAACCTGATTTCTCTTTTGAGTGGGCTCCTGCTAGCTCAAATCGCTCAACAAGGTATGTAGAGACCGGTACAAAGAAACATTCATGGGCGTAACGCGACTTTATTCTTGCGTAACAGCGACAAATGTCGCGTTACCTAGCGGTTATTTGCCATATTCAAATTTTTGGATGCACCCTCGAGTGCTCCGAAGTCATTTTCGTTACCATAACCTGTTGTGCTATGCTACTAGCGCAGATTGTGTTGAAGTTCTCAGGTGCTCTTGGGAAAAAGACGAGGCAACGTGACGTTGGTGCCCCTTGACCATATTAAGCAGTCGCAAATAAATGCCGACGATAAGACAGTACGTTACTAGCTTTTCATGCGGCGCATCAGAGACAAGGAACATAATGTCAACAATGTTTGTGCTCCTTCTCATTAAAATAAAAATGAAGCACAGTTACGCAAGATAATCCTTAACCCATATCGCAGTCACAGGGCAATCACAGGGGTACAAGTCCGGGTCAAAGGCCGCACAACACAGCACACGTATCGGGGTTGTCCCTCATACAAATCGTACCAACCGTAGCCACCACTTACAGAGCCTCTTTCTCTTTGGAGGCGGTACATTATCGCCTGTCGCCGGGCTTGTTACTGCCACAGTTTCTCCGCTAACTTTCGCGGCAGTCTTCACTGTGCGTCGATGAATTACGAACTTCGGCAACTGCGAGAGCAGAACTTCCACGCCACTGTTCTCATTCGCCAGCTCTGCCGGCCTCGATGGTACTAGTGTTGGCTCCTCCCAGTGTCCAGCGTTCATCCGTGAGAACGTGGAAAGAGACAAGCAGAGTGCGTAGTAGCAACGAGGGCAGCATCTGTGGCCTTGCGATGAGTTTTCTGCAGTCGTGCGCGAAGCGGTGGCAGCAAAGGCGGATGCGGAGATTGTAGAAACGTACCGGGCCCCGCACAGTCGCGCAAGGGCCACCGATATGAGAAGACATGACGACGCTTCCTTTGGAATGTTTTCAACCACGAGACACGGGCTTCCTGCGGCAGTCCTCGCGTCTCAACGCGCATTCAGACTATCACGGCCTCCCGAAGGTCGCAGTGTTCGTGTGAGCGCACGCGGCACAACTCGAACGGGCTACGTGTTCCCGAGGGTCTTCGCTGCGGCCGTGGAGGCGTTGCTGGCAGCGCAGGCTGTCCAGCGAGGAGCGCTGCCCTTGGCGTTTTGTCAGTACAGCTGCGTCGTGGACACCGCCGTGCATGACGAAGATGTGGGCGCCGGTTCGTAGGCGCAGCAGGCGTTGCTCCTAGCCACCATGCTGGTGCTGGCGGCCGAAGAGTTGGACCGATGCCGTGAGCTGAACGAGTAGCTCATCTTCAGCCGCTGACGCACGGAAGAATGACTGCGAAGAAGAAAAAGATGATGGTTTGATTAAGACAGAACACTGCTGAGCCCTTGTCCTGCGACGCGTCAAAGCCAAAGCAAGGGAAAAAAAAAATAACCAATAAGCTTCCCTGCTGTGAAACCTACGAAAGTGTGTAGCACGCGCAACCCAGCGATTGTTGTTGTGAGTCGGAAAAGTGCCGTCGGAGGAGACATTACGCGCTCGGCGAGGCGGTAGAGCCCTCTCTGGCGCGCGTCGCGGGTATCGGCAGGAAGCAGGAGCACGCGACAGGAGGAGACGGTTGCCCACAATGGGGGACCCTAAAGCGCTACGCACTTAGAGAAGACCAACTAATTCGCCTGGCTAAGATTACACGTCACAGAAAAAAAAATCTGCAAAATATGACATGTACGTTATAAAGTTGTTGAAACAGGACACGACTATGCACATTTACTCGGCCGCTCTTAAAAAAAAAAACAAGTGTTAGATGTCAAACTAATGTATGTGAATACCATTTCGCTAAAATGCTGTTTGAGCTACGTTATAATCCAAAGCACGCGAAAGCACGTCCTCTTTTCTTCATAAAGTTCGCATAAAGAATTAAAAGGTCGCACATGTCCGAACGTGCGAGAACGCGATTCAAGTATGTGTCGCTTGCTTGCGAGGAAAGTCGAACATCAGTAAGAAACATGGATTAACGAACTGGCGTTGTACACTGGATGCAGTAAACTCTGAAGGGGCGAAAAAAAAAAGGCTCGCACAAAAGAAGCAATAGTAGAACCCGCTCTCATTGGTTACGCGGACGGCAGTAACTTCCTGCTTACCGAACCGTGAAGCGAACAGCGATGCGAAGTCTCCCTTTTCTTTCAAATTATTTCATGTCGGCACTTCACATTGCTGTAAGCTGGTGAGCTGCGGTCCGCAGGCATAATCACATCTTACGCATCACCGGCCTTTCACTAGAACTTTAGAAACAGCGGCACTGACAAGACCGATGACGAGAGTGTGTACAGAGCGGACGCTTAACAGTGCAGACACAGTTACGGTACCGTTGGTGCGTGACGTAGTATGCGCTTCGGCACTTAGGTAATGGACTTGCGTTACAGAAAACTTTCCATCAAGGACGGAATACAAAATGAGGTTCGATAGTCATTCTCTTTAGTGACAGAAAGCAATCAACTGCGCCCCCCCCCCCCCACCCTCCCCGATTGCCTAACAGCCGAAATTTCTCCGATCATTTTTTCCCCTTGTGCCTGGAGGTAGGAACGTGCCTTTTTGCTCTTAGGGGAGCAATTTGCCTCAGAGCTTTTTTTTTTTTTGAGCAAGTAAGCTGCGAGACGCCGCACATTTGGCTTTACGCATGAGCCTTAGTGAAATATACTTGATATGAAATGTTAACTTAAGTGCCCGACACAACGCTGCTACAACAAATTATGCGTTTTTCCGAACCTCGGCGAGAGATTACTGCTACGTAGGTCCTATAGGCTACAGACTCAATAAGCTCTCCTACGATGGTACACAACCAGAGCCCCATCACACAGGTTACTAAACTAGATATAATAATAATAATAATAATAATAATAATAATAATAATAATAATAATAATAATAATAATAATAATAATAATAATAATTGATCTAATGAGGAAAATATAGTTGCGCTGGTAAAAAGAATCGTTTATAAAAATGCTGAAAAAGATTGCAACGCTTCATTAAGCTTATACTTGGTTGTAACGGCGTCGCGAATGGTAGAGACTCACTCATTCAATTACAAGCAGACGCGTTATGCAAAACCTGCTTTTCTTTTTTTCGTGATATTGGAAGGAGAATACGTAAAGTAAAACTTTTATCTCAAGCGACACGCGATACAGATTGTTTTGTTCGTTGCAACCGAATGTAATGTTCGAAATCGGAAGTTCAGTTGCCCGCTCCCCGTCATTTTTCGTTCAGGCGCGCATAGTAGGTTTTAATAGGGAGGCTAACATTTTTTGCTTTGTATGTGATAGCTAACGAAGATAGAAACCTAAACGGCGTAACTTTAGCGATAAATACTAAAAAATTGCATACGCATTGAGTGAACACTTACATCTCCTCCATATCTTCTCTAATCACGCTCTGGAATGCTGAGGTCACGTGATAGCGGGTAGGGAAAGAGGAAAGAGAGAGAGAGAGAAAGATGGAGAGAGAGAAAGAAAGAGCAGCTGTTAGAGAAAGCTCATTTTCCGTTTCTGTGACGTCAGTGTGTAAAGTAGGACATTTTTGAGAGAAGACTGGTGACAGTTTCCTCGTAATTGGCAGATATTCCTTCAAAAAGTTTCTTTAGATCCGCAAAGGCCCGTGGCCGCCACAATACCGATCAGTCTCTTGCCGCAATAAAATTTTGCACTAGCAATTTGACCTCCAAACAACGAAGCCCTGTCCCTGAGACTTCTTCAATTTTGTTTAAATGAGATGGTATCTTTGAAACCCCATACCTCAGACGTAAAAACACATTAAGGTATCGCTTATTATTTGTCGCATTCCTAGAAGCAATTTACTAAGGATTCTTCATATTTTGATTGATTACTTCAAACGTATCGATCATTTGCTGCGCGATGTAATAAGCGTTACAAGTGCTTTCAAATATCCACCTTCGCATATTCTTGCATGTTCGCATATGAGCTAATATATTATAGACTACCCAAAAAGTGCCCTGTTCACAATAATCAAATAAAAAATCTTAACATACTCCACCCAGCGAAGTTCCGTGAAGGGGGAGAGAAATATTAAACTGTGCGCATAACTCATTCTAGTTGCATACGAAGACGTGAGGAAATAATAAGCGATGGAGAAAGGCGAGGAAAAACGTTTTTCAGCGCTCGGCAGGAAAAGCAGAAGCGTTGCAAATGAGGGGCAGCATTACAAGTATTGAGTGCAAGCGCAAACTTGCTAAATAAGTAGAAAAGTTACAGACAGCAAACCTTAAAGGTTATCGTGCTCTACGTGTCGAAACAAAGGTGTGATTACGAGACGCACCGTAGTGGTTAATCCGGAATAATTGTGACCATGTAAAGCACCTTAACTAAGTACACGGTGCTTGCATTCCGTCCTCATTGGGATCAATACATTGCAGCCGTTATTGGAAACAGTGTGCTCGTGCTTTGTAGCCTAACGCCGTAGTCACTAAACCGATGGGGCTAAACTGCGGAGAAGCTCAGATGCGTGCATTGGGAAGGGAGTTCTCGCTTAGTTTATCCATGCTACAAAAGCAGCATAATAGATATAAATAAACGCGCATCTGTACGCAATAAAAATGCCCGAAAAGCACTGGCTTGGGCAGTACGCCACACTCTTGGAACACGCAGATTCTGATAACATTAAGTCTTTGACAACTTCCTAAACAACGGACGAAGAGTACTGACTCGGTGCATTTGGCGCATTGAATAGCACAGCGACGCGGCGCGTACATCGTTGCACGCTGCGATGCCACGCGTCTCGCTTCCTCTCCGAGCTTTTGTAGCGTGCGATTTTCCTTTGAACTCTACGTTAGCCGTGCAAATAAAGCCATGCGGTACAGTAAACCCAAGGGAACCAGGCGGAGCCTTCCGATTTGCGAAACAAAGCGGTGACTGCACCACTACGTCAGCCTATTGTATTCAGTTGCAAAAAAAAAAAAAAAGAAGAAGAAGAAGAAAGGATAGTTACGTTTGCGCTGAAAAATCTAGGTATTGTCCGTACTGCACGGTGCTCGTGGATACTACCTCTGCTGCTAGGAGCTCTTGGATGGATAGATATTGTGAGCGTCCCCTCCCATATTTAGTGTGGTGGATGATGCTACCATACAACACTAATGTACGCCACCTATGTGCGTTGCGGGCCGTTGTGAACCATTGTGATGCTCAACAAGGATTTAATCGACAAGGCCGGGGGAGACAGCGTTGGCCAGGAACGGCTGAGTGGGCAAATAAAACATGCAGGTGTCATTCAGCAGAGAGCGCCACAATGCAGCATGTTATCTTTAGGAGTACAAAACGAGTGCTTGTTTTGCTTCAGCTTCATGCGTATGCCCAATATATACCCACAGATGCATGCATTGAGAACACCGCGTGCAATTCCACCTCGATAGTTGTCTGAGCCGATCTGAACAAATGTTCCTAAATATGAGTAGCGAATTCGTTCACTAGAAATGGCAGCATGCGGTGCTGGAAACCGATTCCTCCTCCGCTCGGTCTAGATAAATATTTTTTGTAACGTTCACGCCCGTTTTAATCAGTTATACTCAACGACTCTGGTTGCATCCTTTGGCTAATCAATGGCTGCTGTGAGAGTTATGCTAAGATGAACATTGGTTCCACAACTGTTTAATCAAAGGCGAAATGCCAAGGATGGCATTCTGCCTAGATGACCGTCAAAGAAATTTGTGCCAGAATCAATCGGCAGCCTTCGGCTAATATATCACAGCTCCAACGATGCGTCATGACGCTGCAGGAACTAATTCGTCATTCCAACCTTCCCAACCTGTTTCTTATTTTTTTTCTCTCTTTAGGTCTCACCAGCGGTCAGAGAAGCACAGTACGTACCCTTTCGTCATTTGTAGTTTAGCAAGTGACCAGATGAGCATAAAATTAATTGAACGAAAGTCACAGATTGTACCAACAAAATACATAAAAAAAAAGATTCGTTCATAATAAGGGTCGAACTTTTTGTACAAGTGGGTATTTAGGTATACGTAGGTAGCTGGGCGTTCAACAGACTATCGAGGTGTGGAATTTAAGCTCCCCATCACAACATGGAAAATGGGAAACAAACCACTGTCCGGAATTTCGTCATATCTGTGTGTGCTTTGCGTCTCGATGACATCATTTAGAGGTGCTGGCTCAATTTTGCACGTGGAATTTCTTTGCTCGGATCAATGTACGAATACATAGTGTTGTCTAAGTTGCAGCCTCTTGCTTCGTGAATTTGTTAGAGGCACAGGGACAGCTTACAAAGCTCTCCAGTAGTAGGGTGCGATGCACTCTGAATTGTGTACGTTTTGTGCTTAATACATGTATGGCTCCGTTGATGGGAACCATTCGTCGTTCAAATAAGAAATTTTTAACCAGGTGCTATAATATCATTATCGTTATCAAACGTACCTTCATGGACCATTGCATACGTAATCATCCTGTTGTTTTGCAGAGTTCACAGACCGAGTGCGCCATTTTTGGCGATAATGAAATAACTGAAGAAGTTTTACTGCATTAGACAATGTTATACGTAAGACACTCGAGCATACATTTGTTTGTCCCTGTGCGTTGTAGCTGATCAAATGAACGCTACTTCCAATTTCCGGATAATTGCTTGCATGCCCTTTTCTGTAAGACGATGCCGAATGCAGCATCACGTGAAATTTCAACGGTGAGAAGATACGAGGATGTTAGGCAATACACCGTTATTATGGCTACATGCTTAAGGAAAAACGAAATTCTAATGACTACTAATGTTATTCAATTTTTGGAAGAAGTGAATACTTAACCGACAAAAAAAATTTGCCTCGTAGAGCTCGCATTGCAATTGGCCTTATTTACGGTATCTGGAACGAAGTTAATGATCTACCTCAGCTGTAGCCCACTACTTCAGAAAAAAACATATCCGGTTATCATTAGAGGGACAAATTATTGAACTTCGGGAGTAATAAGAACCCAGGTCTAAGAATAAAAAAGTAAGAAAGAAACAAGGAATTGATCCCAGACAGATGGAAGGAATTGTAAACGCCAAGGAGGGGTGGGTTTTATTCAGTATGCAACATGCGGCCAAGAACTCTTCGGTTCTGGCAGCTCAAATAGGAATTATTAAGTGAAACACACACACACACACACACACACACACACACACACACACACACACACACACACACACACACACACACAGACGCGCGCGCTGCAGGCAAGCACGTAAGCAAGCACACACGCACGCGTACGAGCTACAAAGCAAAGCGAAGCGTGGTGCCGACGACAGACTTACCACATCAGGTAGACGGTGACAGCGACGAATATCACGAAGGCAGAGCCCACCGAGATCATGGCGTACATCCAGAAGCTGTACTCGTTGTCGTCTGAAACGAGAGGACAGGGGACAAGTCGATGAATATGCGGCGCACGACCATCGAGCAATTCCGACGATGCACATTTGTGAAAGAAGCCTTGTTTTCTTTTTCTTTCTTTTTTGTTATCCCTTTCAACTTCACGCGAGAAAGCAATAGAAATGAAGTCAATAACAAGGCAGGATTTTAGGGAGGGCGGATGCTTGAACTGATGAGAAATTATAGAACAAGGGAATGCCGCCGAAGCCAATATTGGCTCCATGTGACGTACGAAGGAAAGGAGGTTAAACAGTTGGCTTCTGGATCGCTGTCCCACGATGAGGAAAGGGGAAGTAGGCAGAGAAGTCTAGGAAAATGAATAATGTTACTATAAGTGAGTCACGCGCACATAGAACAGCGTTATTCGCGCGACCATAGATGTTTTAAAGAGGTCAGTCCCTCCCGTATAGGGTCAGCTGTAGAGATGATGATTATTCTGACGTTTAAAATTTATTTGGCGAGCTCTCGAAGGAAAAGCAAGGGTGGTTGAGGATATTTGTACAATGGAGTCATTGCGTAAGAAATACAAAATGAAACAGAAGAACAGTGCTATAAAACTGACGAAACGAGGCGAGAGTGAATGAAAGACTGGTGAAATTGAAATTGATCGCCGACTACTAGAAGGGAAGCCGTTTCGGCTCCCACACAGGAGTTTTTCACAGTCGAGTCGAACGAAAAGTAACTCCGGTTATGCTGCAGTGCTCGCCGTTTGAAACGCGATACTCCGACCGCGTGCTGGTCGGCGCATTTTGCGCTGCGTGGTTGCGAAAAGAGCAAACTGAATCGTGACGCTTGACGAGTTCTATGGCTTTCATCGAGTACCACAACGAACCAGCTGCGCGTGCCAAGTGCACGCAAAGCGATGACGCAAGAACCATCGATGACGCAAGAACACGCGTATACGCGTGTCCAAACCTTTAATCATGCGATTGAGAGTACGCTCAAAGTGCTTGAATTATCAGCGATCCGAGATGAAGTATCCAAACCGAGCTCTTTTCTTAGATGATTATCTTTGAATTTTCCAATTTAATTACACGGCTAGTCGCTTCTTCGTGTTCTTCAGTGCCTTGATCGCAGCTTCATCCACGTAAACTTGATCGCATTCAGGCCTGAACGCTTTGTATCCCTCCCGCTTACCTTCCTTTGTGCAACTTTGTCTTACAGGAGTGCCTCGGCTTCTATGCTGGCACGTGGGCGATCTTCACGTTGCATCCGTTGGATATCCGGGTCAATTAATCGCCTATTACGGGCATCGGCTAATTGGAATCGATTAACTAGAATCGCATTATTGCGCAGAACACTTCGCGCAAAACACGAAAGCCTCTTCTCAACAAAGCGAACAAGAGACTCTCGGTGACCAAGCGACGCAACATGGCAGTGCATTTTCCTTGCGTCGGCTGCGGCTCCCTTTCGGCTTCAGAAGGTACAGCTTGCACGACGCAGAACTGAAGAGAGGACGTACTGTTTATGACCCTTTCACTGCGATGTAGTCTTCAACACAAACAAAAGTAAGGGAGAGAGGGAAACAGAGATGCAAGCAAGAAAGCAAGCACAGTTATAAGCAACAAACATACCTTGTTGCTGTTAAGGCTTTTGTGTCGCATTCAATGTTGGATTTTTAAAATTCTACCCCGAAAACAAGCATTCCTTCAAAGGAACGAACAATATACCAAGCAGACGTACAAGCAAAGATATGTCGATGCAGTCCTCGCATATGGCTGAACATTGACGCTTAAGAGCACAATAGGCAATGAATCAATGGCAATAACCTTTTATTCGGGAATCTTCCCCATAAATTTCTCAAGCACGAACATCGATAAGCATGTTTACTTCGTAATCATAGAAACGGGAGCACCCGGCGCGAATTCACATTTCTGTCAGGCGCTGTGCGAGTTATTCGAAGTTTCTCGAGAGCTTAACGAACGCCCTAATCCTTCCTTCAGAAAACTCAAGCCGAGTCATTGTGTAGAATTTCAGCAGCAATAAAAAGAACGAACAAGAAAGAGCGAAATAAACACAGACAACAGTGATGTGGCCAAGTTGCCAGCCTGGCAGCCCTAATCACTTCTGCATCTGTTCTGATTGCCGGCTTATTCACAGAACTAAAGAAGGACAAAGAAAATAAAAGAACAAAAAAGAAGGCTTTTACCTGTGCAACATCTGCACGCCAGATAGAACTTGCTTTTCTATTACTAAGCGTCTTTAATGCACTCATTACCATCAAGAGAAGCTCTTAATCAAAAGTCGCCCATCTTGCTTTTTTTTTTTCATACTGATTACGTTATCGACCAACTCCACACACCTGCTCTAACGAAGCTTTAGCCAGCGAAAGATAATCTTATCATTTTATTCGCTTTCCAATGCATTTCCACAGACGGTACTTAGATTATAGAGAAAATTACAGTTGTTCCTCACGAATACGTGTCTGGGGGCATGGCAAACTGGAATAAATCTTCTCACAGTGCGTGTGCCTTGCATGAATGATACGAGTGCGCAAAATGAAAACCTGATTATGCGAGCGGTGCGGTTGGAAGATAATTATTCCCCAGACGTGCACACCTGTAATTTGAGGAGGAGCTCAACAGGGGAGAGCGGTGGATTGCTTTCATTAGAGCGAGGTTCTCTTAACTAAGACGCATAGCATGCAACCAGACGGACTGTGCATTTCGCTTCGAATGCAAATGCAACCGTTGCGGTCGGAAATTGCCTTCAAAGCTTTGGACTCGGGCGTGTTTCGCTATAACTACTATAAGCCACCGAGCGGGCTTAGTTCGGCGCACTTGCAAAGAAAGTTTGCACGGCCTGTCGCACGTCAGTAAACTTAGCTGGTAGTTCGGCTCAATTTCAGGGAAATGAAAGGGTTATTTCTCCAGTGGCGTACATTAGTGCAATGCGTCAATAAAGAAAACTACATTTTTTTTTCGATGAATCTAATTTAGCTAGGCATAATTTGCACAGGACCCTATTATTTCGATTCCCAAATGGCCGTGTGTAAGGGTCTCTTCATTAACGTTTTGGCTACAAGCCTTTCCTTTTTATGGAATTAACTTTTCAGGAAAACTCAGTGGAACGAAGGGAATATAGCTTAGCACTACACGTTCAATTTAGGGAAGATGCCCTGACTGCGAGACCAGGCACGGGGACAGAAAAGAAATTTGCATAAGAAAACCGCAGCATTGTACGCTTATACACAAAATACCGTCTTCAGGGTACATCGGAGAAGTTCGCGTACTAGTGTTCCCTTTTTCGACGGGTACCGTTGTGCTGAAACGCTTCCTTACGTATACGTCATTGCTAAGATGTTATCACACATGTTCTTGCAAAGCCCTTCTTCCAGTTCATAATTTAATCTGTTGGTCACACGCCACTTGTCTGTTTGTCCGTACGTGCATGCATTCTTTATTGGTTGTTGAGGAATAGTGCGGATAACTGTTTTTCCATCTTCCTTTGAAGAAACGTGAATAACTGTAACTGATTTGTCCCCAAACTTAGCTCTGGAGAAAAGACTGGCTCCGAGCGAAACGTTTAATGACGGGTTAATCTTTGTCTGACTAGGATAACGGCAACAATACGGAACATTACTGTTCGTGCCAAAGGCACGAGGTTATTCATTCCTGCATGGGAACGGATAGGAAGACACTGGAAAGAAGAAATCTCTCTCTCGGCGGGAAGGACGGGGAAGAGAACGGGTGGCTTTTCCGCAATAAGGGATAAAAGGAGAGCGTCATTTATCAAGGAGCGACCGAGTGCTCGGAGAAAGGCAAGAAGAAGCGAATGAGGACGAGGTGTGGCGCGAGCAGTGGCCGAATGTATGCGTGGCCAACATTCTCGCGCGCCCGGGACTGATAAATCTCCTACACATTCTCTGGCCTCGGCCGTGAACAACGAAGGCTGGGTTTGGTTGCGGTGGTATTTGGCCGTGAGACAGCGCCGCCGCCGCCCCCTTGCCTTTGCGCCAGACGTCGAGTTCCGTACGCGGCGGGTCTCCTCTGTGTATCCTATACATCTGCGTCGGTTCGCTGCGCTGTTTTCAGTTGGGTTTCGCTACACGTTTCCGTCTCGCGCGGGTTGTTCGCGTCCTCCGTACGTGCGGGACCCTCTCGGCCGACCTAACGGTACAAACATGGCGCGGGGATCTTGCAGCATGGAGGAAGAAGTTTTTCCATCCTCCATGGCTTGCAGGAACGAGCCGCAGCGGCCCCCATCTTCTCTGCCCTCTGAATGCGGCCCCTGGGAGACATTTGAGCAATGCGCTCAGCAACTTGCACATGGCACGTACGGTATATAACGAATAAACGCCGCCGCGTATCTCGCGTGCCGCTCTTGTGACAGGATAAATGGAGGCAGGGGGGCACTAAGGTTTGTGCGGGCGCACGACGGGGCTCGGGGAGTGGGGCGGTTGTGCCTGCTCTCTGCCACGAGAGGCCCTAGCGGGCATGACTAACCGTTTTAGTCAGAGGCACGCTGCCTCTTGTCACTTTTTTGCAAGTTAAACCGCGGTGAACTCACACGTAATCAAATTTGTCCTCTTACGCTTGTGGATCGTTTACGATAGAGTGCCGGATAGGTTGATACGCAGCACCTTCAGTAACAAGAACCGTTGTCATGGTGCTGCACTGTTCTACAAGTGCTTCGCACTGTGTTGAAAAAGATGCCTCTTTACTATTATTTTTATTACAAAGTCGCGCGGCCGTTGTTACTGACTACTGTGGTTGGACTGTTGGGTCCTTTCCTGTCACTGCAGAAAGGGAAATGATGAGTGAGTTTCCCACCAGCAAATGATTTAGGATGTTTGGCTTTAAACACAAATATTTTACCATGAACTGATGGTAAAATGTCAAATGTACATTTATCTAAAAATGCTTCCCGGAGTTCCGCCGCTCGCAAACAGTTTTCCTTCGTCGCTCACAAGCCTGTTTGGTTCACTTGCTCTACGTCGCGTCAATATTTTTTTCGGTCGTAAAAAACGGAATTGAAGTTGAGTACTAAAACCGGCAATAAATTCGGCCATATTACATTTTACAATGATGGCATGCAGAGGTCTGACCTGATCTATTTACCTCGCATGGCTAAAATCCTACTGATTCACTAAAATTTTACTTTGCCAAAACCCGACCAAGTATTCTCATTCCAGCGCAACCTGGATTCGCTTTAAGCAAGTGTCCACGCCACTTAAGCGTTGATTATTGTGACGAAACCACAGCAGCGAATAACATGAGCCCAGAAAAAAGCACGACGTCTAATCGAGTGTGAAGACAGGCATGACTTCACTAACTACTTGCACTCTCCGTCCTGCATGGAACTGGCACGGCGATACGAAGCCCCACATTGACGCCCACGTTCTTCCGGGTCCATGTTGGCCTAAGCGCGGCCATCAGGGGTAATTTAGTTCCGAGTTTCACGAGTCGTTGGAAATGTGTGCGCTTGGCGCCAGAGTGACACCAGTCTCGAGCTCGTTGCTTCGAGAGTTACGCCTCTTATCTGCCTGTCTTGATTTAGCTCGCTCGGTTCCAGTTGGCTCCTCAATCAGTGCCTAATTTAACCACTCCTCGCGTGGGCGACGGGTCTCTAGTTTTAAAGCGTTACGAAATCGGGATTCGCACCGCGGCGAGGCTGCCTATTTCAGGCGTCGATAGGCAGTTTACGTTAATGCTTGAAGTGTTGCAACGATGCTGCCGTCCTATAGAACTGCGTGGCGAGCATGCGTGCGCAAAGAGCGGGGCAACATCTGGACCCGAAGGCGGAAAAATTCTGTTACGTAAGTTCCACTGGCGGATTGTCATCGCTGTTACGATCATTGCCGTCAGGAATTATGATGGCACGAGTGGCTGGCAGTGAGATAATTTAGGTGGATACCGAAGTGCCCACGAGTGAAGGTCCTGGGCTGAATGTACGGAGCTCTTATAGCTCGTAAAAACGGTTAATATTCGACCGGGTGTCTTCGCATTGAATATATGTCCGTATGCTCATACGAGAACCTCTGTAGTAAAGAAGAATCTGGTCCGCGTTCTGGTTAAACACGATGTCATCATGAAGCACGCCAGAGTGCGAGACCCCGGATTAACTTTTACCGTTGTGGTTTCGTTAACGCGCCTCTGAGCACACGGGTGTTTCCGACTGAAAGATATGCGTATTCGCATATCTAGCAGAGGATCGAGATTCTACGTGCAATTTACTTTCATTAACATAATTGTGCCGTTATTATTTGCTACGCGAGAGTTTCGACATGCAATGTATAAGACACCTGTGCCTAGAAATTTGATGCTTTTTCGATATCAGTGACGGTTCCAGTAAGGGGGGTGGAGGTGGAGGGCGTTCGGACGTACTGACTCCCTTAATTTTTGAATATATGTACCCACCAACAGGTCATTTTTGGGAAACTTTCTTATAAGTGGCCTTTCAGTATATAGCTTCGAATGCACTTTATTGCATCTGAAAGCAAGCACGCCAATTCCTTTGGTTGCTGACATCCCTTATTCGGCCTTGCGTATCCGGCTCACGATAACCTGAGCCCCCTCTCGAAAAAAAATCCTGTATCCCCTACTGTTCCGCATAATGTCTGTCTTTCAAGTATAACAGCGAAAGCATTAAGACCACGACACATTTTGCATATTGTACATTACAGATATAACGTCAACGCACGCGGCACCTTCCATGCAGATTGAAGCACCGCAGGTATTCGTGCTTTCCGCATACGCTCCAACAAATATTCTTGTCGACAGTGTCTTCGGTGCCAAAAAGTCAGAATCGGCAGCTTTCATGTGCTGAAGTTCTGTAGTATGACACGTTTTCTCGACCTTTTCTTTCGCGAACTTCAAGACGTATTGAGCTTCCATTCGCAAAACGCAGGAGCTTTTCTGTTCGCGGGATAGGGATTTCGATTCTTATTCAGTGACAACTCGCATTAAAGCGGCAACATTCTACGGCATATCTAGATCGGAGTAGAATAAATTGTGTTAGGTGCGAAGAGATAGAAGGGGAAAAATGCTCATTTTATATGCTTACCTTTATGCGCCTGTACAGTCTACTGATGCACCGCTGTGTCAAGACATGCAAATACGCTTCCAGAACCGCAGGCGGTTGCAGATTAAGCCGCCAAGCTATACAGTAAGCTTTTCTCACAGGCTGGCGTAGCACGCAGAAGATTACAGAAAGCTACTATGTATATCCGAGAAGCTCGTCCCTCAAAGTTCAACGGGAGTTTGGATATTCGGAAATTCGACTTGTACGTACATAATTCGAATAGGTGGTGTGTGGCACCATGGCTGTCACAGTTGCATTGTACGGACATGGACAAAAAGTTCTCAGGAAGGTATTTTTAGAAAATCTGCCGGAATTAGGCGTGAACATTCAAAATTCTTTATTTCCTTCTTAAGATTTAAGAACACTTATCACCGCGCCGTTTTAAACTCAGCCGCCTACCAAATAGCCCAAGTGAATGCAGTACCTCATTATACAGCGATACACAATCGCTGTGGAGGTTTGTCACAACGTGCTTTAACAAATCATTTAAGGATGATCGATACTTTGTAAATATGGGCCTATATGTCACAGTAGTAATTTCTTGTTTCAGAAACACTCTAGCCTGCGTACCACAAAGACAGCAAAGGGCAGAATAATGCAGCCACCCAGATACCGTGATAAATGCGACAGAGGATGCGTTAAAGAAAAATGACATACTGCTGCTATCGCATCACACAAGCATACAGTCAGTGATTGCTTGAAAAATGTGGGACCGACATCACACCTTCCGCGTAAATGACAGAATCTGCTACCGGCCCACCTTCATGGTGTTCATTACGATGCTATACGGCTGCGTCTATATGCCCCAGATGGCAGCCGTGATTGTGCTAGCACAAACGAACGGTCGAATAGGCCACCCCCCGGCGGATAGCGTGAAATATCAAAATGAAGGCGCATGACAGGAAAGTGTCATTCCATTCCATTGTATTTTTGCCATATTTCCGTACAAGCAGGACATCCAGTGACGTCACTCCGAAGCGCCGGCTGCGATCGCGCCAGAAGTCATTGCCAGAAGCCATTTTAGAAGTTGAGCCATTTGAGAACGAGGTTACAATTTCCTGCAAGCCCCGCTGTGCGGGCGCGCCAATGCCGTACGCCTCAGACCGAAGGGTCGATGGGACCATAAAAACCTCGTTTCAAACGACCCTCCCTGCGAGATGGCCAATAGGCATGGTCCGCAATCCGCAGTTCAGAGGTCCACCCGATTCCCTCTGCGTCCTTATTTCCGGTTTCTTTATATCGTTTTTTTTTCCCCTCCAGCAATCTGGGAAATGGGTAAAACGCAATATATGTACGCGCAACATCGGGTGGCTGGGAACATTGGGCTGTTATTACTGCTCCATTTGATGATCGTTCGCGCCCTCTTCGATTGTTCCAGCTTAGTTTTACCCGAAGGTCATAGCGAGGCGTCACTACGTTACACTGTTCTGCTTTGCTGTGCTCTGATTTGTCTTTTCGAGTAAAATATGTTATACGAGGATAAAGTTCCTTAGTCATACGCCATAACTACACTCAACTTGAGCTGTTCTCATCAGCGGGAAGCTCCTAACTTATCAGCGCCATCTGGCGACTCCCTTTATTGCAAGCGCCGAAGATGAAGTGCAAAGTATAGCGCTTCGCACTATTGCCGTCGTTTTTCAAAGCACGCTATTCGCACGAGATGTAAACAGCTGCACAAAAGTACTACTCCCCGTATATCAGCCGTGCATGAAAGGAAGGTTCATCTTCAAGAACTAACGAAAAAAAGAAAGAAAAAGAAGAAAGCTCTATGTACTGCTTTAGTAAGCATAAAGCATAATTTATAATATTTTCAGACCCGCTGACATAAATGTGAAGGCAAATGTGACAAATATTTCTTGTGCAGGGCAACATTTCTAAGCCTCAAAAGGAAAAAACGGAGCGCTAAAAAAACGAGACAATGAAGGAGGCTACACACAGGACTGGCGCCTCCTTCATTGTGTCTCGTTTTTTTAGCGCTCCTTTTTTTTTTTTTTCCTTTTGGAGCATGAACCAACTCGCCCAAAGACAAGTTCCACTAAGCCACATTTCTTAGCAACCTGCACTTCGTGGTGCTTGTGGGGCCTTAACACAGAACCCATTGTATTTAGCACGCTTACTTACGGTTGTTTTCACCATCTGGTCGCACAGCTGTTTGACAGGCTTCAGCAAGCAAGATTTATTATTGGACACCTGACGAAAAAGTTCAGAGCCATTCCACCATGTGAAAATCTGTGACCATGAAAGACCAGGATAACTGCACGTTGCCAGGAAAGTCTTTTGTGAGGAGAGAATGACGTTGGTAGGTTATTACGTTTTATTTCTGATGCGTCCACAAGCATTGCCACAGAGTAACGCGTGTTTGCACAACCTACGAACTGTGTTTCCTTACGGACGACACACACACACACACACACACACACACACACACACACACACACACACACACACACACACACACACACACACACACACACACACACACACACACACACACAGCAGTACGAAGCTCAATCGACCACTTATTTTTCTAAGCAGAGATGACAGGCGGGTGAGTCGGCGAGGCACCCACAGCATCGCTGTAAAATGCGAGCTGAGGCAATCCGCAAACGTCAAGGTACTGGTGCTGCACGTAGCTGCCCTGATATTCGTTTTTATCTTTTCCACTGTATTATTTCCATACACGAATTCCTTTCGAGTAGACCTCTTCTTTTTGTGATGCTTTAAGCAAACGTTTCTAAATACTGGTGCAGTGGTATGTCGCGAAGCATTTTTGGACGATAGTGTGACTGCTGCGGAAGACACTTCATATGCGCACGGACAACAGCCCCCGTGATGACTTTCGTACGCGGCACGTGACATATGAATAGCCCTTGTGCCATGTACACTAAAACGTCAAGGAACAAAACTATCCAAGTACGCGCACATACAGCGCTCTCCCACGAATTCTACACGTTTAGTGTTCGCAAGTCCTTATTAAAGGAGTGATATCCCTTTTTTTCAAAACACTACTTTGCGTGTTCGAGAAAGAGCGGACGACGCAGTGGCAACAGTGATACTGTACAAAACAAAATGGCTACTTGTTACGCCCCTAATACGCCCCGGTGCGTTGAAATGTATTACCGGGTTCGGTGCCTGAACTGCATCTGAGAGGTTGGCGGTAAAGTGTTCATCGAAGCCTGCCCCTCCCCCCCCACTTTTCCGGTGCTATCGCTTCTATTCCAGTGGGAGTGGAAGAGCGATCGATGAAGCAGCGCACGTTCACCAACGAACGCCTGCGTGTGTCGCTCTGTGGCCTATTCACCAGACCTTCACTAATCTCTGAAACTCGCAGAAAGTGTCCGAAACGAACGCTTTGTTCTACGGTGCCCTCTCCTAGGTCAGACAAAGGAGTCCAGTTTTCGCACTCATCGAGCGCTCCAAGGGCACGCCTTACAGTGAATGACGTCGTACGGCAACACTCCCGATTCATTGCTACAACGCGGGTGGTACCTACTTCCCCCCCCCCCCCCCCCTCCATCCCCCATCGAGATCTCTTCAAGCAAAGAGTATTCTCTCTTTTTACGAGAACACATGAAAACGAACCTGAAAACAAACTCACGGCGGCTTCTTGACGGGCAGCAGGGTACAATACGGTTGGAGCCTGGCCAAATGTGCCCGACGAAGCAAAGCCTAGCTTCGGCCTTTATATCACAGAAGAACAAGCACTGGCCACACGCTTGCACTTGAGACGACATTCAAATATAACTCCCCTCCCCAAACACACCAACACACACATTCTTGGAACACGCACATGCTAAAGCGTAACTACGTTGAGCAACATATTAAAAAATGCACTAGACGCGTTATTAAACAAGCAAAGCCGTTTCTAAAGGTCAGGCCTGCAACAATTCAGCGCCACAATGCCGTAGATACTGAGAAAAGTTCAAGGCCCCGTCATTAGCGCTTGAAAAAATATTGCATAACAACAAAGAGCAGTTTTCTCAAGTGCACTGCTTTTAAGAACACACATCCGGTTTTCACCATCCCTATTTACCGGCACCTCGATAGAAAAGAGAGGCGCAACTTGAGACAAGGCTGCCTTCCGTGTATTTTTCTTTCTTTCCTTATTTCGATGCTCCCGCGCCTTTGCCCGACTTCAGAGGACTGCTAAAGATCATTGTGGGCCATAATGCATGAGACTGAAATTGTGTGCACATTTGGGGCTAAAAGAGAGATGTATATAACAGAACGAGACACTTAAAGGCGGAGTGATGTTTCATTGCAAAGTGACAAGTTCGCTTAAGCCTCACCAACAGCCCGAGCGCTCATTTAAGTTTCTCACTGCTACAGATAAACGCTCACGCTCAAAGACAGTTGCATAAAAAAGGTCAACTGTCACAGCAGAACGCAGTTCTGAAGGTACTCACTTCATACTTTATCTAGATTGCGCATCTCTATTGAATACGTAGTGAGAAATCGACATTATATACACCGCGAGTTCAAGCTGTCATATACGATACGACTCACCGCCAGGCAGTCGTGGCTAAATTACGCCACTTATCACTGCCAGTACAGAAGCAAAAACGTCGAACGAAAAGAACGCACCCCGCAATCTCGTCGGCAAACAAACCTCCGTTCGAGTGTGCGTACACGCCCATCGGGTATAAGCTACCCTCTCAGAAATGGGGACCCGAAGGCCGCAAACTTATCACCGCAAGCGAGGAGCAGAAATGACAACGCAAGAACCTCTGAAGTCGGGCAAAGGCGCGGGAGCACCGAAATAAGGAAAGAAAGAAAAATACACGGAAGGTAGCCTTGTCTCAAGTTGCGCCTCTCTTCTGTATACTTAAGAAAACCAAATGTGCCTGCTTGCGACAGCGCTCAATGTGTCATAGCTAAAACAAGGGACCGTTACAATAGCAACGCTTCATTTTTAAGGCGTACGAATCGCGCGGGCAGACTTAGGAAAGCCAAGGCTTCTTCAGAAGCCAGTGCTGAGGGACTCTTGCAAGTCTAACTAGAAAAAAGAAATATATAGAAAGGCTTGCTAAGACAATTTCAGCGAAGGGAACCAGAAAGTGTCCCAACGGGCTGCGAAAATTGGAGATGGAGAGAGCAGTGCAAGCTATATGTCGATGCACTCGCGACATCATCCATCTTCCTGACAGCACTGACGCTCAGCCGCTAACGTTGGGCTGTCGCGTCAACAACACGATCCGAGATGACTCAACGACGGTCTGGCGGATTTTTACGAGCTGTGGTGAAGTAGACGCCAATGCCTTGAAATACCCACTTCCTGGAATCTGTGCTTGCAGTTGCCTCCGAATATCGGGATGAGCTCGAGAAGCTATCCGATATTGGAAAATTCCGGGCGATACCTCCATGTTTGGAAAGAAGAATTAGGACCTCGATGGGGGTTAACGTTGCAGGCAGTAGATCAGCAAGAGTGATCGAAGGAGGCAGTGATGAAGAAAGATAATCAAGACATCGCTGCCCACAAGAATTTCCCTCTCATCTGCTGAAATTTGTTGCCTGATTTTGAGCTCACGAAGCCACAGTGATATAAAATGATAGAAGATGCTCCTTAAATCAGTGTTTGAAGGTGTTTTGAGACCCTTTGGTTAGACATGTTGGCTTTGACTACAGCATATCAGCGTGTACCAAATCTATTGTTTTTTTTTTCGCTGTTTAAGCCGTGGGTCGGTCGTTAAGCGTACGCAAAAACAATCAACATCATAAAGTAAATGCGCGTGCACTTCTGTGTGATCCCCAATATGCGGCATTTCCGCGCGCACTTTTTTATTCTCTTGCGCTCATGCCTTCAGCCGACTACTCTCTAAAGACTGAGGTGTTTAATCATACTTCTTTCTTTTCTTGCTCTCATGCCTTTAGCCAACACAAAGGCGGAAGTGCTTCAACAGACGCTATAGCAAAATAGCGGCGCTACAGCTCGGCCTAGCTTCGCCTAGCCGCGGCGCCGATGCCTGCCGTGCGGAGTCTCGTCATGGCTGCGGATGCGGATCGTCACCGGGACGATCCTCGTAAATGAAAGCTGCGCGTCGCCTGCGCGGCGACAGAATTCCCCGCTTCTCTGCACCGACAACATCGCCACGAAGACGGGGCGAACGAAGAAGCGCGTCACACCGGCGGAAGAGGGAAGCGCGGCGCGGAAGCCGCCGCGCCGCTACTCGAAGGTGTGAGACGACCTCGGACCGGCCTCGTGAGCATCACGCCGGTGAAGCGGTGGTTACACGTCCGCGATGCGCATATCCCGAGTTACGAGCTCGTGAAACCTCACGAAACCACTTGTGTTTGCAGAGGCGCCACCAGAACGATCCGGTCTCTCCACTGAAAAAAAAAAAAAAAAAACGGCGCTAGAACTTTGGGTAAATTTCTCCTGGTGAAACGTAAGGCGGGATTAAGCGAGGCGGGCAACCGGCGCGGCGCGACCCTCTACTCAAACGAGTCCGTGGAGAGGCACAGCGTCGAACTGGCGAAGAGCAATGCCGAAGCCAGGGATACTATCAAGACATCACGTAAGAATCAACTGGGAGAGTCTAGACGAAGAGCACAGCCTCGCGAAAACTTAGCCGATGCGAGATGAAGCTATGGGCTCGCCAGCTTCGCTGTGTACAGTCTGGGCACCTAAGAGTGAAGCTGCCCGGCTAATTTTGCTTAAACTGCGCCCGTGTAGGCTACACAGCAGCATCATTAGAAAAAGGCAAAATGTCCGCACTCTTATTTATTCAAGGCTAGCATGAAGCTGCACAATGACGCTCCAAAGAATAAATAAGAAAGTTCGCGATTGGTGGAAGTTACACTTTATGCGATATCTACGGGCTGCTGCTGCTCCAGTATACAGATTTTTATTATAAATTTGAAGCCAGGTGCGTGCGTCCAGTGTCAATTTCTCCCATTCTTGTCGATCGGCAGCCAATGTTACGAGACGTGGTCTTAAGAGTACGCCGTCGATATCAGCGCATATATTTTTCCGCGGACAAACGCCCTCAGAGTGTGTGCAGTGTCATGCGCCTACCATTCTACCGCACTGAACTGTACACGTGGAACATGAGCCTTGTGTACGGACCAAGTAAGGTCACTGAGGTAACCGCGTTGTTATATTCCTATAATACGTTTGGTTTGTCAGTGGTGACGTCGTTTTTTAACGTGATAATAAGGTCGTGTCGTCACCGGCATAGGCGTAGGCGTCCACGGCGCAATAATCATCTCGAACTTCCGCCGTGCTTCCCGAAACTCGCAAACACGCAAGCTCTCCGACATGGCACAAGTGCGTTAAGTAACGATATTAAATTTCTCAGAGTAAAATCCACCAGAAAAATCTTAAACGACGACTTAATAAACACCGGGCAAGACGACGCTATAGCGCTCACTCTTAAAGGCGAAGCCTAAGCGTCCTCCGGCTTTTGTTGTCATCATTTAAACAACTACGTAATCTTTGAGCCCGGAATACACCTTCCCACGAAGTACGAATCACCATTACGCCATACGAGAGCTCACCACTTCAAACGAGACAGGATAAAAAGGTATCCATTCTATAACTTGAAGGAGCAAAGACATCGTCACGTGAGTGTTCTCCAAGCGAGCCAAGGAAATAGAG
This sequence comes from Hyalomma asiaticum, assembly GCA_013339685.2. Taxonomy (NCBI): domain Eukaryota; kingdom Metazoa; phylum Arthropoda; class Arachnida; order Ixodida; family Ixodidae; genus Hyalomma; species Hyalomma asiaticum. The sequence continues at coordinate 17,749,493 of CM023485.1, read as the reverse complement.
TGGCTATCACTCTTTTCATACAAACAGCGACCACATAAGCTGTAAAAAAGAATTAAGTGATGCAAGACTTCGTAAGACAGGGATTCGCAAACAATCTTATTCTATGCACCACGGATGAAAAAAAGTGAAACAGTTGGCATTGCGGAGGAACGCTTTAGCAGAATGAAAACTCTGTTCCTTTTTTTTAAAATATAATATTCATACGAAAAGTTGAGGCCCTACCGCGTGCTCCCTTTGCAACAGCTATCATGCAAAGAATACGCATGTCTTTCATTTATTCTCGTCGTAATCACAAAAAAAATAATAAGAACGTAATTGTACATGCACAAATTTTTGGATATCGTGCTTAAGGTTCTAAACTTCTCGTGTAAAATTAATGTCCACGTCGGAAGCAGCAGCGTTCTGGCTCTCCAGCCGAGCGTTAATATTTCACGTCATGTTCCCGCACGCAATTATGCCATCGCATAATGGGAAGAGTCGACAGTGGCAGCGCTTGCTAAATGACGTGAAACTCGCTTTCTCTTCAACTTCTTCTCGTATAGGGATGAGCATACCGAATTCTGTAATCGCTAGTCACTGCGCCTAACTGTGAGGAGGAACGCGGACGTCAAGCGAAGTAATAGATTAGGTTATTAAAAGTAATAGATAGATACGGGGTGACGTGAACAGAGAGCGCTATTATTCAACGCATGAAATGCCTGCATGCAGTTACTTGTTCTTTTTTTTTTTGTTCAATTCTTGAAACTGCTAACCGCGTATATCTCTGGTGCTTGTATCTAAAAAAAAAAAGAAAACAGAAATCGATTGAGCTGCGAATGAATTCTCTGGGAAGAATCGCTAAGGAATGATCCCGGAATTTTATTTTCATTTTGAACGAGCATGTATTAAATGATTCGTGGCAATCCGAAGCCGAGGTCGAAAGTGCCACAATTCGGGGCGAGTTGCTGTACTTCCTGAATATTTTTTGCTGACGTCGCACAGTCTAAAGCGCGCAGCTTATTCATCCATATCACGTGCAGTGTACTATACGCTGAAATGTTAAGACATCAATAAGTTCATGTTGAGACACTTTCGTCTTTTATTTGTCGAGATTCATATCCAGAGTAAGTACCATCGCCGCCGAATTATTTGTGTCGGAAACTACGCATGGTTCATCGATCTTCTTTCTTTAGACTATTCTGCGAAGTGCTGTTGGGAGAGAATTATAAAGACCGCGACCTGATCCTGTTATGTCCATAGGGCCGTCGATCTTCCTAAGCAGATAAGCGGTTGACAGAAAATTTGCCCGGCAATACCACTAGCGGATGTCGTGTCTTCGGCTCCCGAACAATCAAGAAAAACTTTCGCGAAAGTACTCAGGAAACGAGGAAGCGATAAATCATCCCATAGGTGTCCTAACAGGGCTAATATAAAGCGTGCCGACGGCGAGAGGCTTTGTACTAATACCACGAGGCGTAAAGGCAGTGGAGAAAGCCTACAAGGACAGCAGGTTCCTCGCGAATTCTTGTGAACTGGGGCACAAGCAGAGAGATAGACAGCGACGATTATAAAATCACAAGCATACAAATGTAAGGCTTGAGGGGCCAGCCGTGCTATATCCGAGGTATTCTACAGAGAGACTAAAAAAAAAAAAAAGGAGGGGGGGGGGGGATTCAATCCTATCTGTCGCGGGAGCGAAAAGGAGGAGCCGGGCTTGGTCTTGACGTTCGAGTGGCGGGCGTAATGGATGGCTTCCCCAGAGGAAACGCCGCGGAGAAAGGCTAGCGGAAATATTTGCTCCGCATCCTTTAACGGTTCCAGTGGTATATAGGATTCCGCACGACGCCTTCTTTTCTCTGTTTTCTCTCCACTCTCGACAACAGAGGGCAAGGGACAACTGAATAGAAGAAGGGTAGGCAATAAGAGGAATGCCGGAAGCGAGAGAGAGAGAGAGAGAGAGAGAGAGAGAGATAAACAGAGAGAGGCAAAGAGTACGAAGATGGGGAAGGTGCTGACAGCCGAGGCCGCGAATGCGGCCTCTACAGTCGCGGGTGTGCTCCCACGCCGTCGTGGCCGAGTGGTATCCCGTTGTCCGCCGCAGCCTTCCTGCCCCTGAACCGCCCCCCGAAGAAGTGACCGCTAAATGAGTGCTCGGCGGCTCTCTCTCTCCTTCTCCCACATCCTCTCCTCGTTCACCCGACCCTCCGTGTCTCCGTGGGATCCCATCTGCACCCGTGCTATCACTACCGCGTGAGCGAAGCTCACCACCGCGGCCCCTTTTTCCTGTATCGATCGTTACGAAGTAACGGGCCTCGGCCATGTCGTACGTATCTTCGTTGCGCAGCTCGCGGACCGAAAGTCGAGGCAGCAGTGTCCACCAATAAATTCTACGGGACATAAACGATGCAACCGAAAATAAATATAAGGCCGGGACATAGACAGGAGGAGAGACTTAAAACATTGAAAAGGTCACGCGAGACAGATGTCGAAGCGGTTGAGAGCTTTAGCTAAGAGATCAAAGTAGGCGAAAAGGACGGGCAGCGACCTATCCGTAGGACATAAATAAATCGGCGAATATTGCTTCAAAAGACTGGCGGGCCTAGAGAAAGAAAGCTGCATGTTTCTCGTGGGACGTCAAAGGGAGGTACGAAAGGAAAACGGTAAATAAAGCAGGCGACGTTAACGAGACCGCCTTTCTGCAATGTTAACCGTGGCCGCGAGGAAGAGCAGAGGTGAACGAGACACGAAAGTATGTTTGCTCATCGGCGAGACGTTGTCCATTTGACTGAGAAAATGGCCGGCCTTTCACAGTAATTGAAAATAAGCAGTAGGAGAAGGGGGTCATCACCCTCAGCCTATTAACAACACTTGCCGCTCGAGACTACTTGTCGTTTTCTGTAAATGCAGTGCAGAAGCTGTGAAGGCGAGGGTCTGGTTATGGTCAACAGATCGGCGCGCCGAAAATATGTCGCGAAAGAAAGATGAATATAAGATGCGTACAGAGGAGGTACGAGGCAGACGTTGACCCTCAGCGATTAAAGAGAAATGGAGGCAGTTTGCTAAGAAGTGTACAGTGCAAAAGGATTCAAAGCTCGCTCAATGCTGTTGCATGCCACACGTGTAAGGGAATATGTCTGAGCATGAGGAAATGAAACATTCATACACCCAGACCAGCGACGCTTTTACGTTTAGGAATTGACTTGGATAAAAGTCGAGGCATTGATTGGCAAAGTAATGCATGCTAACCCAGACAGTTTACCATTATATATTTGCCAAGCGCATAATTTGCTTGTTAATAATCGCCGGGGTTTTACGTGCCATAGGATGTGATTGTGAGGTACGCCATCGCGGAAGGATCTGGAATATTTTACCACCTGGTGTTATTTGACGTGTGTCGAAACAGTACACGGAGCTCTAGATCTCTAGCACTTTCGACACCATAGAAAATGCGACCGCCTTGGCCCGAATAGAACCCGTGTCCTTCAGATCAGCAGCCGAGCATCATGACCCCATCATGCCACCGCGGCGGACGATACTCACTTACGCTCTGAGTGGGCATCGAACAAAATACCCCCGCTGATGAATGGGGTCCAAGCGATGGTCCCCACACGTAAAGCGGAAGAAAAGCAAGCACCTCCTGGTTTAAAAAAAAAAGAAATAAAGGAAGAAAGAAATAAGAAACGCAAAAGCGACTCGCTGTTGCGTTTCTTTATATACGTGTCTTTATATACATGTCACCTTTTCTGCGTACGACCACAACAGGAGTGTCTTTCTTTCCGATGAAGAAGTGGGTGCTCTATTAGTAATTTGTAAAAGGTATCGCCCTTCAAAACGGTCTCAAGTCTTACCACTAGTCGCAGCTCGTAGAAAAAAAAGAACGCGAAATGAGGAGAATCAAGGACTGATTGATTAATGATTTCTGCGGTTTTACGTCCCAAAGCCACGATATGATTATGAGAGACGCCGTAGTGGAGCTCTCCGGAAATTTCGACCAGCTGGGGTTCTTTAACGTGCACTGACATCGCACAGCACACGGGCCTCAACATTTCGCCTGCATCGAAATGCAGCCGCCGCGGCCGGGATTCGATCCCGCGACCCTCAGATCAGCAGCCGAGTATACCATACGCACTAGACCATCGTGGCGGGGCGTAAAGCGTGCTTTCGCAACCAATGCAGGTAGGGAGATCGAGGTGTCTTCCCAGCTTTCTTTTTCTTTTCTTGGGGAACCGTTTAATAGAAACAAGCCAGATTATAGATTAACGCCTACAAATTCAAAGATTGGTTCGCTGTATAAAACTGGGCCGTGCTTTCCTCTGTACAAAAGGTACCACCCGTCTGGCGCTTATCAGAAAAGAAGCATAATCTTTTTCTGAATAGAAACCACACCAAACTGTAGCTTGTTATTCTCTATAGTTGTATAAAGCGTTCTACAGCATCAATTCCACACAAATCCGCACTCGCTAACGTGAAACAGAGATACATAAAATGCTTGCGCTCCTATGCACAAAATGGACGAAAGGTTAACCAGAGCCTCGGGCAAATACGTCAGTGGGCTTAATGAAATCCTTGCGTCCTTCTTTCGCGAAGCCATAACGACTCAACCTCGACTGCACCGAGCAACAGCGGCGACTTTGCCATCTCTCTTCAATTTTTCAGCGAAGGGCTATGCCACGGTAAAAAACTGCTTTACTTTTATCTCTAAACGGCTTTCAAAAGCCCTAAGCATAAGTTCATATTGCGCCACAGCAAGAACTTGCATGAAATTCCTCTTCGAGAATGTCGTGTTACGTAGAAAGGTAGGATGCACATATAAAAGGAGGATTAGAGGACTGCATTTTTAGCTCAAAGGGATGCTGTCTGCGAAGCCTTTTCCTTGTACAGTGAACCGCTACTGCTGTGGCTGATAAAGCAGCTGGCGCGACGTCAACCAAATAAAAATAACTGCGCCTTTTCGATATATTGATTCCAGCCTAAGAAATGCATTACGCAAGGCGAAAAGGGCGACATGGGCGCAGTTAATAATTGAAGAAATGCCCTTTCTGCAAATACCATGGGACAGTTCAGCTCGACGGGTTACGGCCAATGACGCACAGAAATACCTTTAGCTAACACTAAGCAGAGCACTAGCGAAAGCCTGTGCTTTCACGATACGGCCAAGAAATGCGCCTTAAGTAAATCGCCTTAAACCGCCTTAAATTCACATTACTTCACTTTAATTCATATTTGATTCAATCCACTTTACATTCATGTTCGATATATTTCCATTCACTGTTAGCTCACGGTATACGGCAATTTAATTATTATTTAGTTCACAGCGATTAAGTTTCGTTCATCTTCGATTCATGGTAACCCACCTTGATTCACACTAGCTGTCCCTTCTCATCACTTGCAATACCCTCAACTGTTTCATGTAATTTTCGTTGCCATTACCATCAGTGTTGACGAGGACTGCTCTGGGAACCGGATTTTGCGACTTACGGGATATTTAAGGTTCTAGCCTCAAAAAGTATTCGACGTATTACACACGCTTTCACAGCAGCGTAACTACACCAATAACAAAAAAGAAGGGTGGATTAAAAAAATGGCAGGAAATTTACTTAATAAACTAAGATTGAATGAAACATCGTTACGTATTGTAGTAGATTCTGTGTGGTGAGCTATTTCCTTATTTGTTTATTGCAGCACTTATTTTCATATTTTTGATATATGTATGTTTAGCTTTCACTTTTCTCACGCCTTATTTCTCTCTGTTCTGTTTAATTTCTGGGTATTATTTTTTTACTCGTCTTTTTACTTTCGAATAAATTTGGTAACGAAGAATACATCTGATAGATCCCATGACAAAACGTAGATAAAAGAGAAACAGGTAGAAAGGCAATGTCTTCTACACGATCAAATGATCACTAAAAGCAGGGCCCCTCTAAAAGCTTGTGACGTGTCTTCCCGATACACGATGCGCTGCGATACGTCGACGTTCTATACGTGTGGGATGGTGGACAATGAACACTGTGATAAGGAAACATAGTGCGAATGCTGCCGCGCCGAATACCCGTTGTCTTTGTAGGAACGGTGCATAGAAGCCACGTAAAGTCAGCCACGTAAAGTTGTCTCGCCTTAATCTTTTTCATAAGATCTACCATTATAACAGCTCTTTGAAGGACGCCCTGTTTCATCCACCTCGTTTCATATCACCAAGGATTGATCATCGCTTTAAGGTCGGCCTACCATCCTGTCGCAGCCGATTGTGCAACGACTCATTTGTCCCAAGAACAAGCGCCGCCTGGAACCACCTTCCCGCCTCCATTGCCTGTATAACGAACCTTCATGATTTCAAGCTCGCTGTACAAGACGCCCTGTAATTTTTTTTTCCCCTCTTAACTGCACTTATTATTTTTCACCACTCCTTTCTGTAATGCCTTCGGGCCCTGAAAGTACCTTTAATAAATAAATAAATAAATAAATAAATAAATAAATAAATAAATAAATAAATAAATAAATAAATAAATAAATAAATAAATAAATAAATAAATGTCCAGGAGCAGGTCATTCACAGTGCATGGACATGTGGAAGAGGAAAAATGGCATAAACCAAAGGGCGCCCCCGTATCCAGGCTTACTCATATTCTTATTTAGTTCTTCAGAGCGCAGGGTATAAAAACAGCTCTGATAACATTTGACCGTACACCATTAATGGCAAATGAGTTCTGCCGTAACCCGCAAGGTCGAGTAACGTTTATGAAAGGGAAAATTAGCGTCCACCCGCTTTGTAGCACAAGGCTACAAGGAAATCCGTACGGATTTTTCAGAAATGAAGGCTTCCTAGTTGCCGAAAAATTCGTCCTGATCCGGGGTTCGAACCATGGACCAACGCCTCTCCGGGGCGCTGGCTTTGCCAATCCGTATGGATTTCCTTGGATTTACGTATGGAGAAATCTGTATGGATTTCATTGTAGCCTTGTGCTACAAAACGGGTGGATGCTAATTTTCCCTTTCATTCACGTCCGCCATTTAGTTTAAGCAAACTTCTGGGCCCATGGCCGACGACGGTCTCGCAAAAATACGCTTTAAAAGAGCCAAAAAACATTTTTTTGAAGAAAGCGGCATTCCTTGACGTTATTATCGCATTTATTGTTTCATCTATTTCGCCTTTCTGTGATTTCTATGATTGTTTATTAGGTTATTCTTAGGTTGTGCTATATCTGGTGATTAACTTGCATGACCAGGTGCCATCGACTGACTATGGATGTTCTATGGCGCACCGACATCGTATTTATTCATCAGATATTTTTCTCAAGAGTACTGCCATGTGCTAAAACTTGTATTCATGTACCATCTGTGTATGTGCTTCTTTTTGTTGCTGTTCTGGCAGAAATATTCTTATTGCGATTATTCCGTGTTGCTTCGCATACTGCTTCGCAACCATGCATGTTGAGCGTTCACCACACTCAGGAGTCAAGGGGTAGCCGGCGCCTTATTTGTGCGCCAACATCTCCAAATAGCATATCAATAAAAAATGATTATTTACCTTGAAGCCACTTGGACACCATATAGAAATGAAAGGAAAAAGGTATACGCCTGAAGTTATGGCTACTGGGCTCGCTATTTTCTAGTCGTTGCTCAGTTTGGTTTTGCTTTCCGCTTTTGTGCCTGTTCGTTTAATGCAGCGTGATTTCAAATATGGCACAACGCGCGAATGTATGACGCTGAAGCAAACGCCCAAGGACACACTGTTCTCGCCGCGTTCTTATAATCCCTTGTGAGTCTATGTACGCACGCCCCCAGGCCGAGCGATAAAGGAACGAGCGGCACAAAGCCGCGCGATGTGTACTCCTTGCAGGTGTGCGCTTGTGCGAAAACACTGTCCGGAGAAAAGCTCGTTTCGCTGTGTATCACGTGTGCACGAAACCCTCCGCTACACCCCAAGAATGTCGGGGACACGCGCACCATATGGCACTACTGGCGAAAAAGCAAAACCAAAAATTAAAAAAAAAAACGAAAAGGAAAGAAAGAGAGAGAGAGTGCGCTGTTAGAAGAATGGGTTTTTGAAAGCCCGATGGGGTGAGGGGGGCAGCCAAATGCGTCTTGCGATGAAAGCCCAGGCCGCAGTCGCTGCAACGGCGTAAGCTTTAAAGCCCTCGGCTGCCCTCGGCACAAAACAAAGTGTATGCGATGCCAAGAGTATCATGTAGGACAAACCTTGAAGCCCAACTGGATACCAAAATAGAACTGCGAGGAATTGAACCGAGGATATATCGGTTGTTTCTGTAGCCCCTCAACTGTTAGTTTCGAAAAAGGCTCGGTGTTTTCATCTTTTTTTTTTTGCTCCTATCAAAACGAAGGGATGAATCCCATGGCGTGTGAACTAATACCCGGAAACAAAGCGACCGCGTGGAAGTAAACACTGGACAGCTTCCTTGCGGAGACCCAGATATTCCCTTTCTTTGTTGCCATGTCCTTGAGGCAGAGGTTCATCTTAAAGGCTATCTCGGCCATTTCAGATGGTGGCGGACAGAGCTGTCAGTCCCGGCTGGGAGGTAGGCTATTTGTTCTCGCACAACATGGTTTGATTCGTGGCGTTTTACGTTCCAAAACCAGCTATGATTATGAGAGACGCCGAAGTGGAGGGCTAAGGAAATTTTCACCACCTGGGGTTCTTTCACTTGCACTGACATCGCACAGTACACTGGTCTGAACATTTCGCCTCCATCGAAATTCGCACAACATGGTTTCTCCTCGTCCTGTCACAAAAGACACGAATGTTAGATCCAAATAAAAACGGAAGCTCAGGGGAAGATAGAGGCTTGAAATGATAAAGAAATCGTTGAGAAATATGAAGAATAATGAATGTCCATGGAGCCAACGCTTCGACAAATGGACTTATCTTCGTACTAGTCCACCTGTCGAAACGTTGGCTCCAGCGATGTGCATTGTGCTTCGTAGTTTTCAATGATGCCTCGATCGATCCAAATGTTCTTGTATGCCACAGAGCTCGGCAGATGAAGATTCGGAACACCGTTTCGTTCGTGCGCTAGCGATGAAGAACAGCAATAATGCCGAGACTAACGCGCGTTGCCAGTCTTGAGCTTCACAACCAATAACAATGCAGTTTGGTATCACAAATGCTTGTAATTATGTTGAAAACAGTTTAGCATTCGCCGGCTTCTCAAAACATACCGCTGCGCTGAGTGACAACGTTTCATTGTTCGCTCATCCTATTGTGTACTTGAAGATGTGAAAGGACGGCGTTGATCGGTTTGACTATTAGCCGGTCAACGCGCACTCATTTCCGCTAATTAGGTTGACTTCAAAACTTTCCTAGCTTAATTGATTGTTCAACTTGCTCAAAGCGTTCGTGAATAAAGCGGCGAAGGGCACATGCTACACAACTGAAGAATACCCTTCGGCTAAACGTTGCAGAGCCTGGACGTCGTTTAGTAAATATTTTAGCGGGCGCATTTTGTTTAGATTTCTCACTGGTCACCGCTTACGTTGTTCGCTTGCCACCGATGTCGGCACCGAAGAGGCCGGGCGCAGCGATGTCGTCATAGCTGCTTCAGCAACGCAAGCTCGTCCTGATGTGTCACAATAATTGCGTCATGCGGGAACTTGACGAAATTAATTATGTAGGAAGACGCAGCGAAAAGCGAAAAATAAATGTTCTAAGCGAGTTGAAAAAGTGATCGACAGTGTCGGCAAGCGAAAACTAAAGAAACGTATGGCGACACAACTGCGACACTCCGCACAGAATGGTACACGGGCGAGTTTGGCATATAGACGAATAAGAGTGGTGGTGAGAGTTACAGGGGAGGGGGTTACAGCGCTAGAGCGAGGCGCTTTGCATAAATTAGCTTTTAATAATGGAGACAGATTTGGCCACGAGCGAAGCTACGGTAATTAGAAATGAGGACCGAAGCGAGCGGAACCCGCTTTTTATTAATTTTGAGAGACTCTAGAAATGCAAATATTGCATATAGCCCGATCCTCGCAGAACACAGAAAATCGCCAAGTATAGCAGCAAGACAGCCGAGCGGCCGCAAAGGAACGACCGAACATTCGGGTTTTGACACACGCACGTGCCCAAAAGACAAAAAGAAAAGGACAAAATAAAATGTTGGCGGACATAAATCCCTCCTGGTAAAGACTATTCTAATTATGCAGCCACCGTGCTGCTTCTTTAATGTCCAAAACCGCGAGGCTCGATTTGGAATTCGTTCAGGCGCAAGCTCCTCGATATTCACAAAACCAGGCCGGGAAGCAGCCCGTTGTCCGCCGCGTCTCCGGTTTTCCGAGTGCAGAAAGACATAAAGACCATTATCGGGAATTGTTAGTACGAACCCGTGAATCGATAGCCATTCTGAAAGCTGTGAATGAATGGCTGTTCATATCACATAAATATGCGGAATAATTGTCCCAAGTGGGGGTACGGTCTCATGTATACATACATATAATACGAATATTACAGCCCACTCTGAAGGTAGCACAGTAATTATACATATTTGGCTACAGTTATAACGTTACTTAATTCATGCTAATGAACTGTGTGTGCAAATGTTTCAGGAAAGAGAGATGCAATTTTGTTGTAAAAGCGTTTTTTTAATCATTAACCTTATGTGTTAAGAAGCAAGATACTAGCAACGTTGTTTATGTTATTTGTATTTCTTATTTGTATTTCTAATTATTTGGATTTCTGAGAAATCCGTATGGATTTACTTGTAGTCTTGTGCTACAACACGGGTAGATGCTGGTTTTCCCTTTCATATATGTTATTTGTGTCGCGAATTGGTCACGTGGTAATATAGACGCCGATAGCGCCTTTTACATTAGACATGTATAATAGGGCGCGTGATAACCACGGTATTAAAAATGCTCCCTTGCTAACCAACCCTCGAGAATAGGGAAGGAAAAATTCAGAAAGGAAACTGACATAAAACTAGCTTGTAGAGGGCGCTATGCTCGTGCATATACAGTTGTACGGTGGCACCCTCCGAAGGCATATACGGAGACAGCGAATAAAAAAGGAGCTTTTGGTTCTGCGGAGTCGGACGGAGTCGGAGTCGCTTTTCTGTTACGGAGCTCCGCACAGCTCGACAGCCAGCCCGCCCAAGCAGCCCGCAACATAAAAATATAAACATAGCCACGTTGCTTTATGTAAAAAAAAATTCTCACCGCGAATGATCAATCAACACCGTGATAGCCCCTGTAATATCCACTATAACATCCACTGTATCCGTGGTATCCACTGTAATAGCTAAACATCATAAACAGGTGTACACCGTGTCAACGTTGATGAACACATAACTTCAGCTGTGGGTCATAAAGGGATTTGCCGGCACCGTCAACGCTTCTTGATACAACACAGGCTACATTGTAAGGAAGCTTTAGGGAAAAATGAATACCGGGGTGCTTGCGTATTTTATTTTTCTTCATTTTCCTTTTTTTTTTTTTCGGGAGGGAGGGGAGGGGGGGCTCCTTCTTTTCGTGCTCCCAAGAATATGGGAGCGCGAAAGGAAAGAGCCCCCCCCCCCCTCCAAAAAAAAAAGAAAATAAAAAGGAAAGCGAAGCAAAAGAAAGGACACAAGCACCCCGCAATTGTATAACCAATAAAGCGTCGAACCGATAAGCTACAGGACACCAGCTTGATTCACGGCCACAGCGGCCGCATTTATATGCGTGCGAAATAAAAAAAAAAAAAGCTGTGTGAGTTTTTTTTTTTTTTTAGGGGGGGGGGGGGTCGGTCATATAATCCCCGATGGCCAAAATTAATCTGCAGCTCCTTAGTATGGCGGGCTTCATAATGATGTCATGGTTCTGGCAAGAAAAAAATTCTAAACTTTTATTCCGCATATACCGAAAAAAAAAGAAGCGATGCCACTGTATAAAAGCAAGCAAAATCTGAACAACGAGTGAAAGACGCAGTGTTTGGTAGATATCTTGAAAGTGAAAAACATCGCTTAACACTGGGTGGAGCCGTCTGTTCTGCTGCTTCTCGTTTTAAGCGCTTTTATTCGGTTTCAATATTAGTAAAGGTGCGGCGCCACTCAGTTGAAATAGAGATAGAGACGAATTTCTTTGGGTTTGATAATAACTTGACGACTCGCTCGACAGCCTCCAGTATAGAAAGCAGGGCTTCAGCAAGCAACAAGACGCGCAGTTATCACAGGACTAAGTTTTTTTTTTCGACAGGGAGGTCCTACTTATGTACTCAATAGAAGCATCAGCCTCCACAAAACGCGAGCGCATTGCGTTAAAAATATCCAGACCCTCATCGTTTAAAATATACGCAGACACACTCCCAGGTTAAAATGTATAAAAGATGACAGGTGATCCAGATAACGAAAGCAGGTAAACTAATAGGCGCACCAAGTCCCTCTTGTGCGCACCAGAATTGCGTTAGAGTGTGGGTATCGGTTGAAACAGGCCTGATCTACTTACTGCATCCAGCCGTGTCAAGCACTGTCAATTACCGCGCACGGTGTGTCAACGTTTCTAAAAATGCTGAAAGAAAACAAAAAGCTGACAAGAAACTTCACACTCACGATAAGGCAGTGAAACGACAAAGTGGCCTTGATGAACATTAAACAACAACGTTACCACGCGCAAGCTTCTGCCACTGTCCTTTACTTCGACAACGCGTTCGTTAAGCGAGACATGAAGGCCAGAGGCTGCTGCAGCTGCTACACAATGCGTGTCGCAGGCTATTAGCAACATCCATTAATGACATGCACCACCTTCATTCGTGTGTGCCGTCAGCAAAGCCAGCGTGAGACAGCGTGAGAAAGAAACACGAGGCGTTGTCGGGACAAACCCAACCACTGCTAAATTAAGATAGCCTCCGGCCGAGTCGGGCACACTCTATGGCACAGCGCGCCAGAGCAATAGCAAAATCACAAGCCAGCCTAGCATGCCCGAGTAGTAAAGGCAAGAAATGCGTTGTGTCTCCGCTACGCATTCTAATCAAAGGATCCGGAAAGCAAGAGTGCACTGAAGCAAACGAAACCAATTGGGTTCGAGCGACGGTAAAAAAAAAAAAAAAGAAAGAAGAGAAAGAAAAAGAAAGCGGACAATCTTCAGCAGCACGTGAGAGCAATCCTCAGGGATATTGCCAGACCGAAGCAGTCTAAGCAAGACGGGCACTAGCCCGCGGCACTTGTGTTCCGAGTACACACACACGCGATGATTAAAGGATACTGGAACAATGCACGAAACAGGCGGGATGATTAGCAGGCACTGCTAATTCATTAAGAGAACAAATATAAAAACAGCACCCTTAGTCAAGGGCGCCGAAGGAGGAAGCGCAGAAGTCTGATGGCACATAACTAATGGAACGGTTTCCCTTGAGGCAATCGCATCGTAGTTGCCTTTAGTTTGTCTCCATTACGCTACATGCAGCGGCAATCCGATGCTCCGCTTTGAGCCTCACCGATAGCTCTGTCTGCGAGTTCAGAAGCAGTGCGTCTCAAAGATGAGTGGAAATCATAGGAGTTCATGGTTTACACTCGCATTATCTAACACGAGAACAACGAAACGCAGAGACTCGTCGACATTGTGAAATCACAATACAGCACCTTTTTCCTACTGCGCATTCGCGTTCTTCATGTATGTGTGTGTTCCATAGTGTATGCGTTAAATAACATGAGTCTGGGTAAGTACCTAACCGCCCCGGCACCGCAGCACTTGGCATTGAATGCCTCACAACACTTTACGACTCAGAACCGTATTGCCGTCCACGAGTTTCACGGGCTGTAAAAATTGACTGCAGCGGTCTCCTACTCATCGACGTTAGTCACAGACCGTCCGTTTAGCATTTAAGCGCACTGCGGATGCGACACTCTAAACCAGTGGTTGGTCAAGTGTGCATTGTAACATGGAAATCCGCACACACGTCCGATTGAACGGCTACTCGGCGAGAAAACGCGTCAAGCGTCTCGACGCACTGGTTTGCATGCAGGAAATACTTGACTAAACCGTCAGCGTCGCGGGAAACTCGTGTAGCCGGCCATGTACAGAAATGTTATAAACATTTAGGAAATACACAGTGCAGCGGCGTCTGCCCCGGCGCACATCTCAAGGAGCGCATTTTAGGGAGTTCCTCGTCTGCTTCCGGGTAGCTTTCTTTCCTATAATTTAGCGAACAACTTAGATTTTTGCTTCAAGGTCGCGCTGCGATGTAACGAACAAATGAGCGCGGCTTGCACTAACTCGCGCGTGGCTGAGTTCCAGCGAAGCTGATGGTCACCTAGCTTGTCCTAGCTTGGCTAGTTTGAGTTTAGCGGCGACACGTGAATAGTTGTGACATCATCGTACGAGGTCATGTAAGTGGCGACAATGCTGCAACCAAGTATATATTTGACGGGGCTATCGCGAAGTCGGCGCGGCTCAGCGGAGAGGAGTGCGGCTCTGACTAGCCTGTTCATCGTTTTTTTGGTCATCGTAGACTGCCGTCTACATATACAAAGCTAAGTGAAAAGTTTAGCTCAAGACAAAAGTAGTAGCGCTTGTCTTCGTCCCCCCTTTCTGTGTGGCTTGTCTTTTGTTGAACGATAAAGCTTTTCAAGTTAGTTATGCAACACCAACTAGCCCAACAATTCGTTCTTCTAGAATACATGTAAACCTTGCTTCGATTCACAATGAAGTCTAGTTGAAAGCTCGTGCTCGTCCTTGTCCCGCGTCGTCCTTGCTCGTTCTCCGAGGTACAACGCTAAAGACTATGGTTGGACGTGTAACAGCGGCCTGGCGACGGCAACAGATCAATGGAAGGTCCAACTAGGTTTCCGCCTTCGCATGCTTAGATTTAATTTTTTCTTTGCACTCGACATGAAGGTCGTGTAAGCCACATTAAAGATGAAAGACCAACAGTAGAGCACAATGCGGTTTGGCAAGAGAGAAAAATATAGTGGCAATGCATGTGCGCGCACGCAACCGTGCATTGTCACTATTTTCGTGTTGAGTCTCTTTAACCTTTCTGTAAATCGTATGGCAATTTCCCTCACTGTATAGTAAAAAAAAAAAAAGTTGATGCAAGATAAGCGTAAGAAAAATAACTGACTCGAAAGCGGTGCTTTCAGTGGCACACGTCGTTCTGTGTTGCCACACGGAAATCGCCGAATGGTGCTTACTTGTATATGCGGGATGAAATAACTCAGACTGCGACAAAGAAGAAACGGCTGCGTCAGATGCGGGAGAGTAATGGCTTCCCACACTGGTACCCAGGGCTCTATTGAATGAGTCGCGAGAAAGCGCTCGATGAAGGGCCGTTGAAGGTCGACTTGAGCAGCTCAATCCGAATGCAGAGTGCTCCTAGGAAGTCCGTTAAACTTCCTCCGCGTTCACTGACGAATCGCGGCATTGAAAGCGCCGCCAGTAAGTGGTAGTAACGTTTGTACTTTCTTCTTCGCTCTATATTCAGCGAGAATTCGATCTTTAAGAAAACATGTGCGCCTTTCTTTTATAAAGCTTTTTTTTTTCTGGGCAATGGTACTGCGTCGTGCCGTTAGTTGCGTTTTTGTTCGATAAAGAATAGTAGTATTAGTGTTGCACAGCAAGCTAGAAATTTAAACTCGAGGGAATCCGTGGTGGAGACGGTGAGGGCGCCGAGATTAGAACGGTGTTTTCGGCTAAAACAAAGGAAGTATTTGTAAGCTGAAGAAAGAAAGTACATTCACCAATTATTGTCTACATCAGTACCGAGCGCGTGCGCGCGAGCGGCTACTATATTCCGTGCATAAAAAATTCAGTGCTCATTGCGTGGTGTCAGAAGAGGCATACAAATCCTACCTGAAGCTACAAAAGCTAAGAAGGAATAGAAAAGATAGAACAGAGATGGTCAGACATGAAAAGCATGACGACATTTTGTTTGCGTTTTTTCCGTTTCTTCCATCGACTTTCACATGGTTATTCTTCCGTGAAAATCCACCGGATATGATAAGCGAATAAAACATTATTAGTTGCTGATTTAGACATGGCGTTCCTGGTAACAGGTAAGTTCGAAGGCAAGATATTTCCGAACAATCATCTAGCAACTGGCACGTTCCCCGCTATGCATTTGTGCTGCTAGCTTGGCCGCCTCTTGCGTGGTCTAATCCCAAATAACCTTTTAGAAACACGGGACGAGTCCCTTGTTAGGCACATATCTTGGAAACAATACGCACGCATCATTGGATTGAAAGATTCGAAGATGCGACAGCGAAGAGCACAATAAATAGAAATGATTCCAATACATAGCGACTGAGATGAACCATAATAAGCGCCCAAGGGCTCGACAGGGTGAAACATGCGCCGACACAGTCGTAGTGTCAACGTACTCGAAGTGGAGTGGTTATGTACTCTAACACCAAATGGCATCCTATAGTGCAACACGACATGTACAGTGCCAGCCGACCGCGGATTCTGAATTCAGCGAACGGCAAACCTGATTCGGTGTATTATTGCAAAACAGCGAGTTTCTATAGGAGACAGAGAGACAGGAAAGGTCGTCCTGACGATTGTATTCCGAGGTTTAAAAGTATTCTCTTTTCGTTTACAGCGCGTATATTACGAACAGAGGAAAGCAAGGCGGCTCAACGTGAGCGTGGTTGCGACACGAAACTAAAGTCTGGACTCTCTCTAGGGGCGCATTTCTAAAGCTTGCGACAGTACGTCGCCTCGACCTTCGAAAGACCTTGTTGCAATTCTTCCCGCCACTAAATATAATAAACAACTACAAAAATATCCCCAAAACAAACAAAAAAAAATCAACAGCCTACACTAAGTCTCTGTAGGCGCCCTTTCATTCACGCAGTCACGCCAGCCAATAAATTTTTACCAGCGCATTTTGTGACCACTTTGTATAATAGCTTACCCTTCCCCATTCTTTTTCCTCCCGGAGGGCTTTTGAGGCTCGCAGATTCCAGTCGCTGGGCTCCAAGCACAAGGCAACGCAAAGTGATCTTGACTGTCGCGATGTGAGGAGGCCGTCAGTCATCGCACGATGTCTCCTTCCCTAAAGAGACACGCCTTGCCTTGCGGAGCCTTTACTTCCAAAGCCGCTTGGACTCCAGTGGTTTACGACTGGACACGCTGGCATTGTGCCTATTGAAAGTGTTTTTTTTTTTTCATTTGTAACGATCAGCAACACTGAGGGACGCCGCGCTTTACCCTTCTGCCAACTGCATGGAGTATATAACGAAGTCTGATAAAAAAAAAAAAGGCCTTCCTATGCAGTTTTCAATACCCGTTGCGAAGACACAGCTAAGCTGGCTTTTGTTATAATAATCAATAATTTCCATGGTTTTACATATCGAAACCACTATTTCATTGTGAGGTACGCCGCACAGGGTAGGGCTTGGTAAGCTTCGACCGTCTGAGGCTCTTTCACGTGCACTCACATAACGCAGCAACACGATCCTGCGTTTTGCAACCCCTGACATCGACTTAATAAAGAAAGCGGCGGTAAAAGTAGTCGGTAAGCCATCACAGAAACAAACAGAATACAGTAGGTTTTCTGGCAGATGAAAAGGGTGACTTTCAATCAGAATTCGACGTGCAAGGCGCAGGGACAACGAAGGACACAATAGCGAGACAGACGCAAACACACACACGGGCGCCTCCAGCTTGCGTGTTTGCATCTGTTGTTGTTGCGGCCTCTATAATTGGCACATCTGTCTCGCTCTCGTGTGCTTCGTCGTCTCTGCGCCTCACGCGTCCAATAATGCACAATCAAAACGCCCACTCATCCATCATTGCAATCAGAAATGGCGCACGAATAACTAATAAAACACCGTTTCGTAATCAATGTTTAGTCAAAAAAAAAAAGAAAAAAGCATAGCAAGGAACATTGGACCGCGGTGCATTATTGAATAGCGTCGTGTATTGTATCCCTCCTCCTGTTATTTTTAGCGCCACGTGACCATAAATTTGCACTGATTAGCGCATCACTGCAGTGAGCAGAACCGCTTCGATCGGCCCCACTTTCACAGGGAGAATGTAACGGCGTGTAGCGTACGTGGTATCTGTACTGACAATTGCGGAGAGGATTATATTACTGTGGTGTTATAGCACATTTATTTATTTATTTATTTATTTATTTATTTATTTATTTATTTATTTACAATGCCTCAGATGCCGATGTGGAGAGGTTTTACGTGAGGCGTGGGCCACAGCAGTCATGCTATAGATCACTAGATGCTCGAGTGCCGTTTTGAAGTTGCTGATATACATGTTGCTCAATAATCTAGGTGCGCAGTCCTGTACTACGTCACTGCCAGTACCATCATCAACAAACGAAACGAACAAGAGCTAATAAAAAAAAGGAACATCTTTCGCACGCGATAAAGAGATGGCAGTCATTTCCGCTTTGCGCTTTGTAAACAGTTTTTCTAGCTTTCCCCTTTTTTGCAACAGCCCAACCTGAGCCCATGCGCTATCTCACGCCGGTAATTATGCGGTAGCAAAACATAATGACACCGGAATAAGTTTACAAGGCGAGATCATGCCGACAGTACGCGTTTGCTGGCAAAAAAGGAAAAAAAATGAAGGAGTTTTGGTTAGCCCTAACTTGTTTGCATATTAATTGTGCGTGACTGTATCCAATCGCTACGAGAGTGCTCGTTATGCAAGTCTCGGACTGCTATGTAACAGAAGTAATGTTCACGCGTAAATACATCGTAGTATAGCTGTACACTGCTGCATCTATTTGCCTGTAATTGCCTTTTGTGAATGTACAATGTAAACACGCCATGACTAAGACATGACGGTGTCAAGCAGCAGTTTTCCCCACTTCACTCCACTAACTTTTAAACTTCTCTCTCCTGTTATTATTTTTTTTTGTTTTGGTTTTTGCTAACTCACACGATAAGTTGGCTCTACTGCCGACGGGACTACGCTGAGGCACTCGATTCTCGAGCAATAAGACTATGCAATTTATAGTTATGACAAAACAACTTAGGGCGTTAACCAAAACATGCTTTATACAGTATTGCGAGTCACGTGTCGGGTAGTTGCTCACTTCTGCGGCAAGCGAATACGACAAATACTACGACGGAAGACACGTGACAGAGGGGCGTATCTTCGCGCAACAAAAAAGGCGTAGGTAAAAGAAAAATACGGAAACGGAGCAGCAAGAGGGTTAGTTGGGGAGGAAGCGGGATAAGAGACGCGAAATAAAAGAGAGACACCGCGGGCAGTCACCGATAGAGCACATTTGAGGAAGCCGGAAGTCTCGGGATCCAAAGCCGGCAGCATTGGCTGTCATCAACGGAAGAGCCGCTCAGTGCAGTCCGTTACACATTGGGGACGTCATAAAGCGGGAGCGACCACCGGAGATCGCCATGTCATGTACCGCGACTACTAGCCACGGTGGTGGCGGTCAGTTAAATGTCCACCATCTCCGTAGTCGTAGAAGAAAAGAAACAAACAAAGAAAAAGAAGAGGTACACGCAGAAGTACGCTTTTGGCTAGGTGCATGCACCAAGCGAAAAATATGATGCACGCATACACAAAGAACAACGCCGCAAATCCCCCGAACGCAAGGCCAATTTATCAGAAGTAATAGTCCTGTGGCTGGTGTGGCCAGACTGAGGCAATTCGGTCTTGTCTCCCTCCTCCCCTCTCCTTCTCTTACGACGCAGGACATTGACACCACGCCTCGATGCACTTTGGTTCGCTGAACCGGGTCAGATCTCCAGTAGCTAGCCATTAATTAACTCCTGTTGATGAAATGTAGTGCCACGTAAAATTCCTAGTGAGTTGTTCGTATTACGTTCTTTACTGTAGATAATACACTTTAGTTAAGAAAAAAGAGAACTGGCTCACATTTGAGTCTGAGTACTCATGTTTTCCTTTGACCGCACATGAGCAAATCCTGCAATCGCAGTGCATTTCGCGTCACCTTGGTACCAAGATTGCCGTTCAAGTTCGCGATCACCACCAAATGGTAATAATTTTCATATGTGCAGGTAATATCAATCAATCAATCAATGCCCGGCCACGGTGGTCTAGTGGCTAAGGTACTCGGCTGCTGATCCGAGGGTCGCGGGATCGAATCCCGGCTGCGGCGGCTGCATTTCGATGGAGGCGAAATGTTGAGGCCCGTGTGCTGTGCGATGTCAGTGCACGTTAAAGAACCCCAGGTGGTCGAAATTTCCGGAGCCCTCCACTACGGCGTGTCTCATAATCAGAACTGGTTTTGGGACGTAAAACATCACAAAACAACATCAATCAATCAATCAATCAATCAATCAATCAATCAATCAATCAACAAAATAGCGGATTAACAACGCCGGAAAACATCAATCGAGACCTTGAAGATATGTGTGTTACGTTGCCCAACTCTCACGCTTTCAGGGAACACCCTTAAAGACCATAAGGCGGCCTTTTAAAGCGCAGATATCACTGCGAAACTAGCGGTAATGTTACGTGAACGGAGCCCTGCGGTTGATTGATCCAAATGACCCGTCGAGCACCTCTTTCTTCTGGGCAGCGTCACCACGAAGAGCACGGGGAACTTACAGTTCAGTCGATTCTCCCAGATGCCAGCAAAATGCCCCTACCCATCGCTAACGCGCGCGTGTGCGTGTGTGTGCGTGCGTGTGCGTGTGTGTGTGTGTGGCATGCGTGCGTGCGTGCGTACAGCACAATTAGCCCGTTTAACAGCATATCCACCCAAGTGACATGTTTTCAGCGGGATCGATGCCCTCCTCCTGGCAGACGAGCTCCAGTGCATTTCCCTTTATCGCTTGCACCATTCCCGGAGGAGCTGCACGTAAGGGCGGTCGTTACCACCCAGCCCCTCGGCCCGGTAAGGCTATGTAAGGGCGATGGTGGGAAACCGACTACGGCGTAAACAGCGCTTCCATTACTCAGGACCCACAAGCAAGGCCGACGAGGGATGCTGACACCGATAGCGGAGCTTTGCAGCGTCCACCACAAGTCTTATAAACGCAACCACGCTGCGCTGTCTTTCTCCCTGCGGACATGTCCGGCCTGAGGTGGCTTTTTTGTTCCCTTTGTTCTGTACAAACTGAAATGACAAGAGGAATTGCCATGTTTTCTTCGAGCGAGCGAGGATCAAACTTTATGAAACCTCTCATCTGTATACCCCCGAGTCCTGGCAATGGGGATTTGTACAGTATATACCGGACATCGGAAGCAACGTCATCTTTACAAAAATAGCTTCGGACTGTGCTACAGGGACTTCTGCGACATCCACTGGGACCCGTGGAACGTAGTTGATCCCTGCGAGTCCATCGATGCACTGACGCCTTTGATTGATGCCTATGAAAATGGCGCGACCAAGCCTGGACGTCCTTTACGGCTGACATCTAGCCGACGCCAAGGAAATAGATTCTTGTGCATTTTCGTATGTAAGAAATCGTATTTTTCCATGGGTTTGTGTTCGTATGAGAATTCATAGAACAGAAAGTTGTAGTTGGGCAGGAAATGTGATAGTTTTTTCAGCACGCCGTGATACTCTACAACGTCCACTAGAATCACCATTGCGACATCGCCAAAACCGCACATAAAACTGGAAAACCATGTATGTGTCATCTTTGCCTGCACACTAACGACAAATACAAAAAAAAAAAAAGAGCCAGGCCTGCGCGGTACCGCAGGACAGTGACAGCGTAAGCTGGAGGAGCGACCTTCTTAGAGGCCGTTTTAAACGCTTGAGGAAACTAGCGAAAGTAGAGGTGACAGGTATCCCTTGCGCCATAACTATCATTTCGCCAAGTAGGGAAGTACCCACTACGTAGTAATTACTGCGGTATTGTAACGTGCAAATCTGTATAACTGCGCATCTTAGACAGTCTCTTGGCGTTCGTTTTCCCGAGAACTGCAGTGCAGAAAAAGCAATACATCTGAGCGCAAAACAGGAGCAGACGTGAGCAGCGGAAGAAGACAGGAAGAGGGCTTTCTGAACGCTCGTTAACTTGACCACTTTACCATTTATTGAATAAAGGGCATTATTTTATTTTTATTTATTTTCTTAACAAACATTGCTGTGTCTATACGAGACAGCAATATTTTTAAATAAAGGGCACAATAACAAAAGGCTCCGTATAGTGCAGGGCTTCTAAAGTTTCGAAAGCCTGGGGTTGTTTAACGTCCACTGAAAACACTCAGTGCACATGGCTCTAGCATTTCGGCGCCGTCGAAATGCAGCCGTCGCGGCCCTTCCGTCGGCTCGCCGCAGCAGATTGTGACGAAGTTTATCAGAAGATGCATGTCTAATTCTTTCTGAATTACCTTTGCCTGCCTTCAAACGTGCACAGGAACTGTGGAAAGTTCACAAAACTAAACGCGCATTAAACCGGGCTACTTCGCGTGGGAGTACATGTGCAGACGCTCCGTCTCCACATCCTTCCCTTCTTTGCCAAGAAAAGCCGTACACGAATATATGGTGTGTGTGCGTGTGTGTGTGTGTGTGTGTGTACATAAGGAGTTTTAGAGATGGACATGCAGAAAGATAATGCTTGGTGGCAAGACAAAAGAAAATAATAAAAATAAAAGACTTCGCGTTTGAAAGGAGGACACCAGTAATTGTAGAATAATGCATGTATTTCGGATTACTACTGAAGGTGGAGCACACTCATGTTAAAGAAAGTCACCGTTGGAACGAGCATAGGTTGGTGCGTATACGGCAGCCATTCCCTACTCATGAACGGAAACTTGTCCTTATCACTCAACGGAAATTATGTAACTGCTGATTTTTGCGAGTACTAACATACGGGGCAGAAACTTAGAGAATAACAAAGAAGTTCGAGAGGAAGTTAAGAACTACGCAGCGGGCGATGGAGCGAAAAATGATAAGCGTTACACTGAGAAACAGGAAGACAGCCGAGCAGGTCAGGGAGCAGATAGGGGTAGCCGACATAATAGTCGAAGTTAACAACAAAAAAAAGGTTAACATGGGCGGGCAAAGTGTTGTGAATGCTAGATAGCTGAGGGACAGTTAGAACGACGGAATGGATACCAAGAGAGCCGTTGACGACAGAGGGTAAGATGGGGTGGCGAAATTGAGAAATTCGCAGGCACAAAATGGAGTCAGCCTCGCGCAGGACAGGAAATGAAGAGCGACTAACAGGATTATTATTATTATTATTATTATTATTATTATTATTATTATTAGAGACGAAGGAAGCCTTGATTTAAAGGCACATATGAGTATTAAATCGGCTTGACATTTTTTTCAATGTTCGCTCTCTCGAAGAGTTGGAACAGGAGCCCAGAGAAGGAATTGATTCTCGAAGTTTTTTTCCAGCTACTGTTGGCGCCTCTTCAAGAAAAAACAGTTTCGTAAGATTGCACCACCGTCACCGCGCACAAACTCTTACGCAATCGTGTTGTAGCCATTGGGGACGGCCTCCACTCTACTCTTCACCAAGACTTTCGCTAGCACCATGAAGCAACTGTTGCGCCATGCTCCACAGCTTGTTTACAGAGCATTTCGATTCGATGTTGGAAACGGGTGCGGAGACAAATACCCAGGGGAGAAAACAGTGAGGGCGCCTAAACATTGCCATCGCTTAAGATTCGCTACTTCAAACGTTCAATATAAGGTGACAAGTTGAATCCCCAGGCGCCAACTGTTTCATGGCTTATCAAGCACCTCTTTTCCCACTTTCAATAAATACACACCTTTTAAACGTTTTGTCGAAATTTCATTCTGCTTACAGAGTAAAACCAACAGCGCAGCAAGTTCCCGTAACTTGACGATCGACAAGTTAAACTGTAAGAATAGTTCCACCCTTTAAAGCAGTCCATCCGTCGCACCACATTAAGAATCAAAGTGACTCGCATGCGTTTACTTTTCTTGGAGCCCGGCACTCGCTACTCTCATATTAAGAATGCCATGTCATGCTACGCTGATAGAGCATCATGCCGTTCGTGACCTGCAACTATACCGCGGAACAGACCCTTTCGAAAAATTCGCAAGTCTGCTTCTCCGCACTGCGCCTTTGCCCAAGTAATGGCGGTGCCTTTCCTGTTGTTGAAATGTACGGAGTGTTGTAGCTGCACGGGATGGGACTTCATTTTGTGCAGCTTTATATCACGACGGACTGCATCTGCCTTTTTCATGTCGAGGTGCACGCAATCTTCACTTGGACACGCTATTTGCAGAAGTGACTAGGACTCCATTAGTTAGGCAATCTGCATGGCAGAAAAGCTAGCTTAGCAATTTTTCAGAGGGTCTATTGACGCCTATTGAAGACACGCGAAATGTGTGACAATTATTTGTTGTACGAAAAGAAATATGCCCACAAGGGCGCACTCTACTTGGAGCGTACACTAGCTTCCGAATGTTGCAAACTTTTCTGCGCACTCAGCGCCGAGCTTCTCCGAGAAAGCGGGCAGTCTGAAATCGGCGCGGCCAACCCCTCGTGGCATCGTGCTTGGAAGCGAGACGGCAATGACACGGCTGGCCTGCGATGGCCCATTCCCTTCTCTTTCTTCCTCAGTCTTCTTCTCACCGCTGCACTTCCATTCCTGACCTGGCAAGTCTCCTCGGACTCAGCTTCCTCCTCAAGGTCCAGGGGCTCCTTTCGAGTGCAATGGCTCTTTCGCACTCGGCAATGAGAGATGCCTCCCATTTCAGACGTTTGCTTGCGAGGGACACGAAGACGCCGGCGCGACGTTCGCTATACTTAGCCGTTACACACGGTGCCTTGGCGGTTCCGCTGAGACCCCTCGCCAACGGTGTACCGCTTTTCCCTTAAGTAAGCCTTTTATCTTCGCTAGTCCGACGTCCGCAATGTCGTCGCCGGGAGAGCCGCTGGCACTTAGGGACGTCGTCTTTCCTCGTCGTCGTTTCTCGTTTATTTTACTGAACTTCCGTTCGGCTCCTAGTTCCCACAGTGGCAGTGTAATAACGACACAAATAGTACAGCGAGAGGTGCTTGCGTTTCTCGGTTTAAGGAACGTTGGTCCGGTTAGGTTAAATAACGCAAATGAGAAAACGGGTTATATAGGGAAGCGGGCGAGCAGCGATGTAATATTTTAAGGAAAAATACCTCCTTCGCATCGCTTGCTTCAGGAACACTTGTTTCGTCCAAATTGCCTTTTAAGGATGGGAGGAAAGAGAGAGAGAGAGAGAGAGAGAGAGAGAGAGAGAGAGAGAGAGAGAGAGAGAGAGAGAGAGAGAGAGAGAGAGAGAGAGAGAGAGAGAGAGCCCGAACTAGTTTAAGTAGGCCGAAAGCTATAGTTCAGAGTGCCTGCTTTGGTCAGATTCGTATACGCCACACTGTAATTCTTCCAGTGTTGTTGCTGCCAACGGTACTCAGGAGAATAGACTGTTGGCCGTGTTGGTAATTCATTTAGCCTAAAATAAGCCAGAAAAAAATGTGGGACTTGAAGAAGGAGACACTATGCGTATTCACTTGTAGTGCCTCCTCCTGCGTCTCACGCCATGTTTTCTCGCACTGATTTCAATCCGAACGCCAACGTTACCGCACTTTATTAGGGTCATAAAGACGTAAGGTTGGTGGACTCTAACGTAAAAAAAAAATACACACGAAAAAGAGCTACGCTTAGAAGCCATGGCTAGCGTACAGTAAAGATTTCGCTACTTGCACGATGCTCGTAGCTGTCTAGCTGTGCAAGGTTACGCTTCAGAAGAAACACATCACACTCTAAACGCCAGCACCACGTCTTCCACGATAAGTGAGTATCATGGTCTAGAACCTAAAGAGATAAAAAAGCTGTCTATAGGCTTGTTATGTGAGATAATGAAATTTCTCATCCTGTTCTCCGAGGAAATCTCCCAGAGATAATGCGTGTCTGCTGCCCTCCCTAGACCTATTAGTTTGCGCAAGCCTACGGGAAGTGAGAAGAGATTTTGGACGCATCCCTCTGGGTCTAAATCCCCCTGCCTTAACGCACTCCGTATATTGCGTTCTTCGTACTATATTATGTCTTCGGTGTTTTCTGTCCTTAGTTTTTCTGCAGCTCACCACTCTTTCCTCAAACCTATTGTGAGAAAAGTATTTGTACAACGTGGCGAGAAATACAATGACATTCAAAAAAGCACAAGCTGTACTTACTTGCGCGTGTACTTTTCCATTTTATTAGTGTTTGAATTTTCAGTGACACTAGTACCCAACATCTCATACCGTCTTTTGTCTTTCCTTTAGCCACTGATGACTTTTCTAGAGGGGCTTTTGTACTCTATATCGTGCTGTTTAACGTATAGATAGTGCTATCACAAGGTCTCCCATCCCTGAACGCAATCAAAGCCGCAGCTTTTCTCGTCCACGCCTGCCTCTTATTCGTGGTATCTCTCTCTCTCTCGTTCAACCTCTCCCCCGTAGCCTTCCGCGAACCCCGCTCACTTTTGTAGATTCCTTCATTAGTTTCGGACAGTTCCACGAACGGTCTCGTTACATTACAAATGCAATGTTTTTTCCTTTTGTTTTTTGTCGAGTCAGGAGGGGTTGCCTCGCCTGTACTGTGGCTAACTCGTTATTCAGAACGGATGCGTGCAGGGACCAACGAAAGCACAACGACCACTGGACATACAAAACATACTGAATGCAGGATCTCGATTTGCCACGAAGCACTGGGTGAAGAAGAAAGGACAGAGCATCGCGGCTGCTTTGCCCACCAGCGCGAGAAACAAGCCTCACTTACGACCTTTGTTTTTCGACCTACTTTGTTGGCTGAGCGGCGGCGCGTAGCTAGAGGCAGAAACATCCTCGTGTTGTTACGCCTCCTTGATTACTTGCTCGATAGGCGCCCGGAGCACGCGTCATCGCAAACTCGTTACCGCATCAACGTGGCGCGCAATTCGCGAGGTTGGCCCGAGCAGCGAACGTCAGTATGGTTGCGAGCCGCGAGGATTAGAAAATCGATCGGCTTCGCTGCTAGGCTGTTAGACAAGCGAAAGCCACGCACTTGACGGAGAGTAAACATTATTGTCCTACGTTGGTAACGGAAGGGCGACATGTGTTCCTCGCAGTCACGTGGGGAATTGGGAGAGTGGCGTGTTACACGCCGCGCCAAATCTGCCGGAAAATTGTATCGGGAAACGTTATGGTAGATGTCGTTATTAACCTAGTTCGAGGCAGTTCGTGAGGATTATCCTACTGATAAGAGGCACGAGCACGGAGGGGAAAAAAGGAAAAACGAAGGAAAACAATCAGCGCAAGAGAAACGCTACAGGAACAGTTTAGAACGTATGACCTCTAAAGGCTAATCACCAGACGTGGTAGGAGTACAACGCGAATGAATGATTTCAAGTCTTAAATCTAAATAAAGCCAGTAGAATAAAGTAGACAGTTCACGCGTTGTGCACATTCTCTTCCTTAGTTTCACACCCTCATGGTCTAAATGAAGAGAAATCATACGGAAAATTGACAGCTTCGCAGTTGTCAAAGTCATTATCAGGAATCGACAAAGACGGTCATTTCTCTTAGCAATGAACGGAAGTAAATAAGCGAGAATTAAAGAAAGTCTAATTTCGTTTTGAAGACGACAACGTAAGGAATGTTTAAATATACGTGCGCCACTGAGACGTACTAAATGCTGAAATGATATTAACTGTTGACATCACGACTACGCTGTTCGCAGTACAAGCTAAAAGAATACGAAATTTGGTTTCGCTTAAGGAAAGTGGCGAAATAAGCGTAAAGAAAATACAGCTCGCAGTGACATAGGAATGGAGCTATAACAACGTCTCGATCGGTGACTACAGTCAAAGTGGCGACTTTCCCAGCCAACGCCAAGTGTTGCTTTTACTTTTTGTCGCAGCTTGCTATGGCCTGAATAGCATATCAATGCAAGCACTTGGAACAGTAAAAGGAAGATCCCAAATTCTGTGCCACTTTTACAATTTCTGTCAAGCACTCATTAATTTAGTGATGCTCGGTTTCAGTATCGCGAGTGAAATCTTCGTTCAATGTAAATAAATAATGAACTTAAGCGGTGCGTCTTTAGATACCTGACTTGACGTAATAATTTACTACTCAAATTCTACTTTCGACAAGTTATTTGCTTTAGTAACCTAAATCTCGCTACTTCTCATGAGCAATTAAAAAAAAAAAAGAATTGTTGCAACTAGAAGGAAAAAGAAAGAGCAAAGAGCTGCTAGTCTGCACACATGCTGCATTTAGAAATGTGAAGGACCAGAACACTACAGCTGTTTCTGTTATACAACATGCACCTCAGTTTTCTTTTTCTTCTGAGGGAAATAATTCTTACGGCACCGGCAGGGTGTTGAAAGCTTAACTGAAAGTGTTACGCTTCACTGCCTGTAGATCGATTGGAGTTGAATGTACAACTTAGTCTGCTAAAAACGGCACGCTTTTAAAGTTTCCAAAGCAACGGCAGCAATGCTGGACGCTACCGGACTGTATTACTAAAAAAAAAGAAGAAGAAACCAAGAAAAAACAACAAAGAAAAACAGGAGAAAACCAAGAAAAAAAATAACATAAGATAAATGTGTCATAAAAGCTCACCGCTGGAATATGCTGTAAAATTAATCTTAATTTTCTGAGTGAGCTTATCTGTCCCGCATGTTTAGAAATGGCGGATCCCAAAGGAATAAATAATGAAAGGCGACATCGACATCTGCCTGCCTACACAAAAGAAAGAAAAAAATAATCCCGTATGAAGAAAACGATGAAAATTAAAAGATTGATATGACAGAGTAATGACCTGTCAGCGCTTGGATCTCGGGCGTCTCAAATCTGTAGCCGTGAAGGACCTATTCATCGACGTTAAATCCCCGGGTATAAGATGCTCGCATGAGCGACCACACGGAAAGCGTAAGGACGACGACATGTAGCGGCTTAACGCAGGTCATGAACGACATTCTTTCTTTCTTTCTTTCTTTCTTTCTTTCTTTCTTTCTTTCTTTCTTTTAAGAAGAAAAAGAAGTAAAAGAAGAAGAAATGTAATGAACGACAAAGAAAAAAAAAGCAGCATACAGAATGGAAGAATGAAAAAAAAAGAGAATTCTCTAAGAAACACATCATAGTCTTGTTGACTGGTGTTCGGGTGAGAACGACCAGCGAATGATAAAAATGAAAAGCGCAGAAAGGTCACGAAACGGTTAAAAACTGAGTTAGTTTCTGGGGGAAAGGTCACGTAATTAACTTTGAAATAAATATGTAGGGATCCTGCATCTGAATGTAATTCCTCGCTTCATCTTGTTCCATATTTTGGTTGTACAGCGTGCGTGTAAAGGTTAAAATATATATAAACGACCGTGGTAGCTACAACTTATGGAGGGAGACAGCGAGCGAGCGAGAGAGAGAGAGAGAGAGAGAGAGAGAGAGAGGGGGGGGGCAGAGCGCGTTGACATTTGCGAAAGCCAGAGGACTTAAAGGAACAAGACCGCAACGGCTTGGGCGTCCCTTCATATTCGAACATAAAATACGCAGTTTAATGGGCCGTTCCCGAGAGCAGCGATGGCGTCCGCATCGCAGTAGCTGCAGGCGAAGTCATTCGCGCTCGAACAAACAACCAGGCGGCTTCTTCGGAGCGCTTTCGCGCTCCTCGCCGCGCTTTATGAGCCGCGCAGGGGACACAGAGGGGCAATCGTAAATTAAAAGCATGCAACAAATTTAAGGAAACCGAGGCAACGAACGACGCCACGTCAGCACTCGCCGGAGGTCGCGCGAAGTTTCGTAAACGCAGTTTATAGAAACCTACGATTGCGAACTGTTGCTATTCCCCTAATTTAATCGAGAGATCTGTTCATATAAAAGATCAGAGAAACAGGCAAAATCATCTAGCTCCTTATACTTAGAGGCTCGAGTGCACTGCACGCCCATTAATTCAACCGTACCCGACGAGATATTATTAAAAAAATGCAGTATTTTTTTTTCTTGAAAAGACCTTCTTGGCCGCACCAATCCACACGATGTGCGTTTGTCCATCGTCGCGATGCTTTCGTTCGCTAGCTGTGCTTATAGGCTGTACTTGAGATGGCGTTTTATTTTGCTGCTGTTATCGAGATCGATAGTCTGGCTCGAAGGCTAAGTATTTATTAGGATTATTTGCTCTTTCGTAAGTACATGTGTGTGCGTTGCTGGGGACGAGTAGTTAGGCACTATAAACTTCGCTTTTCTTTTAAGAACGCATGACAGCTGCTGCTATACTGAGCCCCAGTAGCCGACAAAAGAAAAGCAATGTAAAATAATACAACAGCCTTAAGCGAAATGACAAGAAAAGGAAAAGTTCAGGACCACAAGGAATGGCTGAATCTGTTGAGGACAGGGCACGTGAAACATTTTCCTCAACACTGCGCTCCATCAGCAAGCCTCGCGACGCGCGCACTGACCTTTCCTTCAAGCCTTCCCATCTCGTATTCCGTTTGGAGTTTCTAGGAACGGAGAAGTCGCAGAGTGTTTCATATGAGTGCAGCCAAGTCTCATAATGCGCCACTGAAGTACGCGACGCATGTTTGCTCTGGTGTTGAGAAATGCTGGCGCATGGCATTGGTAAGCAGAGCTCAAGTGGGCACGCTGGAGCGAGAGGTCTCCAGCGGGCCTTCTTGAAGAAATCGTAAACACCATCAGTAAGCAAACTCAAGCGCGCACAAACACTCGAGTCGACTGCACAACGTCCGAAATTCGCACCTCCATCATGTTTCCCTGTCATCGTTCTCGCAAAGTGTCCCCCTTTTTTCCCGTATTTGTTCCGCTACTT
Source organism: Hyalomma asiaticum (assembly GCA_013339685.2). Taxonomy (NCBI): domain Eukaryota; kingdom Metazoa; phylum Arthropoda; class Arachnida; order Ixodida; family Ixodidae; genus Hyalomma; species Hyalomma asiaticum. Next base: position 17,718,890 of record CM023485.1, on the reverse strand, counting down.
GGCTGAGAATTGCTCGGAGACTGAGCGGACGGCTTACTGCGTCGTCAGAGAAGATCCCTTTATTTTTACAACGTAGGAACACGCGTGGCAGTAGTAATCCCCTCCCCAGAAGCAGTCGTCAAGAAAAGCACGAAGGTGGCGACGATCCCGGAACAGGATTTTAGCTTATTCTTTCCTTCAGAGTGTTGCGCTTGCCCTTTGTTTGCTTTGATGTCGGCTCACCTTTCGACGGGGTTTCATCTCAGTTGCAGTTGTTTAAAGACACTGCAGTCAAATTTTCGCTGCATCCGTTGTGGTGGGTTCGCTTATAAAACAGGGGTACGATAAGTCCCTATGGCGCCCTTTATATCACGTGCTGTGGATTTTAAAGGAAACCATGAGAGAGTTGGCTAAGGTGGATGATGACTTCATGCGAACCGTGTTTCCGCACGTGCTGGGAACTGTTTCAGAATAAGCCGTCGAGTGAACACCGCGTCGAAAGAACATGTGCTATCAAGTTAGTAGTACCATGGAACTTGTTGTATACTGGTTTGAAACGATTTTTTTATACATGCTTCTAGAAGCAAGCGCTAGAGGATGCACGAAAATAACTGTTATAAAATACGTATAACGAATGAGAAAAAAACAAATAGATCGTAAACAAAATACACGCCTTATCATGAAGCACACACATTCCGCTCTGATTTAGGACCCGTGCAATAAGGGCACTCAGATCCCTACGACAAAGCCCACACTTATTTTTGGCACAGCCTTTTCACTTAGCTTTTCAATCCAAGTGGACATCTGTACTTTACATGCCCTGTAAAAAAAAAAAAAAGAAAACGCCGGCTTCATCGCCAGCAACATGATCTGCAGAACGCGCAGACAATAACAGCGTCGTTTTTAATAAGAAGTGAGGAAGCTGCGCTTCAAGTATGCTTTTATTGGGAACGTTTCTCAATAACACTGGAATTTGATGCGGAGGGCTTAAACACCACTGAAAGGACGTAAATCATCGGAGAGACAGAGCGACTTTCTATCCTTGAAGATGCGTCGAACGCACTGGGAGCTGAAGGTCCTGCTGCTCGACGTTGAGTAATCGCGCTTTTTGCACTGGGGTTAGTGACCTCGCGAACGCGAAAGCGCACTTCGTGAGCAACACGTGGACCCGATCCTAATTCCTCCACGTACATGTCGCCACTGCACAAACATATCACTTGAAACTCTTGAAGCGTGCCTTCAGAGACAATACTAAATGTACAAAAACGTATGCAACATCGGAAGCTGTCCTTATTTGGCTTACGTAAGACGCTGAGCTTTGAGTATTCGCTCAATTTACCGAATGCATTTTTTCCCCTTTACTTTTGTTGCCCTACACGAGTTACAATGCGTTCCTATTTTTCAAGCGTCCTGTATCTTAATACAAACAAAAACGAAACGCTCGCTCCCTTTTTGTAGGAAAGCTCTTCTAATTTATCCGCTAGCCATCACTCTCCTTTTTTTCTCAAAGAAGAAAACATACAAGAAAATTCTCTTAACTGAAGGCCTCCTTTAAGAAGTTTTTACGTAAGCCTTTCTACACCTCGAGGCGATTTAATTATTCGCACAGTGAAGATACCAGGGTGAAACACAAGTATACACATTGAGTCAAGCTTTGCCTTCTGAGGCTTTAAGAGAAGGCCAGCTGGCTGAATCGACTTCAAGGAAGCGCCACTTGGGTAGCGAAAGGTTGCTCAACGATGTTCTCTCGCCTGGCGCTAAGGGCCACGAGAACACAGCGGCGCATACTGTTTCGTCACGCGCACGTGGACGCGCCTTCGTTTTCGCCTTTGCATGGGGGCAGCTCGCAAACGACGAAGGAACAAAAGAGCGTTATTCCCAGTGACCCCCGGTTCTCCCGGATTTTGAGCATGCTCGATCAGTCTCGGCACCTTCTTCGATGCTCACGAGGAAGGCGGCCAAAGTTATTTGGGAGGAGGAGAAGCCTTCGTCGTCGCCTTCTAAGGTTGTTGTGCGTTCGCGAAAGTTCTCAGGAGCGCTCCGCCGACGATGCCGTTCACGGGAACACCGCCAAACCCGAAAAAGAAAGCCGAAGCCCACTCACGAGACACTCGCGATGCATGCCTAAGGGTCCAAGTTCGGAACGCCTGCTCCTAAACTTAACGCTAGAGTGCGTTGCACTCAACGAGCGCGCCTGAAAGTAATGGCGTTGACCGTATACACACAGGAGCTCTTCCTTACACCTCGCTTGTCTCGGGTATCTGCCGTGATGGGATGATGCAGGAAGAATTTCAGCACAAATATTCGAGGACTGATGACGATAAAAATAAAGGCAGGTTATACAAACAAATAACGCAGTGTATAAGCTATAGGGTAGAGTTGAAGAGTGCAGAAGAATCTTTCCTCCTCCCTTTCAGGAGGTTTGGCGCGAAAGAGATCGAAACATCGTCACCTAGCCGGCATTATTACCGCGAGGATGTATCAAAGGGTGAAGCTGTGGTCGCATTAGTAGCAGTGCACCTTGGTCAAGTATGCTGAAGCACTCGAGGCCTCCCATGTTTAAACTGCAACGAATACCTACATAATGCAAGTCATTTTGAATTCCGAGCACACTTTACTCAAAAGCGGTGGTTCTTAAACCCGCGTGGTTTTTCAGCCAAGGGATAAGCACGCACGAGAATAAAGAAAGCTCAGGGAGAGCTCTAAGTGGATAGAACAGACTATATGAGCACTTGAGCTGTTTTGTAAATGAACTATACATGTACCACATAGGCAAATCCCAAGACGGTAAACTTTTTCCCAACAGGGATCAGCAAAGGCCGATGTCTATTTAAACGGAGATGGTCACCTGCCAAGGCTAATGACAACAGACCGGTGCTTTGAAGTGTAAATATTTAGATTCATGAAATGATGCCTCCTGTGCGTCAGGGGCTACTGACATCAAAAAGTATGAGTGACACCTTTTGCAGTGCAACTTCAGGAGGACCCTGCTATGATGCTCTACGCATGGCCCCTGTTACACGAAAGCTGTGGCGCCGCGATTCTAGCTATCCCGGCCGCGGTGGCTGCATTTCGACGGGGGCGAAATGTTGAGGCCCGTGTACTGTGCGGTGTCAGTGCACGTTAAAGAACCTCAGGTGGTCAAAATTTTCGGAGCCCTCCACTACGGCGTGTCTCATAATCATAGCTGGTTTTGGGACGTGAAACTTCAAAAATCAATCAAATCCAGTGTAGCTAAACTTTGATTTCCTTACTTCTTTTCTTTTCAGAAGCCTCACATTTGAACTGCATAGCAGCAGTGCTGTTAGTTATATTTTTATGCAGACATGACCACACAAATAAAAAGAAAAGAAAGAAACCCGCAGTGACGCAATCCTAATTCCATTCCCAGGATTGCCTTCGAACGCTGCCTTAAACGTACCGAGTTTAAAGCAGGCACGGCTCGGGCATTGCGTATGACAATGTGATATTTTAACATACGGATGTACAACGGGTGATAAGCCACGAGACAAATATAGAACACTGTGTGCGCGGGTGACAGCTATGAAACTCGCCGAGAAAATCTCGGCATACCCGATTATTATGTCTCATAGAGCAACCCACGCTGTCGAGTCGCGCTGCTACCTGGGCTAATCCTGCTGTAATCCTCGGAGTGCCAGCGCTCATTAGCCCTTCTCAGCCAGAGCAACAGCAATATGGCTTAGTACTCTCAACGTAGGCGGCGTACGCTTCGTGCTCTCCGAAGAACGACTTTGGGATGTTTGCAGGCGCGTCATTTAGACTGCTATAAGTTTTGCGGGCACGGGGAGTGCTCGGATGACGCGGAACTGCACGGTGCAAGTAAACACGTCGGAAGGAGAGGCGCTCGCCTTGAAGTAGGGCATAGGAAATCACGTAGATTGTGCGTAGGTAGCTGTCGCTCTTTCAGAGAGAAGCAGTTGTCCCTGTCCCCCTCTTGTTTTGCCTTAAAATTTTTTTAGGCGGAGAAAACATCAGCACCAGGAACAGTTCGACAGAAGAGCTACGACAAAACTTGAGAACTTGAAAAGAGAAAGATGGAAATGGCCGTATAGTAAACGAACATTGCATTGCAGAAAAATATGCAAGACAAGATGCATCAACAGAAAATGGCAAGAGCTCATTCTTCTCCTTGTTCGTATTTGCGTGCCGGTGCGTTGTGCATTTTGTCTGTTGTGCTTTCTCTTCCCCTGCATGCTTATGCGGCTATCTAATGGAGCATATAGACTTATCGTATTTTGAAATCGGCTTAAAGAAACGGGTATAACAAGCAAGTTAAAAAAAAAAACAGATGAAACAGAAACACGTGAAAAAAGAAAACGAACACATTATGAGGGGGTGGTGTTGGAAAAAAACAAAGGTTTTGGACAGCAATGTTTTACGCGATGTCGATGAAGCAAATATTGCGAAATATACTTTATGCCTCTGTTTGGTACACCATCAAGATTTTGGTTTTATTCGAAAAAGAAAACGCAATACTTCAGATGGCAGTTTAGTTTGACCACTAGGCCCTCGTTTCGTAACAGCCGAGTGAGGTGCATGTACGCTAGTTTGCTCATCCAGAAACAAATTCTGTGGAGGCGACAGCATCGCTCTGACTGCAGCACTGCTGCTATTTCGTTTGTTTGCTTCTCCTCTCCAAGAGCACCGACGACCGAGTGTTTTTCGGTGGCAATCTGGGCCGTAGAAATGAAAAAAAACCAAGTGCTTAGCCCGCCTTGTTCACAACCTCGCATTTCCGAATCGAGGTTGAAACAGTCGCTTGCGGATAAGGACGTTCCTCTGCAGCGTTAGTGCCTGCCGCTTGCTCCGTAGTGTGCTCAGGATGAAGCGCTCTTGCGAAAAAAAAAATGCGGGAAACCTTTCTGCGCATCCGTTTTCGAGGACGAAAATAGCGGTTGTTATGTAAACGATAAGCACGTGAAGACGGCCGCATCAAATTGAATTGTATCGTAGGTAAACAGAATGCGTGTCGCCTGCTATGAAGAACACGCCAGATATTTTTTTTTCTTTACGAAGATCTGACTGTCCTCAATAGCGGAAATCTAAATTAAATTGTGTGTAAATGACAGCCTCCTTGCGTGCAGTGCCTTGAATAGCGGGTCGATCGAAAAGTGGGTCGATCGAAAAAATGTCTCCCCATCATGGTGCTGTGCTTCGAATAGGGGACCCGCGAAGACGTCCAGCGGCGTATAAGAAATGCCTAAACGCAAGCGCTCGTCATCATATTATGGTTACTGCCGCCTTTTAATAACCCGTTTTGGGATAACGTTCCCTTGTGAACACATCAATCTCATAAAGGGGCTTCTGCAGTGGATTGCCTTTACAGACTTACTTAGGTTCTAGCACATTCATGCGCACTAGACTAAGTGTGGTTCTGTCCTCTTAAGCGTCGCCTAAATAAGCTAGACGCTGCAACAACATTTCTTTAAATGAATGCTAGCAGTGATGCCGGCGTCCTTGCTTCCGTTCGGTGTTCCACAACGTGCGGCTCATGTGTACCCGACTACTCTGGGTTGATCAGATGGTATATAAAGCTTCAAGAAGGTGCGCTACTCGGACAGAGCGCTCTCGACTAGTTGCGCTACCGACCAGCGTCGTGAACGTTTTCGTTCACGACGATACTTTAGTTTGCGCGCTCAGAGGAAATCAATGATTGATCGCGTTCTTAGCTTCGAACGCTTGTTGATGACACGATGCGCTCATGCTCGAACAAACATGAGTTCAGTACTTCTTTCCAGCCACAGACCAACACGGTGTGGCTGAGTGGTCTGCCTCGAAGCATGCTGCGGCCGAACACTGCGACTGGGATCTTCATTTACCATATGTGACGTTCGCGAGCAATTCATCTCGGGTACAGGGAAGAGTGTACCTTAACAACAGAGACACTGCTTCCGTGTACAGCACCTTGTACCAGAATGTGTGCACGAGGCAGCTCGCCCGCACTCAGCGGCTGGCCCCTCAGGAGTAACAGAGACGTCTTTACGACTGCGGACATCGAGATGTGCTCCTTTCTTGGAATTCTCTGATGTTTATTTCGCCACCAACTTGTCGCACGAGTCTTTCCATGAAGCTGCTATCCCATTACACCGGTCCCTACTCCTGCGACATGGTGGAACAAGAGATTAACGACACGCATGATACTGTACCTGCCGGTCCCATCGCGTCATCATCACGATTGAGTGTCGTCAAGGTAACTATGTAAAAGCGATGTTACGATCATTCGCCAATTTTATACTTAGTTATTGAACCAGGATGATGGATTTTCAGAAGGGCGCTATGATATGGATGTGCGGAAAAAGCCGCCTCATCTCCGCTCTGCGAATACAAAAACAAAAAATACATGGCCCTGTTTACGAATCTTAAGCCACCTTTATCAGCTCAGAATCGTAGACGTCTTATGAAAAGCATTGTCTATCAGCTAAGCGCAACATTACTAGGCTAGAATTATATTTTGTTTTATTCTCAAAGTCAAGCTATGCGCGACACCTCTACACCCAAGTTACTTTAAGAGAGGAACGTGAGACAGAGAGGAACGTGAGACGTGAGAAAGAAAGAAAGAAAAAGAGATACATGGAGGTTAACCAGAAGAAAAAAGTATGGTGTGCTACCCTACAATGGGAAACTGAGTACGGACGGGTGGGTTTTACAAGCCAATCGGCGCATGCCAGCTCCAGAGTGCGATAAGAAGTGGAACAGGCAACTCTGCACCTCTGTAACAGCGAAGCGTGCACAAACGCGCCACTCGATCGTGGAGCTTGTTGCTGGGGCCACAGAGGGCCTACGTTATGGCCAGCGACGACTACTGCGATAGCGTGAAACGGCAAGTTTTTCCCGAACTCCGCGCCATCAAAACACCCGCTTTCTTTCGCTTCCTCGGAGATTCCTCTCGCAGTCCGCAAGAGCAGAGATCTTGACCCACTTCTCGCAATGTCGTGACGAGATGACGTCTACTTTTCTTGCCTTTTTACATCTCCCTTCGCAGGAAACGTAGCATTCGTCGTAACGACCGAGGAAATCAGAGTCGTTTGTCATTGGCACTGTCGTGCGGCTTAAAAAAAATAGCGTCGCTTTATTGTTTGCGTCCTTTTAAACGGGCGCTCAATGAAGAGAAAACGCGAGAAAAACAGCATAAATAATGGCCTTTCTTTTCAGAGCACCGCGGTCGCATCTTGGCGCATCGTCACTAGAGGCAAGTACAAATGGGCAAAGAAGGTCCCCGCTACTTGCTTCCAAGCAAGTTGCAAAAATTGTCTTTTGTCTATTTGTTGAGAATACATTATTTGTGTATAATGCTCGCGGAATAATCATGTTCTCTTTTCTAGTATATACGGCATCTGCATTTGGCATAACGAGCGGCTAGGCGGTTAAGTTGGTTGGGGAAGTCATGTTAGGAAAGCATGAAATATACAAATGAAAGCGCATCGAGCTAGTTTTTCTACATAGGAATATTCGTACGTGCAGGCTACTGATTGATGGTGGGGTGAAATCAAGGCCAAACTATTCCCATTCGTATGCATGCTGGCTCGCAGGACCCTTCCGTTCACATATCTTAGGCTGGAATGTAACACACTTCACGTGTTATTTGTGATGTTGTAGGTGTTTATTATTATTATTATTATTATTATTATTATTATTGAGGACACAACTCCATATATTATTTTACGTATATTAATAACATAATTAATAGATTTGATTGATTGATTTGTAGGGTTTAACGTCCCAAAACTAGCTGTGATTATGAGAGACGCCGTAGTAGAGGTCTCCGGAAATTTCGACCACCTGGGGTTCTTTAACGTGTACTGACATCGCACAGCACACGGGTCTCAACATTTCGCCTCCATCGAAATGCAGCCGCCGCGGCCGGGATTTGATCCCGCGACCTTGATTAATAGATTGGCATTGTGTTTAAGGGATACTATTGCGAAAGCAGAGCTCTCTTATGTTCACGAAAAGCAAGAAAAGCTACCTGGCTAGCAACGAAAGAGGCGCGCTGGAAGTTTGTGTTCATTAATCGCTGGTCTACATATGTTTCACGGAAACAACGCAGTTAGCGCTAACGAACAACTTCTTGATAAGCCATTCACGCAAGGATGGTGATATCGTTTCTGTAACTTCATCACGCGCTGAGCACCAGGTAAGCGATAATTGTGTCTGCGCGCGAAACAAAAACGTCAAACTACACGGATGTCATATTTTCATTTCTTTTCATTTCTTTTTCATACCTGGTACATTCAGTAATGTTTTGCAGGGGACGGACTGAGGAATAAACAACAAGAATAAAACGAGTGAGCTTGCACCGCCTACAAGAAGTTGTACACGCTTCCCCACCAACATGGTGCTTATGTGGAAAAAACAGCTTTAAGGCTGAAGGAAAGTGCGATGGAAACCACCGGACCATTCCGACCACGTCGCGCTAACAACATTGTGACTGCCTAGCAATATTATTTGCGTCGACAACGGTTAGCAGACTACCCTCTTCATGTAAGGAAAGGCAAAAGGCAGACTGCGGCTTCTGCGCAAAAAGCAGTTGCTCGCTTTATTTATTCTGCTTTGCCTTACTTTCTCGCACGGTCTTAACATAAACTGGTAGCAAGCTTTGAGCTTGTCTTTTTTCTTCTTTCTTTAAACTCTCACAGCCGTTTACGCCGACACTACAGAACCGAGCCAGCAACCGGTATTCATTCGGGGGCAGCCAAGACAGGACCACATAGTAGCCAATTACATTTTTGCTGTTAGCGTAAACAATTAATTGCTCTATATATATTCCAGCAATTTGTGGCTTACGATACACTATCCTTGGTCAAACTTAAAGTAGTGCACTTTTCTGAATTAATAACCAGGATCTAGGCCTTAAAGGACAACTCCGGCGGTTTTGTCCCCATGTTCGTATGTCAATGCTTTCCAATGGTACTGATAGTCTGTAACCGCGAGGGTAGTTCAGTTTGGTCATAAACGCACCAATGATTCTAAATAAGCAATTGAAAGTCGTCTTCAAACCGAAATCGAAACGGATAGAGGCTTCGTCGAGCGTGTGCTGTGACGTCACAACCTTCCGGTCCCCGCAAATATGGAACTGACGTCAAAGAAATGCCAGTGGTGATGTCATCCGACGATATATTGAGTTATACCAGCTTTTCTGATCTTGACAGCGATGATTTGAGCGCTGAAGTATCGCTGTTTTGCTTTTGAAGGCCCGCTGGCTTGGGTAGGCAGCGCGGAGGTGATGACGTCGAAAAACACAGGGTGGCCCGAGTGAGAAGTCCGCTGAGAATTTTTAAAATTCATTTACAGAAAAACTAAATGACCTACATCCGCCTCACTTGGCACATATTATTACAGTACCGAGGAGAATATATATTGAAAATTATGTTGAGATCTGTCGGACACTAAAAAATTGCCGGAGTTGCCGTTTGAGTAAACCAAAATTAAAAAGAAACCTGAACCGCCGCAACCTTGCGAAACCTTAGGAGGCACGGCGAGTCATTATTTCGAATTCTTACAAAGAGTGACTGTCAATAAAACAAACACTGTCAGCGAATTTGCCGACTACTACTATTTTCACCTATGTTTGTCACGGGAAAAGGAGCGCACGGCGCCTGTTCAGGCATGAACATCTCTATACGTGATGTTAGTGTCTATAAGCCGATTATAATCAGAAGCTATAGAATAGCAACGGGTTACAGCAATCTGCAAAAGGCGGCATACACGGTTCTCACGAAGCTTGCGACTCAGTCACTAAGTTCGCCTGAGCTCCAGCCGTCGCGCGCGGATTCGTGTTTTGCTTACAACGCGGGCAAGTCATTCCCCCCGCAGATATGATGGATAGCCTGGCAAGCCGGTCGCCGGGGAGCACATTTTGTCGGGCTTCATTCTGTAACCGAATACGCTCCCAGCTCTCTTCGCAACGTCCCTCTGCTCGTTTTGTGTCCCGACAGTGGTGATGAAATAGCTTGTGATCGCGACACGGCTCTTAGACTGCATGAAGCGCGGACACCGGAGCCTGACCAAAAAGAAAGGAAAAGCATGCCTCGATATGTCGCGAATATGATATGAGCGTACTTGGTGGGCAGCCCAATTTTCACTGCGCGCATGTATCGAGAGACAAAAGAAGAAAGCCATGTCACCATCTTGAGCGTGGTTGCCGCCATACCGCCCTTCAATAGCTTGCATACATCTTACTATATATATATATAGAACTGATGCTATCGTTTCTTTCTCCAACCAAAACTTCATAATAGGTACTGTTCTGTTTTTCACTGGCTCCGTCAGTGTATCAGTTCGCAAGGTGAGATTGAGAGTATCTTGAAATTTTCTTGCCGTTGTTTTTATCTCACTGTTGTTCTTTTCGTAGGTCGACTTACTTGTCTAGGAGAGTACCATCATCTTATTATCTGCAATATGGTACAAGCAGCACTGCGTGCTTGCATGAACTGAAAAATAAAAATCATAACTAAACATTGCAACTGCGCATTCCGGCGCGGCATTGGGACGAGAAAGTTATCCTTCCAGTAAGCTGGGGCTCATAAGTGTTTGACGTGTTCTTCTTTCTGTAATTTCCGGTGATTGATATAACAGGAAAAAAAAAACAGGTAATTTTAACATGAATATGGAGCCTCGAAGCGATAAGTTTCCCTTTAACGAGGGATGTCTCTGAAGCCAACGCTTTGAAAACGCGCTTGCATTTCTCAGTTCCCCTAAGGGTAACGAAGACAAGATTACTTGTCGAAGCATTTGATCCACAGAGGTCTATTGTTCGACCACTAACTATGACGAAACGTAAACGGGAACACAAGGATACCAAGACATGGTTGAAAGCAAGTAAGTCGAGACTATCCTGATACCTGTAAATCGTACAATTAGACTACGAAGAAAACTACCACTTTTAGGTGTATTCTCTTCAAAACCGCTTCCAGTACAGTACCACGCATGGCATAAACGCAGGATAAGATTAAAGAAAAACGGATTATTCCAGTGAATGAACTGAACAAGAAATATTGTTTTATAAGACGGTGTAGGTCATAGTCATTTCTTTCTTTCTTTCTTTCTTTCTTTCTTTCTTTCTTTCTTTCTTTCTTTCTTTCTTTCTTTCTTTCTTTCTTTCTTTCTTTCTTTCTCTCTCTCTCTCTCTCTCTCTCTCTCTCTCTGCGTGCGGCTTATATCAGCATATTCCTACCTCGCGCCCCCGTAATTATATTCAACATTCTTCTCGAAACCTCACCTCCCGGTTGGCTGGGGGCGAATTCCGGCGTGTTTCTCGAGAAGCATAATTTCTCCACGCTAGCGCCACAACAAGCAGTAGTCCTGACAGAAAGTTTGGTGGTGGTGGGTGGATATAAATTACGTGTGAAAAAATAGTAATACCCAGCCTGCTGCACCTAAGTATTGCAGGCTACCACATTAAAAAATAAACGAAAAGGACATCATAAGTCAATTTTAACAGAACACTGAAAGAATGGGACGGAATATCTCATTTTTTTCTCCATGTATGGCCAAGACGGTAGCTGCCCTAAACTTTACTAGGGATCGCCGACAGAGTTTGCAGCTACTATCGAGCAGGCTGTCTTACGTTCAATGTAAAGGGTGCTTGAATGCGTTCGTCATCACTTCTTAGGTCCGACGCAATGGGCAGGGACTTTGACTGCTGGGTTTGTGTGTTAAAAGATGAATAAGTGAAAGAGGTTGCCCGATTGCGCAGCCTTTGCTGTTACTGCTGGTGTTGCTGCGAGAGGCATTATGCCATTAAAACGGGACAGAGCATTCGCCTAGGACAGAACATTTGCATAACGAAGCGTCTCCCGAGTTTTACGACCGCGACAGTCAAGTTAGGAACGCGGTGGCAGAGATGAGGAGTTTCTTGGTTGCGGGAGTAAAGAGTTGGGGAGACAGAAGAAAAGAAAAGAAGGAGAAGTAAAGAAGAAAACAGACCGTTCGCGCAGGGATGTAAGAGCTCGTTCGCAGTTAGAAATGATGCAAGGAAATGTACAACCGTCCCCATATTCTTCTACGGTACTGTCGCGAAAGAAAGTGTATCCCTGCATTTGTTCTGATATTAATCCTGATATCAATAACTTCCCGCTGTACTTTTCAGCAACAGAAGAGCCGGCTTCAGAACAAGTAGAAAATTTGATCGATTTAATTTAAATCTGAAAAACTAAACGTCTTTTCTGATCATGATGTGTTGACTGGCGTTAACATAGTTCTGATATATATATATATATATATATATATATATATATATATATATATATATATATATATATATATATATATATGGTGTGTACATTTTGCAAAAGCCTTCAGATTATAATAAACAAATTCATTTATCCATACTTTATAAGTAGCTGGAAATGAGGGAGATAATATGAAATAATAGTTACGGGCAGTCGGTCTAGCGCGCTTAGAATCTGATATATAGCACGCAAATTCAATAAATTTATTCGAGAAAAAAAAATGAAACGCACGAACCTAAAAGGAAGCATTCCTCGAAAAGTATCTGGAAGTCAATAAATAAAATAAGGACAAATGAAGTTGAAGTTTATGCGTGCACATGCTTCGGTTTCGATTTTTGAGAGCGGAAGACTCAGTCACGAAAACGCATGCTCCCACGTCACGTAAATACAGCTATACGAAATGGCACCTCGCGGGGGTGAGGTGGAGATGAACCGGCAAACTTGTTGCAAATAACGAGTCGCACAAGGGCAAACTATTTCCGTGTGCCGTCAAACACTTTCTGTTTATCTCAACACGGCGACAAACTAACGCCAGATTCGTGCCTTTTATACGGCAGTTCTTAAACCAGTCGTCTCCGGCTGGGCTGCCGTGAAACTTAAAGAAAAAAAAAAAAGAGATGCCGACGTTTCTCTTCTCTACAGTCAGCGTCCCCGCGTGAAGGGAGCCTCATCCCTTTTCCTTCGCAAATGCTGCTGTTCATGACAGCTCGGTGCTTATTTATTTTCCAAGTTCCCTGGGCTGGTATATATTGATATAAGCACACGGCGTGAAAGTGAGAACCCTGGCGTTCAGTATAGTCTGACACTACCGAGACGACGAAGATAGGAACGTAAAGCTTTACTGGAACCGAAGATTAATGTTAGGCCATGGGATATGCCACCCGAGATACGCACGTAATGAACAAAAAAGCCGGCGTATTTTTTTTTTTCTTTTAACGAAGAGGCTTGACGTCTGCCGTTTTTTTTTACATTAAAGCTAAGTGCACGCTGTTTTCAGGGAAAAAAATTGCCAGCCGGAGGTCTGGGACAGGAGTTTCCACGGATATCGTTATCCGCCTAATTCGTTTTTAAGGCGAAAGCCTCAAGTGTCTCACGGAGAGGTGATTTCTGAGCGAAACACGCTGGAGCAAAATTGAGGCAAAAATGGAAATGTACAAAAATATAGGAGGACTCTTAAGCGTCGCCTTTAAGAATGGAACGCGATAGCGTTATAGGACCCCGTTCGCATCGCTTTCTCATTCGCTTGCCTTGCTCTTGCGTCGCGTAATTGCGTAACTGTCATGAAACAACAGTTCTCTATCAGTTTACAGAGGACTACCTCGTGACACGTGAGAAGCCCGTAGCACATTACTTCACTGTTCGGTGCACATTACAGGGTGTCTTGGTCCTTTGTTCTCCCGGCGCTCCCACGCGTTCAGTGTGTCATTCATTCCCTACCCGGCGCGCGCACGCACCACACTGGTACTTTCACTCATCGTAGTCAAGTCATTGTGGATACCTCTAATTCTCTTTTGCATGACAGACCGGGACAAAAGTTTCCTCCAGCTTGAACACGCTGTCGCGTTAAAACGCCCAGGAAATGAACATACATTAAATACAGTGCCTCCTCTATACCACTCTAAATATCTCCTCGCGGCGCTGCCGAAGAAGCGAGCGCCATCCGGATGGTCCTTACACAAGTAACCTACCCGGGCCAACGCCTTCTCTGTATAAGTGGCCCTGCTCGGGCGCGCCGCTGTCGGTATGGTAAAGAAATGCTGGAACATGGGGTTTGTATTAGCGTTTCCCCGTAACAGAATCTTATTTTCGCGTTCATTCAAACTACAAACCCTGCTGCCACACGTGCTGTATAGTCAGGTCGTAGTTCGCAATTTTTCTGTCGAATATTGCTTAAATAAATTCAGTTTTTTTTCACAATTATATCTGCGCCATGGCGAAGGGCCTGCGTGGTAGGTATGGTTCGGGAGTATCTATTTTTTCGCCACGAACGCTGGCGCCTACCCCAGACTCCGAATTTGCTGCGAGACGAACTCTTCAACGCTATCGTGTCAGTACGTTACCCGATTAGGTGCGACACGTACCGCTTGAATGAGGAGATGTAAGTGCTTGTGACCAATCCCGCGTAGTGGGCAGGAGTAATTTTCTCTTTTGGAACAAAACAAGATGGAAATGAATACACTCGCATACCCCGGGCTGGAGTACGCAAGTAAGCGCCAGACTTGACGGGGTAGGCGCACTTGCGTCGCCTCAGCGGTGCCATCCTGGACACTGTCAAATTCGGCCATATTGTCGAATTCAATAATAACGGCATTTTTTTAGCCTGTCAGGAAGCCCGCATAGCTGCCAGCGGCCAAGATGGCGGAATTTGACAATGTCCAGGATAGCAAGCTAAGGTTCCCGCTCTGCGCGGATACACGCCACAGCGGATATAGCTGGGAGCGAAAAGCTTCTGGAAATATAGAAATGCATTAAAAGGGCATAGGTTCTCGCAGATTTCGTTGACGCTACGAACCCTATATGCCAACACGTGTGCGTTCTCATTAAGCAACATTGTGTCTCGCAAGAATCTTGCTCCGAAATGTGCATGTTGGAAACGTACGACTTCATCTATCACTTAATTCATTAGCAAATAAGCAGAAAGTTTTCGCCTCAAACGTTAGAGCCCTGAAACATAAGCCCAATTCTCTTACGTCAGTATGTGCGAGGAAGTTTACACAGATAGCAAGAAAACGAAGTTATAATAAAAGAGGGACACTTTTCTTTTTCTTTCAAAGTTACTCTCTTCCTGCAGAAACTCTCGACGAGCCATCAACGTTCATCTCAAATAACGTAGTAAGGGACGAGACTAGGGCAATCTTTACAACGAGTTTTGAATTATAGGTCCCGTATAACGTTGCATATAAACGCTGTGGACGAAAAAAAAAAAAGACCCTTCAGGGTGGTTACGCCATCTCCTATCTTTCAGTTTCCTTTACTCGTACTCTGGCAGTTCGACCAAGTTTAGATCGAATTGCCTTGCGTTTCTGTCTGGTAACTGCGATCTGGTACTGGAGAACGGCAAGCGTCCCAAGTTAGAAAAATAACGCACAGTAATTTCGAGCTTTGCGAACACTCACCGAATGGTTCGAGAGCTGTAGTTCTCATTTTTAGCATTTTCGTAAGCGAGCAGCGTGGGAAAAAAAGAGCAGGGGCCATGTGGTCTAAATTGCACTAGGTGTACGCTTTCCTATAACACGTGCGAAGGAACCCAGTACACGGGACGTTACGAGGTTGCGTGACTGAAGCTGACAAAAAAAGGAAGTAAAACTAAATACGAAAATATGGAGTCATTTCTGTGCAGTGGGAATCACAAGGTGACGCGTGAATATTGATTTTGACCGCCACATGTGCAATCGCTATGGCGAGCGTAAAAACGTCAGGACGGAATGTCGACACTGTTTCCTTGAAACGGCCACTCCGACAGACTTGTAGGAATCTAACCCGGCGGTTTAATGTGGCATACATGATACTAACTTACCGGCAGGAGGCGACTGTCGATACCATCGTAGCAACGAGATAAAAATATAATTACACTCAATCCTCGCCCTTGGCCGCCCTGGGCAGCGAATGTCACACAGTGACGAAATACTCCAGCATTCTTTTCACTATGTAATATGAACCCTTGAAGTGCATAAAGGTCTCATCAATATAGGCGACACGCTTATCAATGATCTACTTTTCATTTATCAAGCACTTTATCACGCATGAAAATGATATTAATTACACCTTTCAGTGACGCTTCTAATTTCGACCAGTGCCGTTGTAGCTTCGGCACCCGTTGACCCTACGCAGATTTCATAACAGTGGAAGTGGCAGGCCCTTTTCTCATCCAGGGATTATAAAAACGGTATAATTTAAAAAGACAAGTTTTCTTCTTCAGCTTACTTGTTCCCCATCTTGCGTAGGAAGAAAGCGAGCTTTTCTTTCTTTTCTTCAATTTTATATTGATGGTTCCGCACGCCCACTGCAAGAAACTGGGCTACGGTGAAGGTTAACGAACTGCTGCATTGTGGAAACTAATGGACACGGTCGCCTTCGTTTTCATTTTGCAGGTAGTGTCGCAATGCGTCAGCAGCAGTGCGCACACCGGTAGAGAACAAAGTAATTTCTCACGTGCCACGTGACCGCCACCGCCCCTTGTTCCCCTTGCGCCTCAGTGACAAGCGAAGCAATTTACCACTGCCACTGACGTCGGGACATTCCCCGAAACAAAAGAGCCTCTTGGGTGTACGGCATATTCGAAGAGATAACAAATGAAAGCCAGAGAACTGTCTTTCAAAGGCTTTTTTAGTTTTTTGAGAAAGCTTCACTAATAACAAAAAAAAAGGAAAAAAAGACAAGATTCGTGCTCTCATCTAAATAGACAAGCTTTATTGTGGTGACTGGTCGCATTTTGTTTCATGCATGTTATATCTCCCCGTACTCCCACTGGCACTTTTCTCACGCCGTTCGTTTCGTAGTGCCGTTCTCTGAGATTACGGGGACCTTTTTGTCCTTCAGCATAAAATTACCAAAACTTCCGAAATTACAGCGAAGACGGCCCACCGTCGAATTGATCGAGGAGCCAGCCAGCGCGCGCTTCACCCGCTTCCATGGGGCCGTCTTTTCACCACCTTTCGACCGATAAGAGCCGCGAGCTCGCATTGCTCTGAATTTCACAAAGGCAACACAACCGGGGTGGGCGAATAATGACGAGTTAAAACTCAACGAAAAAGCTGCGCCAGTCTGGACCTAGCCCGGCGCCGCAAAACGTGAAAAAGAAAATGCTGCGCACATTTTCTCAATAGAGTTGCCGCCACCCGGTATTGGCAGAAATGGGAAGATCGAGACAAAAAGAACAGAAAGAGAAATTCGGAATACTGGCCATTGTACGCGTTTTCTGGGTTCGGTCGGTCATGTTTCTTACGGATTAATTCTCGGACATAAAGGGCGCTAGGATTAGATTATGGCAGGAATAGGAAAAGAATGGACATCTTCCATCGCAAGCTGGAGCCGTCAAAAGGAAATCCATCGTGTTTTGTTACGGTGACCGCGGAATAATATTTGCAGCAAGCTTTCAAGAACGAAGAAGGCGAGGATTGTCTAGTCGACTTGAACACCTTTAGGTAAGTCAAATGTGCGCCGCTGTGAAGCAATCTTTAAGTCCGCGCCAAAATAGGAGCTCGAATTAAAGCGGATTTCGGCTGCCACATTATTCCTTCCCGAATGTATATAAAAGAGAAGAGTGACTAAGAAGGCTTCCTTTAAGTTACCCCCTTTTTAACTCACACCAACGTAGATTAATGCATAGCTGTGTATTGCGACATCTCCACACTAGAATAATATATTTGGCGCCTACTCCTGAAGCAATGCTTCGGGACGCGCTTACATAAATGCGAATAAATGTGTGTTAGAACTTCCACAGTGTATATAACTAATTACGAATTCGCGCGTGTTTGGCTTGTTTTGCCAATGTCGTTGTGCCTTCAGTGCAGTCTGCAGCGTCTCTAAATTAACAGTAATGAATGCTGCGCACCTAAGCCATGTGGGAGGTGACAAATAGCCAGAGCCGCCAACGGGGCGTTATGCTTTGCGTATTCTGTGCTGCCTGGTTCACAGAAGGCGTATGCGGCAAGAGAGCTGCGCCCGCACACATGGTCAGGTTCGGGGGTGTAACTGTCCCATTTTCTCGGAAAAAGGGGTGCAAAGGACGGTTAGGGGAGGGGCAGGGGGGGGGGAGGACAATCCAGAGTTCGGATGGTCCCTAAAGCCTCGACGTGAAACCAATTAATGTTGTGATCAAAATTTCAAGTTGTTTCCCGAGGTTCACTCCAGCAGCACGTATAAAATAAATTCAGCCAGTCACTGGGGATATTAAAATGTTAGGCCTAAAGTGGCGTGCGCGGTCGGAGCGGTGGAATTGCCTTCGCCTCTCTTTTCCGCGTATTATGTCCGACGTCTCGGTTCTGGATATCCAGCGAACTCAGAATCCAACGAATCGTGCAGTAGTGCGTAACTGACATCGCTTCAGCACAAAGGGGACGACTACGGCGCGCTTCCGCGAGCGTAGGCTTGAAGCCAGGATGACACGCTGTGCAGGGAAGCAAACAGCGTTTCGCGAAGGAACAGCCACGGCGCTTCTGCAAAAATGAGATGCGACGGACCGTGTTGGTGGAGCAGCGCTCTCTTAGTAATTGCACGCCTCGGGCGCCAAAATACAGGGTTTTTTTTTTTCTCCATCCTTCCTTCCACACGTATTAAGACGCCAAGGCGATAACAACGGCATGGCTGTACTGTCTCCTGAACAATATGAGCTTGAGAGAAGAAAGCACGGACGAAGCGATGCTGCGAGACGAGACACTCAGCTCCACGGCGTATTTTACTCGACGTCGCGTGTCCATTCAGCTGGAACAGAGGAGACGGGCTTCAGTGTGTTTCTCTCTTCTTTCAGTGCGTGATGAGCACACTTTTCTATGGCTGTTCCAAGGAAATACAAGAACGTGAAGGCACTCCCGTAATCCTCCTCAAATATATGTTACTCGGGTAACAAAACACGAGGGTGCTTACCACGCGCTGTTATCGCCCGCCATTCTCAAAGCAACTGCGCCTTCAAGCGTAAACGTCGAGGTGGCGCAAATGTAACGTGCCGGAACAGGGTTCTTGCGTAAGATTCAAGCATTGCGTCTGGCGCTCATGTGGCGACGCGGTACTTGGGACGGCACCCATTTGGCGTCGCTTTGATGCTGAGCTACCACTTTTTTTTTTGTTTGTTCCGCTATTTCTGTGTATTTCGCACTAGCTATTAGATACGATGAGTAAGCTGACGACGCGTACGAGGATTGCCGATTGGGAGGCGAGTTCTGAATACAGGCCGAACACCGGGACACTTCTGTTGCGCAGCGACCTTCCCACTTTCTCGAGTTAGAATGCTTTGCTAAAGCTACGTCCGAGATGAGACAATCACGTCCAATCAAAAACAAAAAAATAAAGATAGGAGCCATTTCCTTGGCAATCAAAGCTTGGCGTGTCTGTCTGTCTGTCTGTCTGTCTGTCTGTCTGTCTGTCTGTCTGTCTGTCTGTCTGTCTGTCTTTCCTTATTTCTCTCTCTCTCTCTTTCTCTTTCTTTCTTTCTTTGCGAAATATGTCACGGTACAACGCCTGCAAGAGCGCAAGTGAAGTGCGTGTTTTCTCAGACTACGTCACCGACGCCGACTCCTGTGAGAATACAGAAGAACGCGCTCGAAAACGGTCCGCGATTTTCTCGTCAAAATATAGTCAAACTCAAAGAGTAACGGACGCGAGTGTGACATGCGGCACCTGTTAAAGGCCATTAAAATTTTTGTTCCAAGTAGCGAGGATAGGCAACAAAATTCTTAGAACATACATACAACGGCCAAACGGGACGCTTAAGACAAGACGGCATGCAGTCACTCAGTGACTGCATGCCGTCTTTGAAACAGTTAACACGCATTTACACATTTTGAAACAGTTTACACGCAGCCTGGCGGTTTAGTGCCCTACACAGAAAAAAAGACTGTCCAACATAACATTAACCAGAGCACAGTTCGAATGCTTAGCTACGTTATGCGCGGCTTTCTTTACTTTATTGTCGCTATTTGAACCGAAAAGCTTCATTGAAGGTCTTTTTGTATCTCTATAGAGGGGTATCGATTTTCGTCGCACCGACTTTGAAGTCGGCCGCCATATGCGTCTTACAAGAAAGTGTAGGCACAGCTGGAAAATAGAGAGGGACAAAAGAATTCGGGAGCAGGAGGCAAAAGAGCCGCAAACAAACACAGCATCTGCCGAGAGGCGATGGGAGACCAATGCGCGCGCCAAAGCAATTTCGCTGGATGTCCAAAACAGAGGTAAAAATGTAATCCATACGCACCTAGAGAGTTAAGCCGAAGAAATAGAATTCCCGTTTCTCATTCCGAAGTGTGATAAAACGCAGCGGCGTGAGCACATACTACAGAGACTGCCACAGCTAACGCAAAACAAAGTGAGAAAAGGGGGAGTGGGGATCTGAAACTGCACGCAAGAGAAACCGTGCGTTCTCAACTTATTTTCTTTTCCCATGAAGATTTGCAGTACACCTGCTTGGGTGCCTTTGACGCAAACGTAAATTTACGACTTTGCTAGGTTGAGATCCAACTGAGAAACGTCTCCAGAAAGATTGCCATCCTCAAGTTGTGATCACGAAGTTCGTGAAGATGCCTCTGCGTGCTTACATTCACAAGTTAGTGTCGACGGTTATATGGATGATTGCGAAAACACACTCGTACTCAGAATTGTTTTGTTACCCCATGTGAAGTATAGGGCGCTTGTGCACTCTTTATCCGTCATTATACTCAGACATAGCTTGAAGCTGCACCCTGGTTTTATGAATACATCGTTCCGTTATCCCATAAACATAATACTGAATTTAACTCCGGTGCAACAACTTTCTCTCATACGTGAGCTGCTATTATGGGTTCTGTATCGACTGTTGATTCCATGTTGAATGCTATGTCGTTATCTTCGCATAGGTTAGGGACAGGTCAAACAGGAAGGGAGCTTTCCTGAGGCGATTTTTTGAGTTAGAAGTCTTATAAATCTGTGTCGACGTGCCAGTGAATGCTATTAAATCTTGTGCTGAATGCGACATGAGACCTACTGATAGAAGAAGCTGGCTGTTTTCAAGGATTAAGTGTAACTGCAATTCAAAGTACACTTATCTTAGGTCAGCTTTACATTTCTATTAAAATTTATCCGGCTCAATTATTCAAAGTACAGGTGAATTTGATCATGTGGTAACTTTCAGCCTGCATGTGGTTGCAATATATGCACAGTGGGAAGTCACTACTTTGGAACAACGAAAACAAAAGTGTCCCATATGTTCCGCTAGAGGCGCGGATATATTTTTACCGTCTTACAGTTCTATTGAGGGAAGAATGATAAAGCTAAAGGCGCCCAAGCTTAATACTGCGTCTCACATCTGCCGAAAACGCCATGGATGTCTTTTTGTATCTCTATAGAGGGGTATCGATTTTCGTCGCACCGACTTTGAAGTCGGCCGCCATATGCGTCTTACAAGAAAGTGTAGGCACAGCTGGAAAATAGAGAGGGACAAAAGAATTCGGGAGCAGGAGCAAAAGAGCCGCAAACAAACACAGCATCTGCCGAGAGGCGATGGGAGACCAATGCGCGCGCCAAAGCAATTTCGCTGGATGTCCTAAAACAGAGGTAAAAATGTAATCCATACGCACCGAGAGAGTTAAGCCGAAGAAATAGAATTCCCGGTTCTCATTCCGAAGTGCGATAAAACGCAGCGGGCGTGAGCACATACTACAGAGACTGCCACATGCTAACGCAAAACAAAGTGAGAAAAGGGGGAGTGGGGATCCTGAAACTGCACGCAAGAGAAACCGTGCGTTCTCAACTTATTTTCTTTTCCCATGAAGATTTGCAGTACACCTGCTTGGGTGCCTTTGACGCAAACGTAAATTTATCGACTTTGCTAGGTTGGATCCAACTGAGAAACGTCTCCAGAAAAGATTGCCATCCTCAAGTTGTGATCACGAAGTTCGTGAAGATGCCTCTGCGTGCTTACATTCACAAGTTAGTGTCGACGGTTATATGGATGATTGCGAAAACACACTCGTACTCAGAATTGTTTTGTTACCCCATGTGAAGTATAGGGCGCTTGTGCACTCTTTATCCGTCATTATACTCAGACATAGCTTGAAGCTGCACCCTGGTTTTATGAATACATCGTTCCGTTATCCCATAAACATAATACTGAATTTAACTCCGGTGCAACAACTTTCTCTCATACGTGAGCTGCTATTAATGGGTTCTGTATCGACTGTTGATTCCATGTTGAATGCTATGTCGTTATCTTCGCATAGGTTAGGGACAGGTCAAACAGGAAGGGAGCTTTCCTGAGGCGATTTTTTGAGTTAGAAGTCTTATAAATCTGTGTCGACGTGCCAGTGAATGCTATTAAATCTTGTGCTGAATGCGACATGAGACCTACTGATAGAAGAAGCTGGCTGTTTTCAAGGATTAAGTGTAACTGCAATTCAAAGTACACTTATCTTAGGTCAGCTTTACATTTCTATTAAAATTTATCCGGCTCAATTATTCAAAGTACAGGTGAATTTGATCATGTGGTAACTTTCAGCCTGCATGTGGTTGCAATATATGCACAGTGGGAAGTCACTACTTTGGAACAACGAAAACAAAAGTGTCCCATATGTTCCGCTAGAGGCGCGGATATATTTTTACCGTCTTACAGTTCTATTGAGGGAAGAATGATAAAGCTAAAGGCGCCCAAGCTTAATACTGCGTCTCACATCTGCTGAAAACGCCATGGATGTCGCTAGCTTATAATTTTGCTCAAGCAACCTTTACGAAAGCAAATTCTTACGGCGCACAAAAACCAACGACAGATATCGAACAAAGGAGACGTGCAGCAGGTCTGATAGAGCTACGTTTATTCACCCAAAAGAGCATGCACGTACATACATCAAATCACCGCGTACTTTGCTCTGGCATGACAGTACCACGGTAATATTTTCTACGTCATAGTAATACTTCCGCATAGATCTAACCACTGACAACGTAAGCTCTGTCTACGCGGTAGAGAGTATTCGAGTAGGAAGACGGTACAGAGATTGAGGCTTGCATTAAACGTGCAGCTTAAATTTCAGCAAGCGTAAGCGCTTTATATGAGGAGAGGAAACGCGCAGTAAAGACGAAGGTCTGGACGATCTTGTGCCCCCCCCCCCCCCCCAAAAAAAAAAGGGAAAAGAAATCCGGTTACAGCGTTCATTGAAACCATAAGCATATTTCTGGAGCCGTTCGGAGCGTTTCACAAAATGCGTAGAACTCTTCGCACACGCAATTTTCTTCTTTTTTTCATGCGGAACGCTGAAATATCAGCGTTTCCGGAAACGGTGCGATGGAATTCATCTGTCCCCAGAGGAAGAGAATTAGGACATCTTTGGGGAGACGACACGCGTACAAGAATGCTGCTGGTGTTTATTTATAAAGTCGTCAATTGAGATACGCGGGCCTTGTTTCTGGGGTATGAAAAAATGCGAGAAATGTTGACGGCCCGGCAGCAAATTGAAAGAAAATAAAATGTTTGAACGCAGATAAAGACGTGAGGACAGACAGACAGACAGACAGACAGTCAGACAGACAGACAGACAGACAGACAGACAGACAGATAGATAGACAGATAGATAGATAGATAGATAGATAGATAGATAGATAGATAGATAGATAGATAGATAGATAGATAGATAGATAGATAGATAGATAACCTCGACAGCGAGAACAAACAGCGCACGGCTGCGTCATCCTGGAGCCGCTGCTTAGCGGCTACAATACGACATCGGCGCATTGTGGTCGCACAAGGGGCTCCCGGAATGCCCTACGTGTAATCAAATCTGAAGCATCTAATGCCACGGCCGAAAGAATTTGTCCATAATTATTAGCATATGCGTTCCAACATTTTAGCCGACTGCGAACGAGAGTCGCAAAAGTAATGTATTCGGCCCTCCTTCCTCTTCGACTCATCGACGTAGGTAGCATTACGCCGTCTTATTACGCAGGATGACATGCTACACACCATTGCGCCTATATTGAAATGGTCAGTAGATACAAATTACAGGCAACTCGCTTGTAAAGCAGCACTGACTGATTTATGGGGTTTTACGTTCCAAAATGGGGGACGCCGTAGTGAAGGAGTCCGGAAATTTCGACCAGCTGGGGTTTTTTAACGTGTACTGACATCGAACAAAACACGGGCCTCAACATTTCGCCTCCACCGAAACGCGGCCGCCGCGGCTGAGACATGATCCCGCAGCGTTCGGATCAGCAGCCGAGTGCCATAACCACTGGACCACCGTGGCATGGCGGGGCTTCTAAAGCAGCATCAACGTTACATGTTGATTGAATTGTACAATTTTATTTGTATAAATTCTGATGGTGTTATTAAAACTAACGGAGGAGAATTATGTCAGTACAAGCACACAGAAACACTCTTCTATGGCTACAAATGCCGACTGAAGACTTTGGCAGCTTACGACCTCATCATTCAGGATGTTAATGTTTCGCGCCCTCCCTCAATCTCTCTAGTTATTTTCCTACAGTCTTCGTTGCCGCACCATCGGAGCGATGATTTCGTCCAGAAGCACCCGTACTGGAAGCAATTACGGTCATTCAAGAAGTTTTGTTTCTTCTGCAAACAGAGCCTCGAATTCCAAGATAAAACAGCGGGGCTCGTGCGACCTCCCCTCCGTGTGGCGGGAAGCGAGCGGGGAAGAAGAGCTCGATCAATTCGCAGGGTTCAAATCAGCGCTAGAATAGGGATTCAAAAATTGGAAGGGAAGGCGGTTGCAGGTGCTTCGAGACGCCCACTTTCGGCAGCACCTTCCCACTTCCCACACATTCTGCAATTCCAAGCGAAAAAAAAAAGTTCGCTGTGGAGACGCAAGGGCAATCACTGCATAGGGGAATGCAAATACGACGGTACGAGGAGAACGGTCCCTGCGAGCCATTTCTCAAGTCACCAGCGGAAAGCGAGCGCGACCCATATAGATAAAAGCCACTGAGCGGCTGAAGGGAAGCGAATAGGAGGAGGGGGCGGTGGGGGACGAGTGACGGAAGTGGCCTTCCTTATCTCGTCCTCTTATCTCGCTCCTCCCATTCCTCGAGCGCTCTACGTGGGGACCACCTTTCACCGCGCCGTTTGACTCTTCGAGCGGAAAGCGAAACAGCCGTGCGTGAACAACGTAGAGCGTGAAAAATGACCAGGACAACGCAGGCCCTGACACCGGCCATGGAGGATCCTAAACTACAAACACGGAATTACTAGTGCGTTGGACTTTTAAGAAAAAAAAAATGGTGTACGCATAGCTCTGCAAACAAGCTAGGTTTTTTTTTTTTCTTTCTTGAAGATCTAGGTAGTTTCGAAAAGATTGATATCGCAGGTCGCGTGTGGTCTCTCTTCGGTGTTTAGGTAACAAGTTCCGGTGTGGCAGTTTCAAGCCAAAGCTGTCTTAGTAGAACTTTGGGCGAGTTGATTCATGCTTCAAAAATCAAGTTGAGCGCCAGTCCTGTGTGCAGCCTGCTTCTTTGTCTGTCGTTGTTTAGCGCTCCGTTTTTTCCTTTCAAAGCTGTACGCTCTGAGCTATCGGCACTACGGTGTCTGGATAATCAAAAGAGTTTCTTTTCTGCTTTCTTTTTCTGAAGGTGGATGAGAGTTCGTAGCGTAGTTAGTTCGCAGACTTTAAGGCTAAATTGAGTGTTTCAGGTTGAGAGCTTCGAGAGACACTAATCTTGTGCTGCGAATGGGGCTTGTCAGCGCCGTCCGTGTTTTATTCGGGTTAATTTAGAGATATCCATGAAAATAAGCAATAACTATAGCTGCAAATATTGATAAAGATCATTAGTTCTATTGAGAATAAGACTTTCCGGGAAGTATAATGACTGCATAAATAAATAAGCATTTCAAAATCACTGCTTCAATGAATAAAGCACGGCTGCCTTATGCCTTACGCTGATACATAAATTTGACTATAAACCTGGTGCTTATGCCAATGAAACACGCATACTAAAGCTTTCGTATAAGGTATAAGCGTCGCGACGAATGCAAATAGGTTCTTTGTAAAGATATAACTTAATGACACCGCATTATACATCCTTAGAAAAGGCATGGAATAGAAATGAAATCTGAAAGCGCTGATAACCATTACTTCTACAAAAACAACTCACAAAAGCAAGAACGCATAGAAAAGAAATATCTGCACACACAAGAAGCACTGGTCGTGTATGTCGCGCTCTCTCTCTCTATCTGTGTGTGTGTGTGTGTGGGTGCGTGCGTGTGTGTACGTGCACGTGTGCGTGCACATGTGTGTGCACGTGTGCACGTGTGCGCGTGCGTGTGTCGAGGTTCTTGTGCGCCGCTATAGGTCGCAAACCGGAAAGTAGCAAGAACTTTTCTCACACTACCCGACAGTATCTGGAAGCTCAGTGACAGAACCAAGGCGGAAGTTCCTTTCGGTTGCCGCAAATGTCGTAGGAGTTCAATTTGATTGATTGATTTGTGGGGTTTAACGTCCCAAAACCAGCTCTGATTATGAGAGACGCCGCAGTGGAGGGCTCCGGAAATTTCGACCACCTGGGGTTCTTTAACGTGCACTGACATCGCACAGCACACGGGCCTCAGCATTTCGCCTCCATCGAAATGCAGCCGCCGCGGCCGGGATTCGATCCCGCGACCTTCGGATCTGCAGCCGAGTGCCATAACCACTAGACCACCGTGGCGGGGAGAGTTCAATTTCCATGCTAAGTTCATTTTACATTACGCCCATGCCTTTGCCAGCATTTTATTTCAAAGAAATAGACTAAGCACTTCGTCAACTAGTTAATTTAAACGATACGTTTACAAAGCGTAACGCACAGATGGGAACAAGAACATGCATATACACATGATGACAAGTCCCCCTATTCGACTCCAGAGCACGTCGTATCTGAAACCCACAATCACATCGCTTCATAGAAAAATGGAGCCGACAAGTGACCATTGTACCGAAGCAGGAACGACATCGAATGTCATTTAGATGCCACGCACAAACCTCCGCAAATACAACCCGACGTGTCCCAGGCACTCTTGTCACTGAAGGTATCAGCTAGAGTGTGGGCATCATTCGTCGAACAATAATTTATCGAACAAACTCAGCCTTTGTAACCAACTTCGGTTTCTCTTTACCATAGATAACTTTGATGTAATAGGAAACTTCATGTGCACGCAGTTTTCTTCGAGCATTTACTTTTGTCCCGCATGTCTACGTCACGCTTTTCTCTCAGCGTTGCCACCCCTGACAACAACAAAATACTCTGTCCTATAACTGTACGTGCTCTGAAAACAACCAATGCTTCGCGATTTTCGCCGTCACTATACGTGATGGGATATCGCATGGCGTGCTCACTACCTTTGTATTGTTTTTTTATACTCGCGAACATTAAGATAAACTGAAGCGCCGGCAGCACATAAACAGACAGCAAACTACATGCTCAGTGCAACGGCTATAGCAACACCGACGTGTTGAAACATTCGCGTGTGACATTGCAGCTTTAGTCTCCAAATAGGAGGCGTTGTTTGGACCCGTCTGCTGGGTGTGCACGAGCACGCCTCACTAAAGATGAGAACTGTAAGCGCCGAAAACAAAAACGAGGTGCAGCATAGAAGGAGCAAAAAAAAAAGAAAAAATAAAAGGAATAAGGAAGCGTGAAAAAGGAAACACCAAGCAGAACTCAGCACATATCAACACCAGTGTAAGGAAAAAGAAATGAGACGGCAATTCCGGAGGAAAAGAAGAGATCGCAACACCAACAGCCTCGAGCTTACACGGGCTTGATGGTTTGAGACTGAAACAAACGACCCGGATAGCAACTGAAAGCGTGAGCAGTAGCGCGGAAGGCAGAGAGAATCAGAGGGAAAGAGAGCGACAGAGAGAGAAACATGCAAGATTGCTTACTTTCATAGCCAGTGCTATACTGCACTCGTTGCTGCTGTCGTTCGCTGCTATTTCCGCCGTCCTCTGTATTTATACCAAAGGCTTCTACTGAAACTCGGCTCACTATAGCGGACACGTCGACCTGACAGACTTCTCGTTTTCCTTTCTCTCTCTCTCTCCTTCCTTTTTTTTTTTTTTTTTTGCTGGGATTCCGGATTTTCTACTGCTTTCACTCACGACTCCGTGTTGCTTTCGTTTAACTGAGATGACGTGGAGCGGAAGGAAAAGACAGACGTGCCCAAAAGCGAAAGACGTGGCAACAGATGAATAAACAGAAAATAGCGAGTGGGCTTTGATCACGCTTCACGACCTCCTGTTATTCACGCGATACGCGTGCGCGCGTTGCATACACGCCTCATCATTATGTTCCAGCTTTGCTCCACGAAGGCTGCTTTTATAGGTCCAGCAATCGCGTGCTCTCCCTCGCACAGCCAAATTTCCCCCTCTTCAGCTTTTGTGAAAAACCAAACGCGAACGACAGTCTCAAGAGAACAATTCTTGCGCGAATAGACGTGTCAAGTGCGTGCCATCTCTCTCCAGAAGTTTGTTGTTATGTGGGGTTTAACATCCCAAAACCAGCTCTGATTATGAGAGACGCCGTAGTGGAGGGCTCCGGAAATTTCGACCACCTGGGGTTCTTTAACGTGCACTGACATAGCACAGCACACGGGCCTCAACATTTCGCCTCCATCGAAATGCAGCCGCCGCAGCCGGGAATCGATTCCGCGACCCTCGGATCAGCAGCCGAGTACCATAGCCACAGGACCACCGTGGCGGGGCGTCTCTACAGAAGCTCAGACTGCTTCGTGGAGGAGACTGACAAGAAAAAATAAAGGAGAGTCTGGCTTGGACGCGTTGATGTATACTTACAGCGATGCCAGTTATGAGGATACTGAAGGCGCATCTGTGCCGTTGCCGTTGCCTTGCTGTCAAAACATTGACGTGCATGGGAGGCACATGGTCGAGAGTTACCATGCTCTAGAGACTGTGTAGTATTACAGCCCTCTACTCACTTGGTGTAAAAGCTGCAACGTCAAATGGACGTTCGTCACGCTGTGCTAGATCGACAAGACCTGAGGCGGAGCAGCGTTATGTCGTCACGTGCCATCACGAGCGCTGCGGGCGCACGTGTTAGTGCTTGTTCGGAGCAGATGTGTGCGAACAACACCATCGTGCCTAAATGTACAGTGCCTAGAAATATATTTTTTTTCTAGGCACTATACTAAATGACATGAAAAAACGGACAGCAAACATAAAAGCAAATTTATCATTCTTAAAATTCAATCACTAACGCCGGTGGCCTTAATTCAGTCCCAGCTCACGCGAAATTGAGTTGCGATGCCTTCCGATTCTATTATGCAGTACTCCTCATCATGCTAGCCTTCTGATGTACTACGATAACCCCATTTTCGCCTTCACTGATTCTCCTTCGGACAGACCTACTAACCTTTAAATGCGGTTACTTGGATGCGAGCACTACTCAGCTACCTCTTTTAAGAAACAGGTTATACTAAAATACCTTAATGTTCGCTTCGTTGCTGGACTACACAGCGGGTATTCTGATGCGAAAGCATTTTGGTAGTGGCTGAAAAGTGCCACCTTGGTCAACTAAATGATCCATAAATTTTGATGGTCCTAAGTTGTTGAACGAAATCTTTAATAAGCTATGGTCAATAAATAAATTACCGAGCTAAATGTACGCATTAGGGGCTCAGTTTCGCGTGATCGGCGACGAAATCGAGCGAAATCCAAGAACTGCAACAAACGGGAGTTAACAGATGAGAGGGAACCATGCATCGAGTCGAGACTCCTCAAAATATCCCGCAAGCCCTGTGCATTTGCCGCAGGTAGCGTACGAATTTAGTTACGAAGAATACCGCTAGACCATTAAAAGGAATTACATTTTAGGAAGCAGCAACTTAGCATACACGTTTTCTTGTAATAAGGCTCCGAAAGCCAATTTATACAATCAACTATGCGTAAAAAAATGAAAAAGCTTATCGAATTACGAGATACGAAAAAAAGACGGAAACGGGAAAGAAATTGCTCCGGCAAAGCTTCTTTTTTTGTTTTTTTAAAGCAAATCTTTTCTTGCATGTCCCTCTGCCTGTTTCTCTGCTGCTCCTGTACCGCCGGATAAGTCTTCCGGAAAGCAGAGCTTTCATTTTTATTACATTGATAATATCTTGCTGACGGCTATCCTGTTCTCTTTTATTTTGTTTTTTTAACGTATTACCCAGTGGTGCAGAAATGACACGTGACCGTAGTAAGATATCATTATGCAAATCCAATTAGGCGATTATTCTGGGCCTTCCCGCCTGCACGTAGATTCTCCACTACAGGAAACATCAATCTTCATCACCAGCTTTTTAGGTGAGTGTATATATATATATATATATATATATATATATATATATATATATATATATATATATATATATATAGCACGTTCTTTTGAATCTTCCTCGCTACTGCTATCTTTATTCTGCTTCACTAGATTTACGGATTAATACACGCAGATTTACTCAGTTATTCTGCTTGCCCTGACATGTTTATGTATTGAACCTCATGCCAAAAGGACAATCGGAACTCAGCTCACTAAAAAATTGTTCAAGACAGAACGCACCAAAAGAGCCAACGTATTCCCACGGGCTACCGTGAAAGGATGGATGCGCGTTAGGGACAGTGTGTTTCTAATGCCAAGCGAAACGCCATCGATTAGGCAATGTCATTAGTATGTTCCGCGCTCCCGGGAAGAAGGCATTTAGGTTCGTGAGAGGGTGTCATTCAAGCAACGTATTTCTACGACCACGAGAAAAGCACACCCCCCTCCGTCCTGGTCCAATTCCGTTTCCTTCAATTCACTGTCGCTATTTAGCACCAAAGCTGACGTATTTACATCCCCATCAGTTTGCGTGTCCTCTGGCGTGCAGTCCGCCAGAAAATGTGTCCTTCGGAAAATTTAAGCGCGTGCACACACACACACACACACACACACACACACACACACTAGATAGATAGATAGATAGATAGATAGATAGATAGATAGATAGATAGATAGATAGATAGATAGATAGATAGATAGATAGATAGATAGATAGATAGATAGATAGATAGATAGATAGATAGATAGATAGATTTCGTCTCGCGCAAATAGGTTACGCCAACCCCCTGGTCACAATGGCACGTCCCTCAAAGAGCGTCCAGCTAGCGACGCTGGTCAGAGAAAACTTTCGAATGAAGCTGCCGCTTCGGCAAATCCGTACAAATCTGTGTCCAGCCGTCGGCTTATGATAATGCCCTCGCCTGCCATTCGGTAAGAGGAAAGCTCCTTTCTCTTTTTTTTTTTTACACCACACTGCCCATCGTTAATAACTACACACCGCTGCGACCATTGCGAAGGACGAGCACAGAAAGTAGCGCCGTTGTTAGTTCGCTTTATACTATGCATCTCTTATCCTGGAACGGAACGTAAGCCAAACACAAGTGTTACAACACCAAGACAGAGCGATACAGAAAGGAACACTGCTTCGAGGCACGTAGTACCATTTGTGTGCGCACTCATTATATATGTGGACTGATTACTTTCGTTCGCACGACTGACGATTCAAACTTCACCGATATTCTAATAGGGTGTTTATAGAATCCATGAATTCAATGCATTAAGGTTCACCAGCACGCATGCTTTTGTTCTGTGCAGTAGAGTCAGTCTTATGCTTTGAGAAGCTTATACACGCCATGTCTTTTAGTTGACGCTGGATTGGCAGCAAAATACGACTGCCAGCAGCTTTTCTGTTTCGATGTTCAAAACTTAAAGTTCCTCACCTGCGTATAAGTACACAAAAATAGGCTAAAATTTAAGTGCTACACGACGAAGTTCCAAAGAAAAAGTGTCAGACATAATCCTTGTCTATCTCACACCAGTTCGTTATATGAGAATAAGGAGTGTAAAAGCAGTAACAGTAACAATACAATAACAACACACTACAAATAAAGTAGCGTGAAAAGTAATACGTGAAACGCTTGCTTAAACATGCTAGTAAAAGAAAGAAAAACACGCACTAAGAAAAGTAAAAATGAAACACACAAAAATAAAAAGTACGAGGCAGAGTGTGTTTCTACTGCGAAACGAATGTCTTGGTGATTTTTCAGGAATACGGTAACCTTAAAAATACCGATGTAAGCGTGGATCGAAGTAGCAGCTGTGTCACAGCTGTACCAGAGATCTCGGTATCTGCCCACAGGTAATCTTAGATCATGAATGAGCGTAGTCGATAGAAAATAAAGAAAACATTGATACGGTGCCGCCTGTTTTAAGCAGAAAGGTACCACATATAAGAACAACTCGCCAATATTGCTCCTTCTATTGCGTCTGTTCAAATATTTAGTATACGAATCCCATTCTTTGCAATTCCAATTTACCCTGGGGATAAATAAACGATATCTTACGTGTTCGTGTGGCCACTTTGTTGTCAATAGTTACAAACTCACCGAATGATATATTAGATTGTGCGCAAAGGTCAAGCTTGTTCGGCGCATCAAAGCCCCAGCTACGTTATATATATGCGAGCACAAGGTGGTTTTGGACTCACCTACAAAACGTATTCTCGTATTTTCAGCATATACATGCCTTGTGTTGCTTTTCCTACCTAGAAATGTTTCAATAGGGTGCTCTTTTTGTTTTCGTAAATGCATTCACTTGCTTCATTGCACAAGACTTCTTTGCACTGGATGACCCTGTTGCTTACGCCAACGCGCCCACCCGCCACTACGACTTAGTGACTAAAGGCTCACACTGGAAATGTGTGCACTGGAAATGTTATTCGAATTTGTCAAGAATCCTCAGCACGCGTTTGAATACGGTGCTGTATCAGAGAAAGAAACGATTACTAGTTTCATTATTTGTCAGTGACCGAACATTGCCACTTTAAACAGCAAGCGCAGCACTTCGAGGGACAGAGGTTTAGCGTTTTGACATATTCATGCGAGTAAGGCGGAGGCCTACTGGAACTGCTGTAGAGTTTGTTTACATCGTCTTAACTTTTGCTACGTCGACGTAACTTCATTGTTTTTATAGGCACACTTTCACAGGCACCAATAACGGATGACGGCGTATATAAACCCCTCAATATATGCCTGTTTGCAATAAATCCTGTTCTGTGGTCTGCCTACTCTGTTTTGTTTATCCAAACTTTTTCATATAAGAGAATACAAACGCCTGTGAAACGTGAACTAAATAAATATATATTAGCATACTATAAAAAGATATGGGACTTTCGCATAATTTTCACGCATTCGCTATGTGTTGTACCAGGAAGCATGAACCTTTAAATATGGCAAGATATCATCCAACCAAACATCACACGCACAAAAACAAAGGAGTGCTTACTTAGGATACCATTAGCGAAATGTTACAGATGGCATCGCTTTAAGCGAGCTTTATCGAAAAGCGTACTGAAACCGCGACTTAAGCAAGCAAAATTTTCCTGTATACAAATTTCGTTGTATGCGGCACTGTCATGTCGTGCAACACTCCGATCTCTTTGAGAGTTTTACCCTTTGTAGCAATTTATTGTTACAGTCAGCTGTCAGGTTCCCTTCATACAAAGACAAAGTATTCCTGAGAGGCGGCATGATTGCCGAGCTAAACACGACAGCGCTGAAAGTTCTCATCGTTTACGATCACAACGACTGACACTGAAGGCGCATTGATGAGCTGTAGTGAACTGGCTAGAAGAAAGGCGTGGCTGACACGTTCGTTGTCCTTTCCCACAATAGCGCTATAGCGCAGTGCATTGTCCTAAGCTGCACAAAACTGACGAAAACAAGAGAGGCAGCGTGCCTTGGATGAGCAAACAAAACAGGCGGACAGCGCGTCCTAAGCTGAGCGAAGTCTCGCCAGGCACATTCAATGTCGGTGCTCACAGCGTTCCCGCACACCGATGAACAAAGAATGTAAACACCTTTACGGACCCGTGAGTTCGCGTAATTCATCATAATTGGCTAAGCCATAGCAAATAAACGCTGGCCTTATTTCAGTTTCTATTACGGCGATGCCAACCAAACCATCAAGTCTCAGTTTTCGCTCATCTGGAATAAACAACGCAATCGTAAAAAGAACGCACGGCTAACTCTTTACAGAGATATATGTATCATTTGACTTTAAAAAAGAGCATTCCAGAATTAGTTATAAACGTTTCTAAGCAAGCTAGGAACATGCGATACTACTCTCGTGCTATTTCACTGCAGAAGTAATATTTCTAGGCTAGATTAAAAGGGGCAAAAGAAAAAAAAAAGAACTGAAAGAGTGCTTCTATCACATGCAGTTCAATTTTGCTTGTTTCTACATTAAACAGACCTAATAGATGAACGGTATTCATTTTTGTGGCAGTGCGATAAACGCTAAATACTGCAGAAATCACGATTTCACTTGGTCACCCTAATGAATACACAATACTGGTGTTTTTAAGGGTTCACACTCCTTGGAGGCACCATGAACTCTATGCGTCTATTTTTCCGACGTAGTAATGGCGACAGGCGAGCAGATATTAACCAGATGGCCCCACATCACGACCACATTAACTTTTTTTTTTGTTCTCCCTTTGTCTCGCTTGAAAGCTTCCCACTGGGATGATTCGTGAGATCCGGTGTGGCTTGTTGCGAATTCGCAAAAACCGGCTAGAGGATGTCCAGACGCCGACACAAGAGTTTACACAGCATTACACAAGAAGTGAGCTAAAAGGAACGATACAATAGAGTGCGTATACGAAACTACTTTCAGTTAGCCTTAAAGGTAAAGAACGGAGCAGGAATGCTTGGTTATTACTTGACATATTCATCGCCCTGGTAACGCCGAAAACATAAGTAGTGGCGTTGTTCGGCACTACGCCGCGTTACGTAAAGATTTCTTACATTAGATTAAGAAAAGCGGACAAACGGAGAAATTCGAGCCGATCAGCACCGGCCTGAAATTCGTGTCCCCTGTAGAGGCGATTTATGTGCGGCCTACAAAGAGCTCAGCCTATTGTATTCTTTCTTGCGGCTCTCGTATAGGTTTTCAGAAACTTCAGCGCAGGCACGAAAATAAAGCAGCACTGACACAGTTTCAGGTCACTCGCAATTTACTGCGCACAAAGCAGGAAAAATACATGCGCGTCACGGCTCTAGCTACGCACAAAGAAATAACACTAGCCGTAAAAGTGCACGGGCGAAAGACAACGAAGGAAATACCGGTGCGCATGCGCCTCAAACCAGGCAGGTCAAGACACATTCCGCGGCAGTTTCCGCTGCAGCTCGCTTCCTGCGAAACGTTATTTTGTCATTACGGTAACGCTAGGCCGAGTGAACGCTGCTTGAAGCCAACTTACTCTCTCCCCTACCTCTCACCCCCCTCCCCCTTCTCCCTCAGCCACACCCACACGTACGCATACACCCACACTATCTCGCGTGGGTAGTTTTTTTTTTTATTCGTAGTTTGCTTCGTGCCCGTGCCTCTGTACTCATTACGCGCGCTTGGTACCCGAACTTTCAGGGAACACATGTGTAGTTACGGACTTTCTTATCTAGGCAAAACTAGACGACAGCTCAAAACAAAACAAATCATACAATTTGATTGCTCGGTGAATAATAACGACCTTCCCGTATCCTTTCAGCAGTGCCCGGCTTCCCTCATTTCCTCTTCCTGCGTAACCCAAATCCCCAATGTTCCTTTCTTTTTTGCCGCAGTTTCCTTTTTTTTTTTTTTGCGTGCGTAGAACTGACTGCAGCAACGAAGGCAAAAGGGAATGCTCAGATGAAACTTCGTAAGCGCTGCTAACGGCTGGTTGCGTACGCCGGGGTGATGGATACTCGGCACAGCTTGGTTTCTCTTATTTTGTTCGCACCTCCGCTACAGTTTTCACGGCCGTTTCGCCTCAGAGGTGACGAAGTTAGGAGTTGCCCCGCATTTATTCACGTATTCCACCATTTGCCTTGTTCACAGCGTTGGCTATGGTATGCGATGCAAGCTACATTACCGCGCTTATTCACAATACACGAGGAAGGGAGCACTCTCCAGTTGTATACGGACGCTTCCGGAAAGCAACAAGAGGAAGGAGAAATGCAGAGGCATAGTACGGTAAACAAGGGCTAGTCAGTGTATACGCGCCTCGTCTTGTTAGACGCGAACCCTGAGTAGATTTGGTCTCATCGCGCGCCTTTCCTTAGCTTTTTTGAGTGTGTGATACGCCGTGTACTTCCTATATGCTAACGCAATGTGTGCAATTACGTGGGCGGCTCGTAATGGCGGAAACAGGAAAGAAGAAAAACGCATTTCAGGCTATTTAGGCTCGGGAAAGTCGTCATCCCTTAATCCCCTATGCTGATTACGCTAAGGCCACGAAAACAATCTAAAAAGAGGGTGAGCACTCACTGCCCCAGAGTTTAGTGCTTCCTTTCTCTCTCTCTCTCTCGCGATGGAATAACATAAGGGGCCTGCACCCGTAATACAATAGTAGGCTTACAGCACAGCTGCGCACAAAGGTTTTCTCAGGTCAGCTGTCGACCATGTTTATCACCGCGCTTGCACGCTTTCGTTCGAGTTGCAAGCACTAGTCACGTTAACGGAATACGCAACGGCGGAGCGGATCTCCAGAAAGGTTGTCTACGTGTGTACACCTGTGTCCTCTCTCAAAGACGAATACGCCGTCCTTGGTGTTGGGAAAGGCTAAATTAATATGTAAGCAAAAAGGAATGAATGTATAAGGAAAAACATCGAGGTTAGCAAGTGTGCGCATTGCTGGCTACTCTGCACCATCAAATCGCGGGAAGGGAGTTAAAAGGTGCAGGAGGTTGAGCAGGTGTAAAAAGCAAACAAGACAAAATAAAATGCGCACATTTCAGAGTGCAGTCTCACTGTCACACTATGTCACGTACCGCCGAACTATTTATACATCGCAGCAACGGACTTGACGACGTAAGTGCCGAATCAGGTTTGTACCAAGATTCCACAAGTACCGCTTTCATCAAGGGGTGATCGCCGAATTTCGATACAGCGCAGTTTACAGAGTGTTCCCTGCCACACTGTGAAAGAAAACATTCAGAGAGAAAGTAACCGATCGGATTGGCCTGTCATTAGATAGCCTTTCGGCTTTGGAATGGCTGAGTGCCCTGCTTAGAAACATTCAGAGAGAAAGTAACCGATCGGATTGGCCTGTCATTAGATAGCCTTTCGGCTTTGGAATGGCTGAGTGCCCTGCTTAAGATAACCACGACTAAGAATATACACGTGGCGCGAGCGGTCGAGGCTGCGGAAGCGACACACTTCCCCTACAAAACCTCAGAAGTCCAAGTGCGTAAAGTGTGCGGACAACAGCAAAAGACAACAGCCACTTTTACGAATCATGCATGATTGCTCGCTATGATTGGCGCTCGGTTTGTCGAAAGAAAGCGTTTCAAAATGCTTGTCAGGAAGTCCGAACTACAGTCGGTTCAGGTAAGTCGGTTGAGGCTCTCAAGGGACTGTCTGCGACTTGGAAAAATTGGGAAGCGGCGGTTTCTCAACGGTGATTCAATTGGCCGGACAGACAAAAAAGGGGGGACGAAAGGGGACGTGGAGAGGGGGCAGAAGAGGGAATACACTTGGCTTAACATTGTTATTCCCCCGAGAGGTTGACATTCCACGCGGTCACACAATGTGCAAGACGATCAATACAAGAAGAAAGTGGCAGTAATCACGCAGATAAATTCAATTCGATGCTGTAAAACTCCCTCCGGAGTTCACAGCCTCCTGCGAAGACGTTTTCCTTCAGCTCTCAATATACAAGAAACGCGACACATTCACTTTTATATTCCTTCAGTACATCTTGTAAAACACTGCGAACTTCGCAAGACTCCCTTTCAATGATCTCTCTCACATTCCTCCATCAAACCTTACGACCCCGGCCGATTCCTTCTTCGGCACGAGGAGCGAATATTTATTTGATTACCAGTTTTGTTTATTTCGCAGCGCATAACAGTGACTACAGCAAATGAAGATTCAACTTAGTGTGGTTCCGAGTTGAAAGTGCCCGAGGGGGTCCAGAGTTCTTTTAAGGGTATGCTCCCTAACGACCGCACATGGTGCCTCGGGGATGTCTCAACTCAGACGGCAGCCACCAAAGCACAACACTTCTTCGAACGACATTCCGAACATCGCACTAAAGTCTACAGTTCGCCAGTACCCCTAAGTTGCTGAGCTTGGTGCGCATTCCAATTTGCTACCGCAGGCATTGTGACTTGTCATTCCGCCTGACGCCCTAATGAAGCATGCGAGTTAAAAGGGCAAAGAAGAAATGCCGACGTCTGCTGTCTTTACTTTCTTGGTTTGTTTCTTCCACGGTGAAGCGTCTGACTAAAAGTCACGTTGCAAAGTAACTTTCTTTTTCTGTTCAATGCCGTGCATATTCTTATTATTGCTTCACAGAAGGGCGAAAGAGCGGAGGGGGTCCTCGAGGTACTAGTCACGTCGCACGACGGCAACTAGTGTACCCTAAGAGATCGTTTTCTCTCACGACAAAATTTTCATTTCTCTTTCCTTTGATACTCCCGGGATATCTCGCTGGTAATTAGCGAATAAAGTAAAAGGGCACAGCTTCAAAGTTCAGACGTATTTGCTTCGGTTTTCCTTTCGAGCTTTGGGTTGCTACATTTTTTCTTATGTGAATGAGACTCTAATGACAAGCATTTCCCCGTGCATTCTTTCTTGCTTTAATTCATCACTGTCCATAGCAAACGTATGGCGTAAGAGTTTGAGCGTGCAGAGAACTTATGAAAGGCGATTAGAAAAGCACGCGCGCGCGCGCGCGCGCACACACACGCACACACACACACACACACACACACACACACACACACACACACACACACACACACACACACACACACACACACACACACACACACACACACACACACACACACACACACACACACACACAAAAGAAATGCTCCCGAACAAACGTGATGTGGAAAGCCATGCAACTCGTCTGCAGCTACCGAAGAACTGTTGAAACTGAAGTGCAGACGCTCGTTGTTTTTCTTCTAATGTGAGCTTCGTAAGTTCGCGGGAGACTGTATCAGCACTCTTTCTTCTTTACCATGCGTTATTCGGAGTAACTTGATCTGAACTGTATAGCGCATTTCAAGAGAGTGGCGTACCAAGCACCGATCTTTCCGTGTCCCAGCCATAAAAAATTCATTCTTCTGCGTGCACTCCCGGAGAAAGTGTATTCGGGACCAAGATATTTCTTCCGAATAATCTCCAGGTGACTATGCTTGGCATCACTCTAAGAAGATTCTAGTGTAAGGCCTTGATCTCGAACAGTTTCTGATCTGATTTTTGTGTTAGAAGCGAGGGTTTCTCAGTTGGCTTTTTCTGTACCTACTAAAAGTCCACAGAGTTATGCGGCACAGGAATCAATAAAGACAGGAGCGGACACTGAAGGAAGCGCTGCGCCGCGGGCACGCTTTTACTTCGTTATATGCGCCATTCCGCGTGAAAACGCGTTATTAGATGGGATACATGTGTTCGGAGCATTATGAAATGCAAAATGGTGGTAGATGGATCAAAGAGACTCTATAAGACGTCCCGTTCCGCATTCCAATGCTTTCATATCTTTTCATACGAACTCCATATACGTGTCATATGTCTGCCATATATGACCCCTGGAAATCTTACGGAGACGCACGGAATTATTGGAACGGCCACACAGGCTCTTTCAGTAGGAAAGTTCCTGTTTCACGTCGCAACAGTTTCAGAACACGGAGAAACTGACTCGAAGAAACCAAAATTTTCAAACGAATATTTTCTCGGAGGTTCGTAAGCAAAATGACACGAAACGTGAACAACTTGACGCCCTTGCAGAGGATATAAAAGCGACACAAAAATTACTACAAATGAAAACAGAGAACTATGTTTGTCACTGTGAATGCGTAAAGGACTGCACTTATGTGCGCGTGCACTCACATTCAAGTGAAAAGCGACCTGAGGAAGGTGCTTCGTCGTTCTGAATACGCATCGATCGATTGATTTTGATTGTTTTTTTTTTGTTTTACGAACCAAAACCGCGACTTGATGATGAGAGACGCTCTAGTGGAGGATTTCAGAAATTTCGTCCTTCAACATGCACTGACATCGCACAGTACACAGGCCTCAACATTTCGCCTCCATCGAAATGCAGACGCCGCGGCCGGGATTCGATCCTGTGACACTCGTATTAGCAGCCGAGTACCATAGCCACTAGACCACCGTGGCGGGGCGAAAACGCTCCAAGCATCACATCGTTAGTTTGCAGGTGGGAAATTCTTGAAATTTCTAAAGCGATTTATAAGGCGTGCATCCGTGCGCAATATTTAAAGCACCAGGTTTCATTACAACATGTGGTAATGAATCCAGAGTTCAGGCCCAGTTGTCTCAACGCTTCCTATATGTTGCTTTGTGTTCATCGGGTGTCGATAAAGCGACACACTTGTGTCACTCGCTCACGCGCGCAGATGTGTTCCTAATGTCACGTACAGTTTTAAGTACCACTCGACTGCATGGGTGTCTTGTACATGGTCTGTACAAATGGCGGGAACGGCAGCATTTACACTCACAAAAGAAAGTAATTACCGCTAAAAGAAACCAGCCCTTTTATATCACGTGACAGAGTACGACGATTACTACAGTTTGATCGTATGTAGTAGCACTGGAGGACGTGAGCAAAAACTTGGGGGACCCTTAAGCTTCGCCTTGAAGAGTTGAACGCGATAGCGAAATCCGGCCCCTAGTGTGCACTTCAACCACTCAGTGCATACTTATTAATATGTGTTGTTACACACACACACACACACACACACACACACACACACACACACACGCACACACACACGCACGCACGCACGCACGCACGGGCGCGCGCGCGACGTATCTGTAGTAATGGTAGAGGTTTTCAATCTATTTAACAGCACTTAAATATCAACTTCATGAAAATATTTCGCATGTGAGCGCTCGACTTCCTGTAATTTGCCTCCCCGACTAGCCTAAAACGTCCCAACCTTTCTCTACCTTGATTTGGCCCAGCGCTGAAGTATAGTGGTGTCGTCCACTAATGTTTCCGAACAGGTCGTTTCCACGTTGAATCTTAGCACTGTGGCACATACAGCGCTTGAAATATAAGCGCACTACGATTAAAAAAAAACCCTATTTCGGCGCCAAAGCTCACTTGCAGCGGGCACTTTGCCCAACATTAATCATCCGTCATCGCGCGCACTCGTGGTGCCGACGGGCTTGGAGGGCGGCATCGCCCAGACGCTTGGTGGCGTTTGTCCAATCAGCGCGGAGTTACGACGAGACACTCTTGCAAGAGAAGCCCCTAACGAACAGCGGATTTTATCTGAAGAAGAAGCGACCTTAATGCAGTTTAGCACCATAGCTCTATAGCATTAAATGAAAGCGCCGTGGTTGCCCATTTGAATTTCCCGTTGCTCAAAAGCTCTCGAAGTTGTGCAGAAAAATAAGCTTGCTCCAAATAAGTATATTTACGAAGACCAGGGTGCTGACCTTTTCCGCAGCTAACGCCCTTACGCTGAAATCTATAAGACGTTTCATTACACAAATAACCAAGACAGAAGCACACTTTCTTTGAGAGAAACCGCACTCTAAAACCTTGCAAGAGTTGCAGCCATCTGGTGCGTACCGAAATATCTCACACCGGAATTTTACAGAGACAGTTATTGTAACTATTTCGCGCAGTTCACGTGCCGAATGTTTCATGTGTTATTAAGCATGCATGAAGCCAAACTAATATATCTATATTTCATTACATATATGTCCATATTTCTAACATTATATGTCTATATTTCTAATTCAGGTGCCACCTTTTTTGGGAAAGGTGTCAACCTTAATATAAGCCTAAAATAGCCGATTCGCCAACAAGGGTGGTAAAATGTCCTGAGTGCAATGACTAATGATAAAAAAAAACAACTGTAACACGGTACAAAGCGGTTAGCGATGAATAAAATTAAACTTAGGAGTTTTCAAGCGTCCCCGTTGTAAGGGCTATATATAGGGCTATATAGGATATTTCTAGGACCATACAGGGATATATAAAAAAAACGATATAATGATTAATAGACTAAATTCCTGAATGCCCTCTCTCCACACTTGCAAAAAAAGAAGAAAAGGAACACAGCGTCTATCTAGTGCAAAATATTTCCGAAAAGAAGCATAACGCAGATACCGAAGTAATTTACCATGTATATCAAACCACTGTCCACCACTGTTACGCAAACGCATTAAAACGGAAGCAGCATTATGCACGACGCATCCGTCACTCTTCGTCGCGCACCGTTTAAACGCTATAGAAGTCGCAATGCGACAAACGTTTGCGAAGACGCATAAACTGAAGATACAGTAAATAATACTGTGTTCACATAATTTGCATACCTTTGCTGCAAAGGTACTTTTAAAAAAACGTGACGACGTATTCTTCACATAATTTGCACGACTTTACTATAAAGATAGCTCAAATAGACGTCATGATGTGCCGCAATTATATACGCACTGAGCAGATCAAGTCACATAAATGTGTTTTGGCAAATGCACGATTCAGTTTTTTTTTTTTCTTGAAAATGCATGATTTCGGAGCTTAAAAAGCCGCAGCACATAAATTGACCTTGAAAAATTCAACGCCGCCCAGCAATTTTAAAAGGAAAAATTGACGGTGAATAAAAACGTCCACACTATACTGTGGCTTCATTCCAGCAGACGCCTGGAATTTTACAAAACCCGCTAATTCGTGATACAGAGCGACGGGGCTTTGCGTGCGAGCTACAGTTCTCACTCACACAGGCAAATTGAATATTCTCGACAGGGCAAATCAAACACCCACGCTGTCGCACTTTGAACAAGGCGATATCGCCGGACTTCGCTATAAACGGTTTGAATCGAACTCAATGTTTCGGTAAAGGAGCACGGTCCTTACCACCTCCTAGCAGGAAAAAAAAAGAAAAAAAGAGAAGAAAAAGAACGAACTACCAGCACATCACGTGCATGGGTAAACACGGTAAGCTTGCACTTACCCGGGTAGTACTTGAGCAGGATGTCCCCAGCCGCGGCGGCAGTGTGGTTGTCGGCGGCGTGTCCCGCGCCTTCCATCGTGGCGCGAATGGGCTCACAGCGTGCCAAAAGTGCGCCGCCTCCAGCGACTCCAGCACCGGCCGACGAGGCACCACCGAGGACGACAACACCGCCACCACTGGCGCCGCCACCGTTCGGCAAGGACTCGGTCTGAGGCGGCTGTTGAGGCGGGAGCGACGCGCCAGCCTCGGGTCCGACAAACACTGGCACCGTTCCGCGCAAGCAGGAGCACTGGCCCGTCAGGGGATCGCAGCGCGCTCCGGCGGGGCAGCCCGGCACGCAAGGGCGAGGGCGGTCCGCGCAACCTGCGCCTGAAGCCGGCGGGGGGTTTGGGGATGAGAAAGGGGAGCTGACTTTACTTTCGACGAAGAAAACGGGAAAAAGGGCAGCGCCGTTGGGTAAGTTGATTCATATTACAAGGCGAGCGAACCGCGCGTAATGCAAGGGCGCTGGCAGGAGCGGCACTGCTGGAAGCGTTGGATCACGCTTGTTTGCGTCGCTCAGTAAGTAGGTTCTGTAACAACACGCGGACTTTCCCACGTGTCGTCAAGTTATCGAAGCTCTACTAC
Source organism: Hyalomma asiaticum (assembly GCA_013339685.2). Lineage (NCBI taxonomy): Eukaryota > Metazoa > Arthropoda > Arachnida > Ixodida > Ixodidae > Hyalomma > Hyalomma asiaticum. Next base: position 17,675,365 of record CM023485.1, on the reverse strand, counting down.
AGTGGCAGGAGTAACGACGGGGAAGAAAGAGTGATGAGAGAAGGAAAGCCAAAGAAAAATGCTCTCGTCAACCCGTAACCGACGTATGGTGTAATCGCTACAGCATTTTTACGTTCAAGGCATTCTAAATGGTTCTTAAACATGCAGTTAATTTTATGATTAGCCTGGCTAGCGTTGGTATGGCTTCCTGTACGCATACCATTCATATTTCATCGTCTTGTTCACACGATTTTAATACAGCGAGTGTTGGTTCCAATGAAGAATGGAAAGAAAACAGGCACAGGTCTTTTTCTGATCTGACTTGGTTGCTGTTCGCGCGACAGAGAGTAACAGCTGGCCAGAGACAAACATATCTCCCGTCCCTCACAATGGATACATGATTCTTCGGTCAGTCACGGGCATCTATAGCAATTATGTAAAGTGAATAATCTGCATAAAAAGAACGGCGGCACACGGCATGCGCATGCTAAATGCTACCAAGCATTTCATTTGACACTAACATGTTTCACGGATTATTTGGCATCCTACGTCCCGTCAGCTATCATGAACAAACTGCCACTTTTTCATTTCTCGTAGCGCTTGCAGCCAATAAATATCTATGAGTCCACGATTAAGTTACTTCGTGAAATAATTCACTATAAAGGGCGGCAAAATGTTTAGTTCTGTGGTCATGGACACTCGCTAATAAGTACACGAACCATCTTATAGACCACCTTTGCGTTCTTTCCATGAGGTAGTGAGCGCTTTAATACAATGCTATGTGCTCTGGCACTCAGTGAGCACATTACAGCGTATCGTTGTGTACTATTGTTTTGTGGGGTTTAACGTCCCAAAACCAGTTCTGATTATGAGAGACGCCGTAGTGGAGGTCTCCGGAAATTTCGACCACCTGGGGTTCTTTAACGTGCACTGACATCGCACAGCACACGGGCCTCAACATTTCACCTCCATCGAAATGCAGCCGCCGCAGCCGGGATTCGATCCCGCGACCCTCGGATCAGCAGCCGAGTACCATAGCCACTAGACCACCGTGGCGGGGCGTCGTTGTGTACTATACGATTGCATTATATTCAGACGGTATTTTGTCCAAAAATGGAGGAGACATCAGACGGTAATAATGCGTGATGTTCCAATATTCGTGACAACTTATAAATTGCACATTGAACGTATTAAGCCAAGCAATATATAGGCAACACCACAACGGCGAATGTCGCTGGTGTAGGTCACCATAAGTAAAGCCCCTAGATTTTTTTTTTTAAAAGCTGGGAGAATCTAGTGGGCTCTAGTCCCGAGCACCTACAATGACCGGCCTTCGATTCGGAATTCTACAGCACTGTTTGCCTTCGGAAGTTTAGTGTCAGACACACGGCGCATTACTGGATGGGTTTTCCATTTTGCGTTCCGTACTATTATACGCCAAGACGGCAATTCAAATATTCTACGCGCATTATAATACAGTGTGGTCGGTACCACATTGAATACCCAATAAAGGAACACATATAAAGAACAAAAAATACAAAAGGTAACAGCTTTGCAAGAGTTATAGAATAAGCGGGTATGTGGTGTCGTATTATTGCCAAGCTCACACTTGTGACGTGCGTGAACGCCTATTTTCTTATGAATAACGGCATGTCAGAACTGAACATTACCTCAGTTTAAATGTTGGCGCTGACGAAGATTCCGATTTCTCTGGGTCATCGATTCTATCATCCGGACTGCAACAGAAATTACTTGCTACACGTATTTTTCACGAGTTTCTTGACTCCGGGACTCCATGGGCATTAGCGCTACTTGTCACTATCGCTTGAAGATTGCTCGTGACGGGTAGCAGCTTGTTATTTTCGAATAACAGAACATATCACGTCAGAAAAATAATATAATAAGTTGAAACAGAGGAGGAGATAGAGAGCTTAGTCCGGCGCTGAAAAATAAAGACGATTGGAAGCAGTGATACACGCTGTATGAATTCTGTAAGAGCCCCACTTCTAGGTAGACCGTCTACATCACTGTTTGCTTGTCCATTTGGCGTTAAATTTTTGATGCAGCGAAAGCTGTGGGTGCGTCTTAAACGCAGGGCAGTATAAGCGCGACTCACTACACGAACAGCTGATAGAAAATGAAAATTTCATTAGGAAGCAAGGTAAGACTTACACATCACAATAGGCAGCCTCATCGCGACGTAGAAACAAGCACGCCTGTTGAAACAAGGGGCATGTCTTCGAAAGAAAGTAGTCGGTTGCGAGAGAAAGATACGGACTTTCACTCACGTGGAGCCAAGTGCCAATTAAAACCGTAAGATAACGAACACTACTGGGCCGAAAAAGACACATGTAGAAAAGTCAGTCAAAAACTTGAAAACGATAGCGGCTCGGCTTCGCTGCACTAAGGCCCTGAGCACAGGTGCATCGCCCTCTCAGAAGCAGCCGCGTCCATTAGGTTTCGCAGTGAAGAGAGCGTCACTTTGAGGCCATATTAGCGAAGACAGGCGGACGTTGTTACGGGATCAAGTGCTTCAAGATGCCGGACACTTAGCTCATAAAAAAGAAAGAAAGAAAGAAAGAAAGAAAGAAAGAAGAAAGAAAGAAAGAAAGAAAGAAAGAAAGAAAGCGTCAGTCCCATGTTGTCCGCTTTACGTCCAGCTCATGGAGTGCTGCAGTCTTTTTCACAGGAGTGCAAGTCACTTAACAAGGAATGTGGGGAAGACCCTGCGCATTAGAACATTTGTACTTGGATCGCATACGTTTCCCAGTAGCTTTATTTACTTGGTTTGTCTTAATTCAGTTGAGTAGGTCATTCGAGTTTTCAATTATTGAGTGAGAAGTTGTGTTGTTGGAATGGCTGGATGACAACCGACCACGGCGCCACAGAGCGCGTGCTAATGCCATCGGAAAGTAACTGCATAGTAGTGGTTAAAATATTTCACCTTCGTGTTATGTAACAGGGGTGTACATTTATTTTCTTTTTTTTTCTAGCTAACCATCTGCGCTATTTCTCTCGCAGTCTCTCCACCATGCAATGATTCCTTGACGATTCCGGCTATTTCCTTGAGGTCAAGAGAGAACAGCATACGGCATGACATCTGTTCCAACGGTATTATTCTGTTTGTTGCACTTGGACTTTACACTATATGAATGAATGTTGGAACGAAACTGACGTAGCCGCCTAATAAAGTTTTTCGTTTTGTCTTGTTGTTTCAATATTCTTTATTTATTTTTAACGGTACATTGTATGATTCCCATGGCGCTGAAACATAAAGCAAAAGGACACGCCTAACGAGGATCCCAGTGCCCCAGCTACGCTCGGAGCGCAGCCAGGAAAGCACTACTCAAATAAGTACTTCCTCGGCGACAATGCAAAATTACAAGTGCCGAAAATATAGTGACAGCGGCCCATTATAATATGGTGAACCTAAATTCATGGCTTCAACCTAGACAGCACATGTACAATAATTAAAGGAGCAGACCTAATGGGCTTTGGAAATTTTTTTTCTACATAGCTAGGCAGACCGCTGTCGGAAAGGCAATTATAAAATAAAACCTCGCTCACGTTATTTAATGTTAAATACGCAAAAACGGCCGCATGGTCAATGGCAATAACTAAGGGGAATATCCGAAGCGTTCAAATGTCGGCACGCTAAACGATTCACGGCATTAAAAACCAGTGACAGGGCAAACAGGCCTAGTCAAGAGTGAACATTACCACCGCGCATTAGGCTTCCGTGGCTTGCGCTTTCGACGCCAGGTTAGCTGTGCGGAATCGTTGGCTCAGACAACCTTAATTAGTTGGGAAGAGCTGGAAGCGCAGTCATAAACTCTGCTCGCACTTAATTAAAGCGGGCTGCCCTGTGCCTGACAGCCTGAAAAGCGCGCGTACACAGCGGCCTTGGTGAGTGAACCCCTATATAGATCAGATCCTTCAGTGTGTTATTTTTGTCAGATCAGGTTACGGTGAGAACACCGCATCAGCAACAATGGCCAGAACATTGCATACTCCTGAGGAAGTGAAGACTTCGAGCAGCCTTACACATATATTAATATTTCCTTGCCGATTTTTTTTAACTTGCGGTAGGCGTGCTGCAAACAAGAAATGGTTAGGTGAATAATTATTCAGACTAATCAGATGCGGGAGCCTTCCGAACATAATGGCGCACGCTGAAAACCTCTAGACGTTGAAAGTTCTTCGGCTGACTCTCGTTCAAGTATCTTATTAAGTCAGGGCCGGAGATGCATATCCAGCGAACTAAGCCTTTTTGCAGCTAACGTCACGAAACCATCACGGGCGCATATAATTAGGCTAGATTTATAAGAAAGGCACTCTGTCTCTGATAAACATCCCTCCCAATTTTGGCTGAGCTGCCTGTATTTGATATTTTCGTTTCAAAAGACAAGTTTCGTTAAAGGATAAAGACAAAATATGGATAATTATTCAGTGGTGACCACAGGTTATAAATTTAGATAGTAGTAACCCCTTGTTTTCGGAACTACAAAACGGGGACATAATGGGAAGTCTACAGCGCCACCACCACCAACACCAACGACAAGAACAAGATGTGTGACGTGCGGTAATATGTGTGATAGTCTATTCACGTGGACAGACAGACAGACAGACAGACAGACAGACAGACAGACAGACAGACAGACAGACAGATAGATAGATAGATAGATAGATAGATAGATAGATAGATAGATAGATAGATAGATAGATAGATAGATAGATAGATAGATAGATAGATAGATAGATAGATTTCCACTCTGGCTAAGGGTATTGTTTTGTCATTGAACTTATTACAAACATTACATGATGTTAGAGATATGAAAGCAAGGGACCATTGCTTTAGAACAATAAATATTAAAGACTGACCTCATAGCTAAAAGAAGAGCGTTTCAGTTTCCATTACCACTCGTTGAAATAACGCTGGCGATACGACAAAAATGGTGTTGCTACACCATCAAATCCTGATTCATTTTGCAGGGCGATATCGCACAGACACTGATACGTGACGTCATGAACAAAGCTATCGAAACAAGATAATTCAAGATAATTCGAATGGAAGCTGGATATAATGGAGGATTAATATTCTTATTCTTTGGTCCTTAGATATGTGCCGCTTGAAGAACCTCAGTTTGTTTCACTAAAACGGTCAAGTTTATTTAAAGTTATAACATGGCAGTACCACAAAAGGTGAAGAAAATGTTTCCCTACACCTAGCAGTAACCAAAGTTCCAATATTTTTGCAGTGTTACTCCACCTAACCCTGCAAAACGCAAGTGTCAGGCAGCATTTCCTGAGGTGGGACATCTTAATGGGTTGCATGTCGCAACATGGTGTCTCCGCGTACAACCCTCTTGCAAACAGAGTGGAGCTATAAAAAAGCGCCCCATTGATTTTCGGCAAAACGGTATTTTTATTCTGAAGACAAGCTCCCAGCGATGTCACAGCCAGGACGTATGCAGGAGGAAGAAAGCGCATATTTTCTCTATTTTTTTTTCTTCTACGTCTGAGAAAAAAAAAAAAAGGTGTGCTGTTTTACGTCCAACAGCGGAAAGCACTTAGTGCGGCTAGTTTCTCCTGATAATAAACATTTGCTTACGCAAGTTCTCTTAGCTCAGATATTCAGTTCCGGGCACATTATCAATCTAATACTGAAAAACAAATCTAACTGTAGATTATGCGCTTCTGTCTATTCACGGTGCTCTATATGCAAGCAAGGTAACCAAAACATTTCCAACCTCCGGCAGAGCCTTCTTCATTCATGTAGTGCCGCCATTTCTGTGGAGCATATCGCCAGTATCAAACTCAGCACTAAAGGCAGCTATCTGCCATCAGTAACTCTGGTTATCAAGAGAAAATATGGTTGATACTTCCGTCAACGGAATCGGTAAAACGCGAAAGTGGAACCCTTTTTCACAGAATGACTGAATGTTGATTTCAGTCCCGTTCTTGTAACCGTTCATAAATGATAGCTACATATGCACAATATTGAATGTAGCTCGTCCAATATCGACACGCACTTTATTCTAAATACTAGAGGCCCGTGTACCATGAGATGTCAGGGTACGTTAAAGAACCTCAGGCGCTCTACATTTCCAGAGCCTTCCACTACAGCGTCTCTCACAATAATATCGTTGGCTTGGCACGTAAAACCCAAGAATCTTCTGTATGCATCAGTCACCGCAGCTGATCCGGAAAATAGGTTGCATTTAACAGACGGTCTTTCCGAATGTCGCGCTACGGCTGAATTTTGTCAAAATTATTGCAAATTTCTGTGCACGTATACAATAGTCTCTTTATCCCGGAACCTGATGCAGATGATGGCGACATGTTGTTCGCCGTTCAGAAACAAATTGCGCCAGGACTGCGTTATCAGGCGCCGCTCCGTTCTGAAGTTATCAGCGAAGTACGCGTGGGACGCCGGAATTCCGAATCACGCATAATGCGGGCAAGCGTGAGGCAGGCGATAACCCCGCAATCACTCTAAGAGCGAAGTGCTCTTGACCACATGACTGCGGGGGCGGCACGCAGACGAAGTAACCAAAAGATGCAAAGCAAGAAAGAAGGAATGAAAGCAGCGAAACATTCACGAAGTTCCTCGCTAGGAGGCTCAGTGACCCGTTGAGCGTGCGCTCCGTAGACAAGAACAATGGAGCCTGGGAACAAAGAAAGCTGCGGGAACAGGGAAAAATAAATACAGTAATAAGAAAAGTTATACACGCCGGCGAGCTTATCGCTTTTACTGCTAAAGACCCACCGCGAGATGCACGATTTGTTTTTTTGCCGCCCGTCACGGATAGTGAGCGCGCGTGGGCCTGAAACGGGGTATGGCAGTGGAAAGGAGGCGTTGATATGCTTTGGCTTTGTTTCGCCGCCATAGGAGGGGAGACAAAGTTCTATTTTTTTGTCGGCCAGCGGGTCTCTCTCATAAAGCGCTGACGGAACCAGGCGTCTCAGCGGGGGATCTCGCTCGCCCGGCAGCGTGCAATGAGCCGCGAACTCTTTGGATACGTCTTTGGATACGGCCCTGGACATGGACAGTGGCTTGTGCAGAGTCACGAGCACCACTTGCGAGCAGTCCAGTGGAAAAAGGGGCTGCCAGTGTTTTCGCCATAATTTTTTTTTCTTCACCGCATAAGGCGGTCAACGCTCTGTATCCTTCTTTGCACTTGACACGCGAAGCCATAAAAAAAGTTTTGACTTTCTTTTACTGTTCATCGAGGCCGGGCTATAAAGCGAGCATGCCCGCTGTTGTTTGTGAGCATAATATATATATATATATATATATATATATATATATATATATATATATATATATATATATATATTTTGACAAGTGCATACATGTGGGTGCCGGATTGCGATTGCGCTTGTATGAGCGAATAGCGTTCGTGAACATTAAGAAAATGAAAAGCGACCCGTAGTGCACTTGCGGATCATATGAGCAATACAAGACTGAATACGGTGTGAAAACGGTATTTAATAATAATGACGTCGCAATCTGCCAGTACTTTCTGTGAACACAGATACCACATCTAGATAGCTGAGCAATCAAGATACTTCATACACTCTTTATCCTAAGTTTTACAGATTCAATGATTTCCTTTATTGATGTGGCTGCTTGCGATTTTCGTATCCTAAATCTTTATCAAAGAACATAAGGGACATGATCGTTTTAAAGTAAGTTAGGACAGCCGCCCATGTCCAAGGGCTCGAGTCCGTCACCTAGGCTGGGGTGCTTGTGACCCTACCCCGACCAAATCGCCGGACCTATTTGTTGATTATAGTTTTCTTTTCTCTCTCTCTTTAAGGTTTTTATGCACCAATACCACATCCCATATTTAAAATTGCTGGAGTTTTACGTGCCAGAACTACGATTTACATTAGGCACGCCGTAACGGAGCAATCCCAATTAATCTCGACCTCACGACGTTCTCCAACCTGAAAACATTTTACTAAGTACGCGGGTGTCCTTGCAATCCGCCCCCCCCCCCCCCCCCTCTCAAAACACAACCACACTAATCAGTAACTGAACCCGTTCCCTCGAGCGCAGTAGCGCCATACACCGCCTACAAGGCTACTCAAGCAGGTCATCACTTGTTTATAAGGCACACTATAACGGAACACGACGGAATATATTCGACCGCCCAATCTTATTAGGGGCGAAGCTCCCTAGGGCGTGGGTCGTTCCCTCCTCCGTACATAGTATGTAGCCACCTGTAGTTTTATGAAGTGCTCACTAGATGGCGTGATGGCGCTGCGGTGCTCACTTCATTCAGATGTATGGGAACGCGTAGTGTGGGAGTCTGTCTGTCTGTCTGTCCATCCATCCGTCTGTCTGTCTGTCTGTCTGTCAGAGCGCTGCGGTGCTGCTTAGCTAGTACGTGAATTGATCAATAGATGGCGCGGAGGCGCTCGCTGCGTGCTCAAGTGTGATAGGAGAGCGCTAGATGGCGACACACAGTGTTTGTCACGTATTTGATGGTGTACTGGGCAAGATTCCCGGATGATTCACGGTTTTTACCGATGAACATCTGGAGCTTCGCCCGCTCATCATCATTCACCTCGTGGATATGCTGTGATTTTTTTTTTTATTGCATGCCTTAATTGCGGATCACTATATAGTTTTCCACAGCCTCCCCTTTTAGGTGTGACCGCGAAGCTAATAGATAAACCCGCTACAACAACAACTCAATGTATAATCGTTAAGCTGCTGCGGTGGGCGCCTTGTAGAAAATGAAATTATAAAGAACGCAAAGCAATAATGTCAACAGCAAATGTGCGGCAATTTCGGCAGTGGCCTACTTGATTATGCATGCTGCAATGAGTGCGCAATATTTGAAGCAACCGGGCAAGTACGTAGAAATGCTAAGTGTCCTGAGATGGCGTCCGCCGCAAGTGGATGACTGCCACTGACTCGACTACAGCTGTCGGCGAGTCGGCTGAAGCAAGAGTTCGCCTTTGCCACTCGACACGCCGCAGCTTACAGAAATGTATCTGACAATGCCGTAATACCGTCAGACTTTGGTGGACTAAATCCGTTCCGCGTATGTCGTACGAACGACGGAGAACGTAGATGTATGAAGCAGCTGTCAGAAGACGTGCCGTCGTCTTCTCCAAAGCACGGAGTTATTAAACGTGTCCAGTAATAATCATAGCCAGTAATACATCGCAATACGCAGTACCATTTTCAAGAACGCGTCACAGGCGCACGGATAACACAAGCCAACCTGAGGCCTGTTTGATGAAACATTTTGGTTTTCAGAGTGGGAGTATCAAACAGTCAGCTACCGCTAAATATCTTTCAATTTGCCTCAGTTTGCCTCAACCATGAAAGCACAAGGAATGTTTAACCACCCACGCACACAAATAAAAATGACCACAAAAATAGCACACTCTTAAGTGCCAACTGCGAAGAGTTTTCGCTTAGGCCAGTCAGCATACAGTGGATCTTCAGATTTCTGTCCATCAGTTAAGTTATCGGCATTTAGGCACGTGAAGGCCGTTTGCCTCGAAATATCAACAATATATTCACGAAAAAAGAACAACGCAACGTGAAAACAAACTTAAATTAGTAAAACTACCGATCACGATCACTCGTCTCGCCTCACTGTAGTCCTCGCATCTTTTATCGCTCCAGTTGTTCGCCGTGTCCTAATGATAATAAATTTGTTATTTCACGCGTGTAACCCCCTTTGCGAGTTTTTGTGTTACCTTCACAGAGTTCTTATGAATGTGTCTTAAATGTACACAGTTACGTTTAAAAATGTGACTAACAGCATAAAAGTGCGTTTGGTGCAACTGGCCTGTACTTCGTTTTTAAACTGACGGGGGAAGGGGGTGTGTTGTGTCAATACTCGTTATTTTTGCTTGCGCTTTCGTTTTAATTCCGTAAGATTTAATATCCTGTCACTGTAACAAAAGAAAGAGCCTTCAGCAGGGTTACAGAGGAATATTTTCACTGTATTTCATTGAAGGCAAACACAATTGAATGCGCTAACAATGTACAGACAAATAATTCCTGTACTTTGTGTGCCAAATTCAAATTATAATTACGAGGGATGCAGTGAAGGACCAATTTGGATTAACATCGACCACTGCGGCTTCTTGAACGTGCGTTTGAATTTAAAGTGACCGTCTACCACCCGAAAAAAAAAAAGAAACTTTTTTTCTGTTGTGGTAGAAATGGCAAGATTGTTTCTCACATTGACAAAAACGAGCATACTTGTACCCCATAAAGAAGGAAGAACATTTTTTACTCCGCCCTCAAGGTTCCCAAAAAATGGCGGGTTCCACAATCCTTCGCGATGAGTGTCAGACTCCAAGTGTAACGAAAAAGCAATAAATAGCCACGCAGGTTCACTTATCTTGCTCTAAAACTAAAATGTCTTGCTCACAATCGTCTTTTGCACATATCTGGCAGCGCTGTTTCGCGGCGGAGAGTGATTCTAATTTTTAAATGATATTGCAAATGCCCCAGTAACACCAGTGTTGCCGACATCCCTATATTTACAGAGGGCGTTACTACGCAGGTCGAAAAATTCTACGTTAAATATTTCTGATGACTTTTCTGCGAGACTGCTGCAAGCTTGTACACTTCGAATAGTGCGCTTTCTATTGCGACAAAAGGCAGGAAATTGACGTACAACGGAAGACAGCCCCTTTAAGCAACCGTGGATGTAAATATGAACAAACGAACTCGCACAATGCTATTACCAGCTAGGCTTCCGTACGAATGACCCTGAAGAAAAGCACCCTCCTCCTTCGAGAACTGTGTCCGCAAACCCTTTGTTACAATGCACGGATTTAATTAATCTCAACTCACGCAAGCGCGACGCGTCGGCACCGAAATGGGAGCAATTACCGAGCCGTTTCGTTGGCTGAGTGCTACTTGTTTCCGCAGCCGCTCCCGGTTTCTCCTGATACGGAAAACAACAGCTCGACCTTGCTCGCACTCGTCTCACAATTAGCAAAACGCGAATTAATGCTGCCGTATATAGGGCCCTTGGCGATTTCTGCGAATCGTCGCGTCGGGCGCGCACTCGAAAGAAGGGGGTGCATTTACGGCAACAGAAATAAAGGAACGAGATAGATTAAAGCCAGCAAGCATCCAAAAGGATGTTATAGCCAAGTACGCTAAAGCACTTCCGCGATTCCTGGATGCTTTAAGAGTTCTGAAAGTCCCCTCTAAATTTACAGGCAGGGGGTTACATTCCATGAATCCTTGGCGTTATGTCAACGCTGCACTACAGTTACATACGATTTCACAAGTTTTACGCAAATTTCGTAAGACCACGTGTCCGCCTTTAGCTCTAAACTGCACAACGTAATGAAATGGAATGAGCAGGAAGCAAGGAAAAAATAAACTAAAGGAATAAAGCCTGAACGCGGCCGCAGTTGGCGACGACCTTGACCGCCTTTCAGAACTTTGCAAGAAGCCGGTAATTTTCGCGGCGGCTCTGATGCGGTCCTGTCACTCGAAGACGAAGATGCTGAGTTTGCAGGAGACCGCGCTTGCTTGCTCAACAATGCTGTATGCAAACTGACGTGAGAGATGTGGCTTGCAAAGTACGGCATTTCGCCGCATCGCGGACGGATGCAATAAATTTTGCACGCTGTAGGCGCCAGAAAAGTGATACACAGCAAATTAAAATATTATGTTGAATAAATATTTTCTAAATAGGTTAATGTTTGACCATGATCAGCGCCATCGTCAGATTTATGTTAAGTCCGCTACAGGACGAAAGCCTAGCTTCCCCGAGTAACTCCAAGCTCGGAGAAGCTCTGGCTTCGTATTGTAGCGGACTTACCATCCGACCAACTCGAAACTGCCTTGTCTCAGGCGAACATATTTCATTTTATGGCTGCAAATCTAAAAATTTCATCACCCGTCTTGCCCTCTGTCGCCCAGCCGCGCTTTCTTTTTCGTACTGTATGCATTCCGTCGTTATGGTTGGCCGTCGGTTATCTGTGCTCATCTCGTATGAGATGCAGAGGTTCTTTTACGGCAAAGCTTTTATGCTCGTCGTTAGTCCGTGTGTCATCTACAAAAATTATCATCATGACGCCCCGCCAAATTCAAACTTGGTTGCAGAATTGTGGCCACTTACATGACCACGTAAGATGACGTGATAACTAGTCACGTGTCCCCGCCAAATTATAACTTAGTTACAGCCCAGTTGTCACATGCCCGACCACGAAGTTGACGTCACGATTAGTCACGTGCTCTTGCCAAATTCAAAGCAGCCAACCCAGGGAGAGCTTGGTGACCACCAGACTCAATGTGACTGAGCCTTGCGCGACTTGTTGCAAAGTTCCTTATTTTTTAGGGGCGAAGCTCCTCTTAGTCTAACCTTGTCCTGCGTCAGGCTTCAGGCGTAACCGGCAGTATCTCCCGGGAGGCACGCGCTCGCCCTCGGCGCGTGCCTCCCGGCGCGTGCCTCTCTCTCTCTTCCGGCGCGTGCCTCTCTCTCTCTCTCACTCTTCCATCTGCTGTCTTGTGTGAGAGAGAGAGAGAGAGAGAGAGAGAGCGAAAGGCGCGCGTTGACTATGGGAACGCTCTTTCTTAGATGAACGCGCTACCAGCTCGCAAAGAAGGAGAACGCGCCCTCACCCGCGAGAGACAACGTTGGCGCAGGCAGCGTCTCCTAGCGAGTTTCTTGATTGAGAAATACCGACTGCTCGCGTTGGAGAACCGTTCATCGGCCACCCATATATATTACAAAATTACAGCATATTACAGCATATCCACGGCATATCCACGGAGCATTACAGCATATCCACGGAGTGAATGATGATGAGTGGGCGAAGCTCGGGAGGTTCATCGTAGATCGTGCCGAGTTCCGGATTAATTTAGTTAACGCGCACGCTACGAATCCTCATGGTTCAACTATGCACAAGTGAAATCTCCCACCGGCACTTCATTGCAAGTCAAGATCCAGTGCATATATATATATATATATATATATATATATATATATATATATATATATATATATATGCACTGGATCTTGACTTGCAATGAAGTGCCGGTGGGAGATTTCACTTGTGCATAGTTGAACCATGAGGATTCGTAGCGTGCGCGTTAACTAAATTAATCCGGAACTCGGCACGATCTACGATGAACCTCCCGAGCTTCGCCCACTCATCATCATTCACTCCGTGGATATGCTGTAATTTTTTTTTCTTTTCCTATAAACGCCGACTGATTCTCGGATCCCCCTATTTGTTCTCTGAGCTACTTTACTGTCTTCGTATCTCCCACGTTAGGCCTACTATCTTTAGTTCCATTGTTTGCTTAGCGGTGCTTGACTTCCTCCCGAGTATCTTAGTTTGCCTCTGTGGTTCCGCACGTTATGTTAGCAGTAGAATGTAGATGTACAGAGGGGTCCACTGTTAAGGGGAACAGTGGAGCGCGTGTCGTCTGCTCGGCGCCACCGCCGGCCGGCTGCAGCAACTAGTTTCGCGCAGGAGCAGTGAGCGCTGTGGGCGGCGCTCGTTTGTCGTCTGCTACAGTTGCGGCCGCGCTTCGGATCGCCGCGAAGCGCGGCGGAAGTCGCAAAATCTTGACAATACTCGCTTTCCTTCGAGCTGGAAGGAAAATGACGGGGATGATCTATAATCAGATAAATGTGACCTGACACATCAGCCGGATTGCCGTCTTTCGTTCGCCTTCTCATCAGATAAAGAATTGCCCGCTTCGAGAAAGCTTTCTGCTGGGCGTCGATTGCTGCGATTCCACGATGGCTCGAGTGCCACACGATGAGAGGCAGCGTATTGTTGAACTGTAGCTGCCAAATTACTGTCAACGCGATATTGCAAAGTTAACGCACAGGCCACTTAAAACAGTGAAATTGTTCAAGCGTACAAGTTCGACCGACGGATAAAGGACGCTCCTCGGAAACTACGGCGTGGAGCCACGAGCCATGAGGAAGGCCTTGCCATCGTAGCTGCTGTGGCGGACAACCCTAGGTGTTCTGCTCAAGAGATTAAGGTAAACTTGGGACTGAAGGCTTCGAAGAGCACTGTGAAGCGTCGTCAGGCAGGCCTGAAAAGCCGAACAGCGGAACTGAAGGTCCTCCTACGGACCGACACCAAGGACAAGCGACTTCAGTTTGCCCAGCGCCACGCAGGCTGGATTGAGCAGGACTGGAAGAAGGTCATCTTTACGGACGAGTCCACTTTCACAACCTGTTGGGAGCAGAAGACGCGCATTAGGCGCCCTGACTGCACTCTGTAATATATTCCTGTACTATAATGTAGCTTATTGAAGGAATTTTTGTTTCAACTATAGATGGTTAGGAACTTGCGTCTGTTGCTCGGAATACCAGAAAAAATGTTTAAACATGTACCATAAGAGTGCTAGTTCAAGGAGCTTTTATAATCTTCGTTGGGCTTACGCAATGCAGCAGCTGGAATCTTCATTAGTGCACGTGAAATACGCATTCCACAGGGAAAAATATCCTTTAATATATAGATATGCTAGAGACGTCCGTAAAGAAGTCATGCTTCTTTAACCAACAAAAATATCAGTGAGGTAGTATTTTACATAATCTAATTCCCTTTCAGCTTTGCCACAGCTTTTTATCTGAGCGTGGCTGGCCATGCAGCCCGCGGACGGCTGGCTTCGCGGCGATCCGAAGCGCGGCCGCAACTGTAGCAGACGACAAGCGAGCGCCGCCCACAGCGCTCACTGCCCCTGCGCGAAACTTGTTGTCGCAGCTGGCCGGCGGCGGCGTCGACCAGACGACACGCGCTCCACTGTTCCCCTTAACAGTGGACCCCTCTGTACAGTTTCCGCCTCAGGGAGAGAAGTAGGTTCCTCGTTAAGAGTTGGAATGCCCATCACATGTGCATCTACCCATCCTTATTCTTCGTTCGATTTTCTTTACCTGAATGGCCTGTTCCATTACTAGTTCGCTTAGATAACCGTAGTCTTTTACAGACTGTGGGGTCTGTTTGTCGATGGGTGACTTGTTCATTTGCCTGACCGTCCAACACGTTCTTTCCTGTATTTTCATCTTTAATCTTAGTTCAACGCTTTTTCGGCACATATCTGCACTCAGTTTTGAAATCGTCCCCATCACTGCTAAAAGCGCTTCCTGTCGTCAATAAGAGGCAAGCTTCTGACATGTTCTCCATTGCACATAATTCATATTTTTTTACTCTTAGTCTAGACATTTCTTCTAAACATGCAGTTAACGTTTCAGAGAAGATAAGGAAAACGCAAAGGAGGCAGGCAAAATGTTACATCGAGCAAAGCAACTAAGAAGTTTGCGGGCAAAAAGTGGAACCAACTCGCTCAGGATGGGACAAATTGGAAAACGTTGGGAGAGGCCTTCGTCCTGCGGTGGACTTAGCATATACCGATGATGATGATGATGATGATGATGATGATGATAAATAATCAAGCTGAACAACTCAGAAAGCTGATAAGGATTTTAGGAGTGACCCCAGCCAAAAAAAAATGAACTCATTTAACCGACGTTCCAGAATCCATTCGGTTTCTTCTTCACGGGATTATAGTTCGGGGACAACCTTTAAAGGGTTTTTCGCCGCAATGTTAGGTGAGGAGGGATGCGCTAGAAATGAGGGGGACAGTCTGTACTGAGTCGCTTATGTCAGTAAAGATAATGTCAGTGTTAATAGATTCTAATCGAAATGATATGGACGAGCTAGGGGCGCTGCATACTTAAAACAGGATTTTTGGGCGAAAACTGCATGCGCCGATAATGCCTGAAGAGAGAGAGAGAGCGCGCGGCTCGTGCAAACGCCCAAATGGTCACTACGGCGCCATCTACACTACTTGTGAAGCACCATGGTTTCCCGTTCTCAGCGCCAGATGTCAGAAGTGGCGATCGATACCCCCGCGCGGGAGCAGCCGGCATTCGGGGTCTATGGAACACTGGTCAGCGCTAAGTGCTTCTTTGTGAGTGATATTAAATAACGAAAAATGAGAAAATGTTTAAGCGAGCGCAAGATGTAAATGATTCCAGTAAAATTCACCAAAACTACAATAGGAGTGTTTCCGGAGAAACGCAAATGACAAGAGAACGCGTCTACGTCTGCGTAAGAGCTTCTTGATGGCCAAAATATTCGAAGTGTTGGCTCTATAGACAAGTTTTTGCTCGACCACTCATGATGATAGACGAAAACGTGAGAACCATGATATAAGACTCACCTTCGACGATGAGGCCGTCAGACCGAGAACACTGCAAGGTTCCGTTCACAACTCTCCAAGAGTACGTCAGACAAACTCCGTCTGCGGATTTCACACAAATGAATCAGATATATATTATGATGAGAGGGTATATTTTCGCTACGCTATATTCAATGCACAGGTGTACGATAAAACATTTTCAATGTACTAAAATTATACATTTTGCAATTTGCCTAGGAGTGGTATGCAAGATAGCTTAACAGGGTTTGGGAATTACTGGATGTGTGATACTGGGAACATAAAGTTA
Source organism: Hyalomma asiaticum (assembly GCA_013339685.2). Classification (NCBI taxonomy): domain Eukaryota; kingdom Metazoa; phylum Arthropoda; class Arachnida; order Ixodida; family Ixodidae; genus Hyalomma; species Hyalomma asiaticum. The sequence continues at coordinate 17,658,908 of CM023485.1, read as the reverse complement.
AATCATGTTCTTAGCTAGGAGAGCAATAAGGAACCCGGAACAGAAGACAGTGGGTTCCTGGTAATCTTTTAGTGCGCAGAAAGGAAAGCTCTAATTGCGCGCAAATATTCATTAAGGATACGCTGCTAGATTCATAATACCGTTATCTTAGCTAAAGAAAATATGTAAGTTATTACTTTCTTCAGTGACTTCACATTCAAATACATGTTTGTTCTATTTCGGAAATTTTCTGTTCTCTTTAGCCGACAATATTTAAAGGAGTACTGACACGAAATTTTCACATTCTCGTATTGTAGCTGTAAGTGAAAGCACTGGCGTGGAGAACCCCAAAAAGAACATCATGGTGCCTCGCAACGCAATGATTATATTTTTAATACGGCTCCCTTAAAAGCCCACTTTTGGTTTCGATTTCGAGGGGGCGGTTTCCTAGTGACGTGTCAACGGAGTCGGACGTACGTCTAAGTCTCGTAGGGACAGCAATTCGAAATAGCGTCGCTTCAACTTTGTCGTCTGTAGTTAGTTACACGTGGGGCACGCAAACAACGACAATTTCACTGTCGTCCGGCGACTCTGACAGCGATTTCAGTGATTTTTGAAAGACTGCGCTTATACGTCATCGCAGTGTCCATTGCGCTGGGGCTGGCTTGCAGTGCTGTTCGACGAAAACTTTAAAACCGAACTAAAATATTTTGTACGTGTTTCCTGGCTTCCGCGTGCGGAAGGCGTTAGCAATACATGACTATAAAACGAAAAATGTATACTTTGCGCCGCCGCAAAATCATGTCAATACTCCTTTAAGTTCTGTTTCTGGACTATCTAGACATATATTCTGCATTTCCAGCTTCAAACGAGCGCAGTCCTAGCAAAAATTTAAGCACAGCGTGACACACATTTTCAACCCTCAAAAAAAAAAAAAGAAAAATGGCATTATAATAAACAACGTACCCCAGCAAGGCCTTGTTTGAACCATTTCAGTTGGGCAGTAACTACTGTGTCCACTCTTTGAAGGAACCATAATGGCTCGAGAGCGCGACTTCTGACCAACTGGAAAGGGAACAAAAAGGAAATGTGTTATTGCACTTGAATGGTAACAGAATCAAAGGAAGATGCACCTGAATGCCAGAAATGTGGCTGCTTCGGCAAGCTCCGCAAAAGGTTACATCAAGATGTATTCCAGATGTATTTTGAAACCACATTGGAAATTACCCGCTGCATGCAGTGCAATAATTGGTTGACATGTTTACAAGAGCCTCCACGACTGATTGCCAAAGTTTTCTGGCCATGTTTAAAAAGCCTTGCAGGGCCCTTTGATATAATTAGTGTCCCTAACGGTATTGCACAACACATTTACTAACAATAAAGAAAACTATTCTTAAAAAGCGAGGCGTGCTTTTCAGTCGAGCGATGACGCTTTGCTCCACTCAGTCGAGTTCAAGGCACATGTGTGGCCCGCATACCTACTAGAAGCAACAACACTGGTGCTTTCTCAAGCTTTCAAGCTGATCTTACCTAGAGTTGCGTACAGGCAATCGCTTCCCCGCAAGCTTACGTAGCATGCGGCGGTGCACCCTTTGCAGGAACGAACTGGTGACGAGTCTGGATGTTGATCGTCGGGGTTTTAACCCTCAACCGTCCTTCCAAGATTCATATTAATTCAGAAGCATTACATGCAACACGAAATCTAAAATACGGCTACCGCATGGTTATTGCTGGGTTCTATATACAATGACAAGAAAACTGACTTGACCAAGTGGTGAAGACAATTGGGTTTTGGCGCCCAAATCGAAAATTGACTAAATCGTAAAGCATGTGATCACACGACGCGACACGCCCCCGTAACCGTAACAAGCCTCGGCTAGAAGCTTGTGGTTCCCGAGTTGAGCAAAGCGCCATCACTCGATTGAAAATCACGCCTCGCTTTTTAAGAATTGCTGTCGGTTATCACCCGTACATAGTGACCACTTCTGCCGAGGGTAAGGCGCTGCCAATCGACCTTCGCGAGTCCAGGTGAAGCGTTAAGTGAAAAAGAAAGTTCCAGAATTTTGTGGTAGAACCACGTGATCCGTTAATAAAATGAAGTTGCAAGGCACAATGACCAAGTGTTGTGACCACTTGACCCTCGAAAATCGAGTTCATTCGTGCCCATCGCCAAGCGTTCAAGTGACGTGGCATACTCACGAGACCTCGTAGGAACCTTAAGTTGGAAGCTCACTGACCGCCTGATGGTGTAAAACTGAGATGTATCGCAAGGCAAGTGATGACTGCGCTTGATGTCACATGATAATGGAGCAATACATATTGGACTTCTGAATAGCAAAGAAGCCCAGACAAGGCAAGCTTTCCCAGACAAGGCAAGTTTTCCTGCACTCATGCGGGCGCGCGTAGAGGCGCATGAAGAAACACTTCCTTGGGTGAGCTGGGAATCGAACTTACAGCCTCAGGCTCCACGACGAAAGGTGGCTTGTTCTCTACCATATAGTTATCGGTACACACTGTAGAATGATTACTTGCGCCCTGGTTCGTGAATGTGTCGACCACTGACTTCTGACTGCGCGTTATCTAACAAGGCAGCTTGGGCCGCGCGCGCAGGAGCCTCGGAAGGAACGATACGACTTCTTTGGGGTTCGCTTCAAGACTGGTTTATTCAACAAAGACTAGAACGGGCGGTAAAATGGGGAAAGGGAAGATGGGGAGAAAGTTCAGAGTGGTGCCGCCGTCGTTGGCGGCGCCGGAGGGGTTAACAGGCGACGAGCTGGGCTTCGCGGGAGAAAGGCAAACGATGTCCTCAGGCGGTGGCGGGCAGCACCTTTTACAGAGGGTGTTTCCGCTTCTTTCGTCTGACGCCCGCCCGTTGGGGGGTCTCCTTCGGACGTCTTCTTAAGGTCGAACCACACGTACGCTTCTGTACGCATCCATGCACGCGCCGACGCGCGAAACTCTGCCGCGCCTGGCGCGGAATAGTGGCTTGCAACCCCACGTCGCGTGCGCCAGCGCGTTCACTCCGGCTATGCAGACGTCGGCGTAGTAGGTACCGCTTCGTGCCGATCTACTGATACAGCTTCACGCTACGCGATGTAGGCCTCGGCACAATCCCATGGCAGAGGTGGTGCCTCACAAGGCCACTCCACACCACGAAGCACCGCTAGACGAACACTAGCGCGCATGCGATGGCGTCGTGCACGCTGTAGCAAGGTGCACGATAGGTCGCGCACGACGAGGTGCGACCACGCCCACGGTGACGGGAGGCACCTGAGCCCATTAAGTGCTTTAGTGTGCCTAAATGTCTTTAAACAGTGGTCGAAAATAAATATATGAGTACAAGCGTAATTGTAATGCATAGACATTTGCTAATTAAGCATGAAAAGCAAAGAACAAATAATCGAACTGGTGCAGGAGTAAAGCCACGTCGTAGTTGCGCATGTACAGGACTCCAAACGCGTGCGGGACGCGTGTAATCGAGCGCGGATATCAAGCCGGGCTTGTTCTCCGCGCCTAGACGCGCCCAGATGCGCCTGCGCCGTGTACGCATGCGCAGTTACGCGAATGAGCGCGCGCAAGTAAGCGCACGCGCATCGCACGCGTCTTAGAAGCGTACGTGTGGTTCGGCCTTTAAGTCCCAACACACACGGTCGAAGCTGTATGAACGCAGCTTATGGTCTTTGTTATCGCTTCTTTCCCTCTGCCTTTAGGCGCGCTCGCTGCGCACTTTGGAACGTGTCTGGAATGGTGCCGCCCATCCAGGAGAGGCGAAGTGAAGCTGCAGTGTTTCACTTCGCCTCCCCTGGAGGGAAAGAGAGAAGCGAGATAAGAAAGACTATAAGCCGCGTTCGAGCAGCTTAGAACGTGTGCGCCGACAGCGAAGTGGTTGAGAACCGGCCACCTTTCGTCGTGGAGCTAGGGGCTGTGAGTTCGGTTCCGAGCGCATCAAGGAAAATTTTTCTACGTGTTTTTCATTGTCGTTCTTACACGTTTGTTTTACTGCGTCACTTCCGTTACAGATATGACGTGGTGGGGCCGTGGTGGACCTCGGCATAAAACATCATCGCGCTAAAACTTAGACCACAAGACAGATGCAGTATGGTGCAAGAGACAATGAATTAACTCAGAAATTTTTCTAAATATGTTGGCCAATGCCTCAAACACATAAATGTAGATACCTCCTTGTCGGCACCATTTTGCCAGTATGGCCAAATTTGAACATTATAATATATACTACTAAAACGTTGCCGCAACATCTTAGCTTATTCATTGATGGTGTTGAAGTGTACATGTTCTTTCCATAAAAAGAAAAATTAGGCACTCACGGATTTCGCCAGTGTCACAGTTCCTGTTGCACGGCGACCAGTCCGACCAAGGAAACAATGAACAACCTTGCGGACACGGGACATAGCACTCTTCTTCAGTCTGGAACAAAAATAGGGATTTAAAAAATGTGCTCTATACGACCCGTGAAAAGTTTAGCAAGTTTATGCACTATGTCAAAACTTGTCTACATCGTACACTTAAGCACCACAAGGTAAAGCTTACTAATGACTTTGCTATAAGTAAGTGCTGTCAGTATGCCGCAGGGAGCCTGCAAGCAGTTAGATTATGAGACGATAGGCATCTGCTGCACAGGCACCCCCAGTTGTGCAGGTTGCACTGACCCATTTCACGTTTAACAAAAAAACAATATTTCGAAATATTTCCTATAATTGGCGGTATACTTACGATGAAAAATATTTTAGTTATACACTGAAATAAATGCCTGAGACATCCACTGAACACATTATACCGTAAGAAAATCGTGCCGTGTGGAACTAGTGCTTTGACACCTCTATTCTATGTTTACTGCCTCCAAACTTGTGAAGAACTTGTTGTTATTTTATTCCCTACTTGATTTGTTTTGCCTTCACGATCAATGTAGCGCCATAGAGGAGACTGACAATAACGGGAGAACAAATCAAATAAGGAACTGACGCAATGAAGGAGAATATCGCAGAAACGTTCCCAAGCAAAACAAATTATCTTGCACGAAAGGACGTAAAATAATAAGAGTGCAACTTACACCACTTGTGGTACAAAATGCCCTTGTTTATGAAATGCCAGCTTAAGCCTGACAAAGAAGTCGCCTATCATTAACAGGAGCGCGAAAGTTTAGTAATTACCTGAACATCATTCCCAACGACCAGCCATTCGAGGTGAAGAAGACCTCCGACATAGGAAGTGAAGTTGGCGAGATGGCAGAAACTGTTGTCCACTGACACTCCATCAGATCGAAGGCACGCTACTTCGCGTTTGCGCACACCAAATCCACAGTCTGCTCCCTATGTAGAAAGAAAAATAGAGGCCGAATGCATGTAAGCTCATCTGAAGCAAGTTCTTTAGAATGCAGAATATCCCCCCATATAGTAGGCGTATTCTGCGCGATAGCTGTCTCGCTGGATCCCAGTTTCACTAATCCTTTTTCGCTCGATATTGCGGACAAATGCAGTATTTGATTTACCACAGAAATCTTACGAAGGTGTTATAAAATATTTCATTTTCAGTAGCCTCTTACAAAATGCAGTAGTGTACAGGGAACTGTGGTACAACAGCTTCTGAAGGTTATTCGGGCAGTGGAAGCATTGCCGGCACAATCCATATAATTGGTTTTCATACCCAGGCAAAGATTTGAGGGGGTGTCCTACCAACAAAATCACTGATATTTGCCGCTGATCAAAGGTAAATGATTACAAAAGAAAAGAGGAACCTTTGAAAGAAATTCATATTTTATATTAATGCAGTTTGCTTGCATGTTGTTTACTTGCTTGAAAGACATTGCACAAAATAAGAACAAATAAAGTGCATTAACGGATTACATGCTATTACTGCTATTATGTTAACAACTCAGACGTGAAGTGTCGTCTATGTGTACACATTATGCGTGTAAATATGTGACAGTGGAACAGCAATTGCATTAACAAATCAAACGTGAACTAGCTTCTATGTCCATGCACTATGCATATAAATGCGTGACAATTGATATAACTTTGTGCAACATGAACTGTGTGACAATATTCAGAAAATATGGATAACTGTTTAAACTAGCTCTTATTCTGCAATACGCCCATCTGTATATGTACGTGTACAAGATGGCGAATAAAGCAATTTCAAGTTCAACTTACATGAAGTTCGCATTGAGACCAGCCACCTACTGACCAGTGGTAACAGGGAGTGAATGTACAAGGCTTTCTCTGGGTGAGGCTTCTAGGACAGGGTCTTCCACTGTCGGTAGCATTTTGAATCACCTCGCGGTGTCTTACCTGGTCCCCTGCAATAACAGCCACGTTTTAAGATAGAGAATGTGGTACACATAGAAAAATCAGGCAAAAGCTTTGACTTAAAGGACACAACAAGCGTTTAGCTAGGAAGCAACAGTTATAAAATAAAATGTATGAAAACGATAAAACAGGAAGATATACACAGGGCGTAAAAGTATGGGGGTGAAGAAATACAGCTGAGTTGTATAGAAACAGCATTTGTAATCGGAATGAGCTGAAAACCTGATGTTTTAGACGTACGTGTCTGAATGCACAAGAAATTTGTTTTTCCGGAGGTAGTAGTTAGCATAAATGAATATTCAGAGTATGCATTAGCTATCAATAAGGCTAAGAAATTCAGCGGAACAAATTAGAAAATTATGACGCACCATTGTTGTATGTTTTTAACGTTTTGTGTAAATTTCGTGGAGTATTCTAACCTTAATTTGCTATTTTTCTTAACTGTAGGCGTTCAAAGAACTAATTCACAGGTATAGCATGATGTGAAAGTACGTTGGATAAATTCTTAAATGGTTGCCTTTGCACAATCTGTATATTCAAGGAAGATCACGCTCGCTGATTATGCACAAGAAATAAAATAATGCGCTCTCACCAAAACTACCGCACGGCTGACATCCTGTTTGATCCCAATCTGACCACTCTGAGACCTTGCAGTCGAGAGGGCAGGACACATTGCAAGCTGTCTCTACATGTTCTCTTGATGGCTTTGTTTTCTGTAAAATATTAAGAAAATTAGTTTTCACCGGTGATTTGGAATGTTTCGAATGAGAGAAACGAACTATGATCATGAAATAGACAAAAGATGAAATGTACAGAATACATATTACAGAATGCATAATAAAAATAAAAATTGTTGCAGTTGTGCAAATCATCAAATCCCTATGAAAGAGGAATGAATGGATTGACAACAGTAAATGGAATACTGAGTGAAATTTAGGTAACTATATTCACATCTTGCCTGCCATAAGCAGTTATTCCCTCGTTTAAAAACTGGTAGAATTTAAATATAATTTAGAACAGCAACCTTGCTTATTGAACTGCCTGTTATATACAAATTATTTTACTTGAAGCTGCTTTATTCCATTCGTCATTCCTATCACGTCACCTAACAATTGGAGGAAATAAGGGTTCAGTCAGGCATAGAATTAAATTCAACGCAAAACGTATTTTAGTAGGAGGCACATTCAATGAACAAGATGATTTCTGAGCAATGACAAAAATCAGTTATTTGCATTTTGCAGCCTATTCCCGGATGTCCTTAAAACAAAACTGTTTCGGTATTTCAAGTAACGGTTGTTCAAAAAAAGAACACGAAAAAAATATGTGGCTGATCCCTCGGTCGGAGGCATCGGTATAACACGAAAGTGTAGTATGCCTTCACCTAAGCAGTCGAATGTTTATTGTATACCGAGGTGAACTTGCCTATTTATATCGGTGTCTCACTGGTGCGGTACCGTTTGACGTGGATAAACCGACGTTCACGCATCGCCTCCATAACATCCATGACCAACCGCTTGTGGTAACTGAAGTAGTTTGCGTCATAACTGGACACAGTCGATAGTAAATGCCGCACAAAAAAAGCATGAACCATGTTTACTTGCGCCACATTGACCCATCAACTTCGCGGAACCGCTCGTGCGGCTCCGCGCGCGCGCATCGAGGTGCACTTTGGAACGTGCCCCGCCATGGTGTTCTACTGGCTATGGTACTCGGTTGATGATCCGAGGATCGTGGGATCGAATCCCGGCCTCGGCGGCTGCATTTCGATGGAGGCGAAATGTTGAGGCCCGTGTGCTGTGCGATGTCAGCGCACGTTAAAGAACCACAGGTGGTCAACATTTCCGGAGACATCCACTACGGCGTCTCTCATAATCACGGCTGGTTTTGGGACGCAAAACGCCGGAAATCAGTCAGTCACTGTGGAACGTGCCTAGAATGGTGCAGTCATCCAGGTGAGGGGAAACGAAGCACGTGCACTTTAGCACTGCCGGAATGGAAACGCTCGTCGAAGCGCGCGCGTGTCTCCAGTCTGGCCGTGACTTTGGAACGTGCCTGGCGAAGTGAAGCGCTTTACTTTGCCTCTCCTCGAGGAAAAGGGAAAGAAGCGAGATAAGAAACACTATAAGCTGTGTTCGTAAGCTTCGATTGCGTGCGCCGATAGCGCAGTGGTAGCGAACCGAGCACTTTTCATTGTGGAACGGGTGCTGTGAATTCGATTCCCCGCGCATCAAAGGAACTTTTTCTGCGTGCTTTTCTTTCTTGTCCTTATAGATATGTTTCAATGCGTCACTTCCGTGGCGGATGTGACGTGGTGGGGTCGTGGTGGAGCCCCGCATAAAACACTTTCGCGTTAAAAGGAAGTTAGCAGAGACACGTAAAACCGGCAATGTCTGGGAATACGAAATAACTTTCAATCAGGTGGCTATGACGTGTAGCGCGTACGTTCACGCACGTACTAGGCAGACCTTTGGTCTACAAGAGCTACAGAGCTTCCGTGGCATTGGTTAAAAGTACTCGTTTGAAACTCCGGGGATCCGGCTTCGATTCCCACCTAGACCAGAAAGTTCTTGTTTCATGACCATGTACTGATCTTGTTTTCAGAAACATCCCTGAGAATATTGAGACAGTCCGAGAAACGTTCACGTAAAGCATGGGCGTCATCACTGACGATATTACATGAACTAGCGTGGTGACACCGTCAGGCCTATTTAAGAGCTCGCGTCATGTAAGGACGATACTCCTTATGCAGCGTATCACTTACAGCGCTCTTGTAAATGTGGGCTGCGACACCGTATCTTTCAACTTATGGGAAATAAAAAAAAACTTAAAAAGATCCAGTTAGTTTTCAGCCCCCAAAACGTTTCCCACCACTAAAATAGTGTGCTGCTGCGCAAAATTAACGACTGCGCTTGCAATACCACGCGTATCGAATTAAAAATAAATATGCATAAGGTCAGCGCTTTTTTTATTAAAAACCTGAGGATAAATTTGAATTCGTGGATTGTAATGATCACAGTTTCAGAAATACGCATCCATTTTCCGTATACAAAGCCAAAAGGGACATGCAGTCAGTGTTTCATACCGGTGCCTAAGGAAGGTTGCTCTCTCACAGCTGATCTCTCACAACTGAACACTGGCCTTCCTTCACAAGGTCATTGTGAAGACTTGCAATGCTGTTTTATAGATAAAACTCTCAGTTATAGGTATAATCAGATGCGCGTTGTGGGAGCCATACTAGCATAGCGCGCAATAAAAAATGAACTCGTAATGACTTCCGTCGTTATATAACAGGTGTCGGCCTACTTACCTAACTTTGCTTTGGATTTGGTGCATTCAACAGCTGCTGCTCTTATCTCGGCAACCAAGGCTCAAAATGTAACATGGTTCGCGAAAGTGAAAACCGGAGACCGTACTTTGTGTAACATTATGTCGGTTGGTGAAATGTGTAGCTCACAAAAGCTAATGCATACCTTTTGCTTCACCAATTTGTTTAGCACAGAATTCCACTTTAAGACTAGAAAACATAATTCCATGATTATTGCAATGTTTTGATTACTGTAGTTACAAGCAAGATCACTGCAAAATATTGTGATGGTGAGTGTAATATTTTTTTTTACAAACACCCTCTATACACGCAGAAAAAAAAACGGTGTACAAGTTGGTCAAATCACTAATAGTCTACCGTGGTATGACACGACTTCATATTATGTAGTCGGCCACTCAACATCCTTTCGGTGTCGGTATATCTTCGGAGTATGATAAAACCTTTTCAATTACCTAACACAAATATGCGGTGCGCCATGTACTACTGCGGGAATATACGTAAGAACAGCCGAGTTGGACACAAAATGTGACCGCGTTGCAATGGGCTTACCGGATCGCAATAACTGTAGTCCACACGCAAACCGTCCGAGTCCCTGACGCAGTAAAGAGGCGCCCTAGACACGCCACCGCCGCAAGGGGAGCCGTCGTTGACGACGCAAGAAGCTTGTGCTCCGAGCTCCCAGTGGTGCTTCAGACAAACGTCTCTTTCAACCAGATGGTATGGACAGTGCCTTCCGTGCTTCTGTGATCGAAGCATCCGTCGAGTACGATTTCGCTCGGTGATAGTGGCTCCCATGGTAGGGTCCTGGAAAGCAGTCATGAAACAACGTTGCGCTTTGCCAAAGGATGAAAAACAAGGGAAAGTAAGAAAGGTAAGGTCAAACATGTTGTTTATACGCACATAAACAAAATATGTACGCAGAAACAACACATGTTTATTGCCCGAATGTAGGGCTACCAGCAGAAAAGTTGCTAAAGATTACATCGTTTCTAAATTTGTATGTTTTTTTTTATTGGACAGCATTTTGTAATTGAAAACTGGAGAAAAATAGCGAATGTGAAGAGCATCTGCGCGGTTTACTTAATTTAACGACGCTGATGACATTCATGCCATCCTTACTTTTTTCACAGGTGTTCTTACCTTGAACAATTTGTACATCTAATAACGCAAATGAAATTAGTATTAATGAGTCGTCAAAATGTAATTCTCTATAGTTCACTACCAGCGGTATGTGCCCAGAAAAGCTTGCAACAGTATCCGTCAGTGAGAAATGGCCTACATGTTTTGTGCACACGCCGAAAAATGAAGATGGGGTCTGCACTAAATCAAGGGACGCCGTAAATGAGGACGCATAGACGACGGAATGGGTAGTAGGTCCTGTTTATTTGCTTAGGGTGCAGATTAAAAAATAACAGGACCTACACGCATGAGCAGTTACACGGACGAACAAGTAAGTCACAAACTTAGGGTGTGTATTCCTCGAATACCCTGTGTCTCAATGATAAATAGAAGTGATGGAAAACTAATTCAAAGAGGGTTCTTTTAACATATGTAATAAGCTTCCACTAACTGACAAGCGGTGTAATTCATGTCAACTGTGAATGTTAGCTTCACAGAAGATTATGATGTCACGTGCACGCCATTGAGTGTGAGCAGGTCTGCTACGCCAACTTTAATTGACTTAGGCCGCTTACCGGCCCACTAAAAGGCCTGCATGTTTCACACAGGTTTTTGTGGAATTAAGGTCCTCGGTAGGGCCAAGAATCAGGTCACACAAGAGGTCATGGAAGCATACCACACACACACAAAAAAAAGAACCATAGCAGCATCAACCATACGTCGCTCTTTATAAACCGGAGCGGAGATTGTTGGACCATATCCCAAGCTCGTGATTACTCTGCGCAGGCATACATCAATATCCCGGTATGCTTTCGTGTGTGTTTGAATTTTCGACAGGTAAGTCCTCCAGGAAGTGCCAGGTAGGCCACGAAACGCTCCCACTGAAGACAACAGGTAAAAAAGTCGTCGCTAGTGCAGTACTCACCAAACACGACGACCACTGGGACCACTCAGAGACCACACAATCTCCCGGACAGTGCAGTTTGCACAATTCGTTGTCGTGGGGCTTCTGAAGCGGATCACAGTCCTCCTCGGCCAGTTCTTCGTAAGGTTCGCCATTCAGCACAGACATGCACCTAGGATAAATATATGAAAAATGACGTGCTCGTCTATATCGGATGAAATGAAACTTTAAATTACAAAGTCACGTATTAGAATTCCTGCGTGCATTTTTTAAAACTCCGTAGTCGTAATATACGTTTGACGAAAGGGCCAGTTGAATATAATATTCGCGTGTGTGAGGCATGCAATTTTGTATGAACTTCAAAGAGCGCGCACGTTGGTCGATTCTACTCGCTTTTTTAACCACTTGAACGAGGCTTTCGCTGTCGCCGTCATATATATATATATATATATATATATATATATATATATATATATATAGAAATCTCCAAGAACAAACACACCGCTTACGCCTGCAATGCCATAAAGATGGGAGTATCTAAGAAAAAAGCACGCAGCTGTGTTGGCAAAGTTTCTCGACGGCGCAAAGTTCACGCTGCTTAGCGTGGTCGCGCGGTGTGAAGCGCGTGCCTGAGGAAATCAAAACAAGATAACTTAGCTCGCAGTTCTGCTGCGCCGTTATCTCTGCTGATCGACCCTAAATAACCTTTGACGGCCTGTACAGGGGCGACGTATCTCATCAGTACCACTCTTCTGCGAGCGGCAGGTCGTGGTCATCATTCCCTTCGTGCGAGTCTGATCACGCCTAAGGACACCTGCATGCTTACTTAATAAGCCCACGCTCACTACAATTCGGGTTGCCCCTAAAGCTGCTGGTCCTACTTCGTATATTATACCACGGATTGATATCGCGTTCGTTGCTTCGCCCTTCTGGAGAAACTGAATTTTTTTCCTTCTTTGCACGTTTTTTAGACTTCGTGCATCTTTTGGTCGTGCAATGTGCACGCGTTACAGAAAAATGGTTTATCGAAACCATTTAGCTATGTATCGTGGTAACATAGGCAGCCTTCTCAAATATGGGAAACTGTTAAAAAACAACGGCGAATAACACGCTCTCTAAGGTGGACGACTGAGACGCCAGAGCGAGAAATACGAAGTTATTTTACAATCTACATTACCGAGTACCAAACTTACAGGATAGATCTCGTCCTGACCCCTTCAACGCCGCACGGCAGCTTCTTGCTCATGTTCAAAGGTCGGCACCGGGTCCATCCCGACGGAAGCCAGACGTTGCGACCGCAGTCCACGAGGCACGTGTCAGTTTGAATTTCCTGCATTGAGACGAACTCGTAAGGGGAACAGGAGCTATTATCCGTCGCAGCGATATTACAGTGGATGTGGAGTACCGCTCCCAAGTACAGGGACACACCGATCATGGCTCGCGCATTTCATATATGGAGGAGGCAGAATGATCGCAAAACACGAATGCCTCAATATTTAGGCGCATTTTGAGTAGACGCATGTAGCAAAAATTAATCAGAGTACCACATGAACGCATGGTTCAGTATCAAGGGCGTTTGACACTTCAGACTTGAAATTGATCTGGTGCTTTATGAGAAATTATTTTACAAGAACAGGTCATAAGCTGCAAATGAAAAAGCGAGACATGTGAGACGGGTGATTTAAGGGTTCCTAATTAGAAAAAAATTAGCGGCACCTTGATTTGCCAGAGAAATCATTCATTATTCACTTATTGAATTGGAAGCACCGCCTTCAAGAATTAGCAAATCGAACATTGAATCCGCGGGCACAAGTTTCTTGTATATTAAAAAGCGTAAATGGTGTTTCTTGAAATAACATCATGCATACAGGATGACGTACAGCAGGAAATTACGTTAAGTATGAAGAGGAGTCATATATTTTTTCCTTCTGCATCCTAAACACGTAATACACGGGTATCAGGTAGTCATTCGCGATTCGTATGCACGGTACTTCCAACTTGAAAAGACAAAAGAAATACACCTTATTTGTCGCGGGAACATCGTGCAACGTGTATAACTTATACAGTGAAAAAATTGATGTATTTTCGCGCATTTGACTCGCACGATTTAGCTAGTGCGAAGCCATTTCCAGCCTAGGAGCTACGTCGATTCAGTATTTATTTCAATAAACTAAGAGCGCTCTCGAGCTCCATCGAACACATCGGCGTAGTAAAACGTGCAAAATTCATGAAAACATGCAAAAGCCCCTTTCGTAGAACGCGCTTGCTGGTCACCGTTGTGTTACCAAGGAGCTTTGTAATCCGCGCGCACGATGGCTACCGAGCGGTCTGTGCGCCGTGCCTGTTTGTTCGCAATGTCCAAAGTTGCTGAGGACCCGTTATGAGAGAAATGAAGTTCGTTGCAAGGAAAACGCGAAGAATTAAGGCTCTCACCATGTCGTTCGGAGCAGCCACGGGACAAGGCCTTCCTTCATGTTGGTGCCAGCGGACGACCTTGCGAGTGCGGCTGCGAGTGCCACCTCCGCAAACGGCATCGCACCGAGACCACGGTGACCACTCGCCCATGACGCAGTCTATTGGACAGGGCTCCTTGCAGGTGACGTTCTCGAAGCCTGGTGAAGAAACCACAAAAATGAGCTGTATTGGCTGCAGAGCGTCGCAGACAGCGATAAAACATGCGGTTTCTGCTATTGTTGTGTTCCTCCGTGAATCGCTCACACCCACTTTCGTAGACAGAAATTTGACCAGAATACCGTTTCGATTTAAATTAAAGACTTCACAACAGGCGTGCAGATGTCCATGCGACAATGATATGGGGAAGACTGCCATAGACAGAATAAGCGGAATAAAAAGGTGCAACCGAATTTCAGGAAATTATCACATTATATATAATGTATTTTCTTAAGATACGCTTAGCACCATTAGAAAAAGTAGCCTTCTACTTAGCTACGGTAACAACAAATCTACACAAACGAAAAGGGCACCAGAACGCCTCTATATGGCAATAAAAGCTAAACGTTGGGTTGAAAATTAACTACGCAACTTATTTCCTCGAGTGACAAACAAATCAAACCAAATTCTTGAGGCTTAAATATATGGCTCCTACCCACGAGCGAGTTTGTGCAAAAAAAAAAAAAAAGTCTTCAAAGAGACGAGATATGTGCTAAACGATGGCAAGACTTGAGCGATCTGAAGGAACATTGAATAATAATAGAAGGATGCAAAATATTGATAAGGAAAGCGTCATAAAACAACAAAGAAAGAACACAGGAAGTAGGCCATTAAATGATCTTAAAAAAAGCACAACTTAGACAACAAATCAGGCCTTTTTGTCAACGCTTACTTTGGAATTTCTAGATGTAACGAATGCTTGGGCATGTTGGTAGTTCATTCCCTCATCTATCGCAGAAGATATACGATGGCGCGGTGAGGATACCAGGATAGGAAGTACACTGAGGTCTGCCTTCGTGTTATTACCTCATCCTTCCGTGTCTTCTACAGAAGACGAAGAGGCTTGAACTTCTATCTATAAGCGCGACGTGGATAGGTCACCGTTTGCACACAAGTCAAATTTGACTGAGCCTTTACATAAAACGCAATTGTGGCCTGGCTAACAAGACACGATTACCTGTGCAGATACTGTGCAGCTTGTGTAGATACTTGGTACTTGATTATATTTTGGATTATATTTTGAATGCGCGGTATGAATATCCCGCATAACTTCTGAGCTATTTATGACTTTCCAGGCTTGTTGCGTGGCTTACATTAGAAAATATTTTTGCACAATGTGCAGTTACAGGCAAATAATGAAATTATGCAGACAATGAGATAAATACCCATGGATCCGCATGTTTGTCCATTAGACGACGTCATTCGATGGCGAAAACCAGCGCCGCACACTGCCTCTCCTTGGAGAATGCAGTCGCTCCAAGGCACGCCGCTTTTCACTTTGACGCTTTGCCTCGGTGGACACGGCCGTTCCTCGGTAAGGCTCACAAGACAGTTTGGACTTGATACGCCTACAACAAAATTTTCGACAAAATTGCACGTAGGTTATTGCACGCTGGACGTACCAAAAATACTACCATTTTAGAAACTACTGAACATGAATCGAAAATTTTACGTTAGCGCTTTGTATTTATTCATTTCCGACACCTCAAAGGCACCTGAGAAGGTAGTGACATCGTCTGGTTGGTGGTTCTTGACGAAAAGGTATCTCGGATAGCGCAGCAAAACGCGGACAAAAGAAAATGTTCCCCTCGTCTAAAAAAATAGACAAAACATGACACGTCTCGTTCCTTATTTTGTGCATGTATTTCTGCGCTACCCAAGTACCTTTCCGCCCTGAGGAGGAGTTTTACATGAGGCGTAGGCATATTGACACGGGGCAGTATGGACTGTAAGGGCCGTTTGCTTATAATTTAGTATTCGTTAGAACAGGGCATAAAATATCTATCGCTATCTAATCAGTGTATCTAAAGGACCTGACGTTGTCGTCGGGATCCAGTAGTTATTTGCTTGAAGGAAAACGCCAACAATAATGTCCGCGAAATTCACCGCTGCCACCGCTCCCAAATTGTGTCGTGGGATTCAATTTTTATGCGCACAGAGATCATCAATTGCCGGGATTCGTGGAGATTTGTATCTAGGTTATGGTCTTGGAGGATTATGTATGGGATACGCTAGGGGAATCGCATGGCCATTTCATATGATGGCGGCTAAAGTGCGTTCGATGAACATTGGGTGATAGAGGCCCATTATTCCCACCAGAACATTCTTTAAGCCAATCAACAGCTGCGAGTTCATCGACGAATACAGTATACTGGTCTGATGGATACGTTCGCTCTACACACACACCACTAAATGCATCGACATAATTCTTCGGCATCGATGCCTCCAAAATCAGGACCGTCGCTTTGAATTGACTTTGTTGTGAACTGGCGATTCGCAGGTGGCGATCTTCTATACAGATGGATCAAAGAAGCTGGTTCAGCGTCGTGGCGGGTGCTCGGAAATTAACCCAATTACACAGGGCAGTGAGGAAGTACGGTACGAAACTAAACCTGGCACAAGAAAACATCGACCATTGAGAATATTTATTTTTACGAGCCAATGGCCCTTAATTTTTGAACAGCCCTAGTATATCACTTCTAACACAACTTGACACCTTCTAACACAACTTGACGACTGAAAAATCGGTGGCTTCGAGTACAGACGCTGCTAGATTACCGTCTCCATCGTTCGTCAGTTCACCAAACAATGAAGGTCCTTTTGTGCTCCTTGAAGACGACCAGCTAGAGCGAACGCCTTTGACTATAGCTGGAAAATCTCACATGCGTCAGCGAATTAAGCGCTCACTTCCTTTTACTCTTCTTTTACTCTTCCTCCTCCTGTCAATCTTTCCCATCCATTCCCCCAGTGCAGGGTCGTTATTCAGACGCCATTTTGGTTAACCTCCCTACATTTTTGACTTTCCTTTTACCTCCTCCTATCCTTTATTGATTGATTGATTTCTGGCGTTTTACGTCCCAAAACCACGATTTGATTATGAGAGATGCTGTGGTAGAGGGCTCCAGAAATTTCGGCCACCTTGGGTTATTTAACGCGCACTGACATCGCACAGTACACGGGCCTCAACATTTCGCCTATATCGAAATCCTTGTTCCCTTGCGTTAGATGTTTGGCATCCGGTGACTGTACTATATATGCTGGAGACACTGTCCGCTCACGGCCACATAAGTGTAACATAGTGCTTCCCGTTTTCAAATGGCTGACTTCCCCTCCTAAGACAAGCTACTCACCAATGAGCTGTCGAGTTCTGCGGCTGACAGGATCTTTGTCACAGAGGTTAACAACGTCTTCTCGTGGACATGGTGACCATGGCGACCATTCGGAGACGGCGCACTGGTCGTGGCAGCGAACGTGGCATACCCGGTGAGCAGGGGGTGAGGATAGCACTGGCGCACGCGAGTCCAAGAATGCGCTAGTCAGGTTGATGCACAGTGCGGGCTCCGTGGGAATGTTGTTTGAGTCAACGCATGTTACATCTGTAATGCAAAGAATACGTGTACTAACTATTCCAGGCTTTCCTAGTAATGATTAATGGGCAAATCGTACCATCACTTGCTTGCGGGCTCGTGCCCTGTCGTAATTGAACGGAAAGTAAGTAATGAAAAGAACCGCAAATTGGCCTAATTGTTTTTTTTTCTTTTTGCTATACGACATGTTTACCGCTAAAGAAAACAGAGAGTGAGTAAAGACACATATGACCACGAGACGGTGTCACAGTGTCGTCGTATAAGATAAATGATACCTAACGACAAAAAAACCAACCGACACACACCAACTGAACATTCGGATAAAGGTTCATCATCGTGGATGAAGGGATGTACGTTAGCAGGATATTTCACTAAGGTATTTGAACATGTTAGACTACAGCCCATAAGACCCTCAGGCACTGCTGTTAAGTATTAATTAATGTTTTCCGAAAGTCTACCTACTTGGTTTCACGCAGCTAATATTGCACTACAATGTTCTGGCGCACTCTACTATATATATAACCATGAGTCACTTTTGTCCAGCGGTTTTGTTTACCGTATATAATTTCTTTTGCGCGTCTCCCATTCAGTTACGCCAGGGCGCGCGGCCGCCGTGGAGAAGATTACGCAACGTCTGCCTGCCTGGTCAGCAGCTTAAATGCGCCTTCAAGGATAACATAAATTCAGGCTACAATCGTGAAATCACGCGTGTGTGTATGTGTGTGTGCGTGCGTGTGTGTGTGCGTGCGTGCATGTGCGTGTGCGTGCTCGCGCACCGTCCTTATCAAAACGCGGCAGCCACGGCCCCGATTGCATCGTCAACGTTTGAGGTTCGACATGCCATAGTGCATGGGCTACCACGGTGAGAATATAGAAAAGAACGAAAACAATAAAATGAAAAATTATTGCAATTCGAACTTCTTTAGAAGTTAAAGAAGACAAGAAAAGCCATGGTTATAGCCGCTATCGAAAGCAATAAAAAAAAAACAACAAACAAAACTGGAAGGACGTCACAGTAACGTCTTATACCTACATATTCATGACCATGTTGAGAAGTTAACTTTGACGAATAATTTGTTTTCTGTATGAAGATACGGAAAACGCTCCTCTTTGCGCCGGCAAGAAATATATTCGCTTTGGCATGAAGAGAAAAACATCTCTTACGCAAACATCTGCCAAAACTAATATTCCGAGCTTTGATTATTTCTCGGTGAAGCTGTCGTTTTTTATAAGGAACTGTTGTATTGTCTAGAAGGGGTACGCATACGCACTGACGGCAGTGCATGGATAAGTGTGAAGTAGGTGTTGCCTTTCATGAGAGGTATGTGATGCAGCATGTGCTGTGTGTTCGTCCAGATCCGGATTCACTGCCCGCAAACACCGGCAGTGACTACATTGAGACGGGTGTCTGCATTTCTCAAGCAACGATTGCTGTCCCCATCTTTGCGGTGCCCACTTGCCTCACGCGCATATCCATTTGGCGTATCTACTTAAGGCCATATCATTCTGCACTATTTTCAAGACCATGACTCACTGCGCACTTGATGACCGCTTCCGCAGCGTGCGTCCGGAGCGAGGACACACTGTGACCATGGCGACGTGCTCCAACGGTAGGGACCCCGGCCGTGCTGAGAGTTTCGCCCCAGCAGGCACCAGGGCTCACCGTCGGTAGAGCGACAGAACCTCACTTCTCGAAGGCTCTGCCAAGGGCACGGTTGACCACCCGGCGTCTCCCGGCGAAGTACGAACCGCTCGCGCACCAACGCAGGCCCAGCCCCTAGTTAAGCGCACACATACATGAGAATTATCGAGAGAAAGCAATGATTAAAAGAAAAACTCATACACCGCACAGTGATTGAAACGCGATGCTGGGAGCATCCGGCTGTCGATGATTTCTGCGCCCCTGCTTTTCGCTGGAGACGCCATGCAGGTTCGTTGTGGTGTTTCAGTAAAAGGAGAGCCTTTCTGACGCATCTTGATTCGATTTGGTCCATCTGTGACCAGTCAGCGCACTCCAGCGGCACAAAATGCGCCGACCACCACACGGTCCGTATATTGCGTTTCAATCGCTGAGCGCTGTACATGTATTTCTTCGGACTACATGAAGCGCACATCATTCGACCCATTCAATAGAGAGGGCACGAAGGCCAAGCAAGCGCATGAAAGGGCGAGTACCTTGCGCTAGTGCTGCGTACTCTCTCCAGTAAATGTGTCGGATTATTTGCTCTAGCTATAGTTCCAAACCACCAAACAGAAGATTAGATAGGGTCAATTGATACGGACCGATACTGGTGGGCGCGAAATTATATACAAGGACACAACAGAGGGCGACGAGCCAGAAGCATTTACTTTATCTGAAACTTTATTGCATGCAGTACATACGCAAAAATGCGCTGCAAACGAAGAGAAAATAGCGACGTCACGGTGCGAGTCAATCACGTGACACAACAGAGGGCGACGAGCCAGAGGCATTTACTTTATCTGAAACTTTATTGCATGCAGTACATACGCAAAAAGGCGCTGCAAACGAAGAGAAAATAGCGACGTCACGGTGCGAGCCAATCACGTTATTCAGCCATTTCTCTTCTAAACACCGTGCAGATATCCCGTATTCGTAAGCGAAATAGGCAGTATGCTCAAACATTGAGTCATTTCGTTACGTTTCAACTGCCTCCGCTCACACTGAACTACTCTCACATAAACGTGCAGACATGACGCACGTGTTAGAATACCTGCTACGCAATTTGGTGAGAGTTTTGGCATGAAACCGAGGGAAATAATATCAATGTCAGTACGTTGAAGCAAACGCTGAAACCACTAGTTAATTCAGGAGATGCGTACAGCACATGCTTCTCTTCCGCTGGGCAAAGCATGCGCTTTTGACAAGCGCATTCTCTACGTGAAAGTGCGGCTGACATGTATAAGGTGAGCACATGGTAGGAAGGCAGTTATTACAAGTCAAGCTTATACCATCGAAAACGCGAACTCTCCAACCCTATATCGAACAAAACAATATCTGGTGTCACCACCATCCGCCGGCGGGCGCACAAGCAAGGAAAAGTGTAACCTTGAATGGATAATCTTTTATTGAAGCAATTTTATACTGGACACTTTCATTTAAAACTGTATAGATACTGCCTGCAGTGACTAGGGACTTTTAATAACCCCAGAAACTCATATAAGACTTTCAATGTGTCGGTTACAAAAGCGCGGAGCAAGCTAATTGGCGTGAGGAATGGGAAATTTCATTGCCTGATGTTGCGATTACATCGACCTCTCGGGATGAGTGCGATGTCACAAGAGGTGCGGCAATTAAGAAAACTAATTTGTAACAAAAGGCTAATTTTTTCGCCCTTTAACTATTTTAGCCTTGCGTGATGAATCATTACGCAAGAGCTTTGCGTCCCGTTTGCGTGTGCGGAGCTCCAGGATTAACCCGCCGAGTTATAATACTTTAGATACATGCCCTGACTATCATCTTACAGTGAACAACATGAAATAAGAAAAGGAACTCCTGCCATATGGCCTCTAGACCAGCTAGGCTGCATCGAGAATAGCGAACTAAAAGTGAACTCTTGTGTTAACCGACCCTCTTCCCTGTTTGTATTGTTTTTGACACTGATCCATCCGTGTTATTTAAGTTCACTCTGTTCCTCCCTCGCTTTTTTCTCTGCGTTCACCTTGATATTATCTTAAACTTTAAAGTCGATATTACCTTAAAATCGATATAAATTTAATGAGGAACAAGCAATATCCAGTATTCGGTAAGGTAATTCCTGTTACGTAGAATAATACGTCAAGCTAATCTTCTATGGTGCCAAAACACGACATTGTACTCATATTGGTAACAAATAGAGGCACCGGACGCTGATATACGAGATTACGGAGTAGGCACCTCACCATCGCCGCAGTCCTTGCATAGCCTCCACTCGGAGAAATTGGCCACTTGGCAATCGACTGGACAGGGTATGTTGCAAGGCTGGGTATTGGCTGGCTTCTTGAGCGGAGCGCACCTGAAACAGGGAGTAGAAAAGGAAGAAACCGCAGAATAAGAGGGCCTGTGAGCACATTCCGGTTAAAAATAAATTAAAAATGGCACAGTGGCTTGATTACTGTTGACAGTTCAGCTGAAAATAGAGGCCTGAATTGATGAACCGATAGCTAAAAACGACTAAAACCAGGGGATGTGCCGCTCGAATTCGATGTTTCGACAACAGGGCCCGAAAATGACACTTGTCGAATCTAGCAACAGTCGTTAGTTTTCATTATCAACGATCTCATATTGACTTGACGCTTTCTCTATAGTTCTAAGAAATTTTCGTCGACCGAGCTTTGGGGAGTCCATCTACTCACTTCTTGTCGGAAACGTTTCCTTTGAAGAAGCAGTTGACGGTGCGGCTTTGTCTTCCGCGGCCGCAACCCCTGGTGACGTTCTCCGCGATACACTTCTTCCATGGGCCGGTCTTCCAGTGCATGCCGAAGCAGCGCACCATGTTACAGTCGTCCACCTCCTTCAAGTCCGATTTGGCAGGACACGAGGCACCACCTACCGTTGCATTCCAAAGCATGAAGAGGACTATGGGCACCGGTGGCGCATGATATGTAGCAATGCAAAGGCGACACTTTACTGCATTCCTTGTTCGATATTGCTCATTTATCTTATAGTACAAGATACACTGACAAATGCTGCCGCTTAGTTTACGAATCCCGTTTTAGTGCCCGCTAGATACACAGAGACGCTGTGAAGAAATGAGAAAAGTGCTGTCAGCACTGCTCATCATGTATGTCACGCGGCAACGTGATACACTTACTTCGAAAACGCGTGTAGTCGTATAGATGAAGTGTGCAGTGACTTTAAAAGCTGGGCGATTCTCCTTCAAGGTTTGCGTTTCACACACACTATAATTAAATGAACATACCAAAGCGCTTTGAAAGGTGATGCGACCAGTGTCCGCCTTTTAAGTTAGCAGATAAAGGAATGCAGTACCAGAAGGAAAAAACGGCACAAGCGCTGCTGCTTGCGCCGTTTTTAACACGAAAGTTTTTTAAGTCAGGGTATGACGTACGAGGCCACACAGGCCTCATACATCATTTCCTGTAACGGATATGGCGCAGTAAAGTACGCAGCTACAAACGAGAAAGAAAAACCATCAAGAAATTTTTCTGTGGCAGGGCCGCGCAGGGAATCGAACTCACGACCGCTCGTTCCACGACGAGAGGTGCCTATAATGACTGCGCTGTTCACACACACACGCTGAAAGATACAAACGCGCCTCATAATCCTTCCTTATCAGCCTTTCCCTCCCCCTTCACGAGTACGTTCACCTCAGCCCGCGCATATAGGGCGGTGCCGCCATCTAGGAGCCGTTAAGCGAAATCTGATGCATGGCACTCGCAAGCACCTAGTTATCGCTCCTGTAACATCAATACAGCGCAAGTTGCCGCCGCTGGACCTCCGTCAACGTGGTGCTCTTAGCGATTGCATTCGGTGTCAACGTAGCTACGCGCGCGGTCCTTTGCGTCATACTACCATACGACGCCTCATTGCCAGCATAATGTAGCAGTAGCCGGCCCAGCGGTGTTTCCACGCCGGCTGGTGCGGTGGCACCGACTAAGAAAACTGCTTGCAACGACGTCGACGGGTCAGTGTCGCGAAAGCGGACTTGCATTGATGCCGCTGTCGCGCGAGGTGCAAGAAGCATCCAACTATACTTCTGTGAGGACATATTAAACTTTCGTGTTATATCGATTCTTGTGACAGAGCGATCAACGCCATTTTTTCTCTTATTGGACTGCGTTCCGCTTGCGCTGGCCGTAATAGTCATTTGTCAGCACTCAGTGAATAGGATGCTATAGGTTCATGATGAGATTTCTATGCACAATTATAGGACTTTCACAGTCACTTCCATCTTAAACTCATGCGACTTGTATGGTTTCATGGGTAACAAGAGATGAAATAGCTAATCGAACAACGATCCAAGGTTTCCGCGTATTTTAGTAGTCAGTAAAATAATCTTGTTGCAATTAATTACGAGGTCGTGGTGGGCCCGTGGTTGGGATAGTTTGCCCTCGAAACTTGGTTTAGGTACAAACCGAAGAGCTTTCAGATGACAATGTTCTTCACTTTCTTGTTTCACAGACAGCAAACAACAGGGTACGGCGTGGCAAAGCGGCGCACCGCAATGCTTAAACCAAAATGATTCGCAAAAGAACACTTTTGTCGATTCTCGCTTTAATCGTCAAGCCCTACGACTGCAAGTTGAGAAACGCAGGATAGGTTTGAGCATTCCACGTTGCGAGGCGTGCGTAGTGCTGCCATCTCATTGCGAGAGAGAAATCGATTGATCCCAAGAATCTCACCGCTTGCCGAAAGAGGGCGCTAACATCGCGAAGGTCTTTTCTGGCAAAGCCCCTAGAACTTCGTAGTTTTGGGGCTTTACTTTCTGGTACTCCCAATTGTTTCCGTTTAGAACAGCATGTCTTCGTGACAGTCGTATAGGTATATCAACTAATGTATAAGCTTTGATCGGCCAGTTAACTCGTTTGACTGAGGCAGCAAGAGTTTCAGTAAAAAAAACATAAAAAGAAAAACCCAGTTCTAATTGTCTGACGACATACGACTAGAGGCACTGCAAAAAAAAAAAAAAGCGCTTGGCTTTTGAAATAATGACATCAAAATGCCTGTATGCTCCGTCTTTCCTTCGTCGTCGTGGTCGTGTGGTTCTTCATCGACGTCGTCTCCTTTCTCTATGTTTTTCCTCTTCAGTATTTCCTTAAAACACGTACTAATTGTTATCACAAACTATGGGTTACACGCTTACATTTTCTACCACCGTCGCTGCTTTCTTAACGTTTGTCTCTCCGCCTTCTGAAGATTAAGCTGTGATAAATTGAAGTTTACCATCCCGTAGAGCTCACAGCTCCTTTGGAAATTACAAAAAGTACATATTTCAACTTTCATCGACATCGATGCACGAGACAGTGCCTTGAAATTGCGCAAACAGAAAGGCACGCACTTTTTATCTGAAGGAAATGTCCTTAGTTAAAAGAAATTGATCTGGCGACGAATTCACAAGACTTCTTTTTCGTAATGCAATTGGCCAGCGGGCTTCGCTAATGACATGTCCAGCATCAGGATTGGCTGAAATTTTCTCTTACGAACATTTTTATTGTAAGTTGTTATTGTCGTTTGACGCTGCCAGTAGGATGGGTGGCCGCTTTCTATTTTTCTTTCTTCGTTTCCGAGAAAAGTGACGTAGTGGTACTCACCTTTCCCAGCGTGTCCGAGTATGGACCTGTTTCGGGACTGGATTCCGTAGTCCATCCGCTCGGCACACGGGGAGGAGCAAGGTGACCAGGGCGACCAGTCGGAGAGAACGCAGTCGTCGGGACACGGGACCGTACACTCGCGTTCCTTCATTATCGGCGACTCGTAGATGATGCAGTGGGCGTCGTCGACCACTGTCTACCTCGCGTAGAGAAAGACGGCGGGGAGGAAATATACGGCGTGTGATATGATAGCTGTCTGCCCAGTTAGGATCACTTCACGCTGAAGCCACCTTGCAGCTCCGCACGGTGCGGATACTGCTCCGCCCGCAACTGTGAGAGGAAGAGAGATGGGGTTGAAGCGTGGCCTCTGCGATTGGCTGCGACACGGCGCGCTGCCGCAGTCGATCGCGGAGGCCATGGTTGAAGCATATCTCTTCCTCTCCCGGTCGCTGGTGGAGCCACCAGCGACAGCTCCTTCGGGGCGGTGAGGTGCCTTAAGCGTTAACTCGCCCTTATATGGCGCTACTGGCACCGAAGTTCTAATTTTGTGCACATCGTTCTTAATGACGCACGTTTTGAAGTCAAGGATATAACGTGGCAAAAGCAGAAATCTTAAAGCTTGCTGCTGGGCGAGTAAGTTGTCCTCTAAGGAATGCATGTAAATGCGGACAGGAGAGCAAAACTATGAACGATTGGGCAAGCTCGGGAAGCCTTTTCAAAGTTTAATTTAACGGCGCAACAAACATGGAAGTGACAGAAAGACAGACAGAACGCTGACAGAACAAATAGTCGGACAGAGGCAGGCGGAACAAATAATCGCTGTCCTGTCCGTTCCGCCTCTGTCCGATTATTTGTTCTGTCAGCGCTCTGTGTGCCTTTCTGTAACTTCCGTGTTTGTTGTGCGGTTGCATGAAACTTTAAAAAAGGAAAACAAAGACGTGTGAGAGGAGCACAAAGCAAAAGGTCGGGAGCTTTCGCGCTAACATGCATCCACCCCCCCCCCGCACCTCCCCCCCCCCCCCCCAAAAAAAAATGAAAAGGTGCCAACCACTGACGAAGACCGTTGAGCTTGGCGAGTTCGATGGCAGTGACAATGGTGATACGTCATGCATAAAGGTGCAGCGGCCATTGTTGGGCAAGGCGCCAAGAAATGACGTGCGTGTGAAATGATGGCAGTAGGTAAGCTAATCACAACGACTAAATGCTACGTGACTGAACAGAGGCATAAATTACTTTCAGTGTAGAGTGCGGAAGAGGTTTAAGCACTGAAAGTGTGGCAAAGGTTAGCGAAGTACGTACGTTATGCTCGTAGGAGATGTAGTACGAACGGATGGAAGACTAAGTTTTATCTGACAAGTTTTAATCGTTGCGGATTCTTTCTCACAAAGCTTGCGATACTGCCAAAAAACAGTCAGTGAAAAATAAATAAATATATAAAAAGCATGGTACCCCGTCAAAGAAAACACATCTTGCGTCTCGCATCTGGATGCCGTCGCCACAGTTTCCACCGGAGAGAGGTTTGCAGGGACCCCATGGCTGGGGTTCCCAGTGAGACAGCACGGCGCGATCACAGCTCTCGACTTCCTTCAGGTGTGGACAATACAAACCACCCCGAGAGGGCGCCTTGAGCACGCTGCGCGTGCGTACTCGGTAACCTGTACAGAGGAGAGTAAAGAAAATCCAGTGCCCGTATATTCGTGTGATTTCAAAAATTCTTATTTTGATGCGAAAACATACACTATATATGCAGGAGACATTATTCGGCCGCGAAAAACACACAGACACATAGGAAGGAACACATACATGGCTGGGAGTATAATAAAGAAATAAAAGCGTAGGTAGGAAGATTATAAAATGCAAACGCGGTTTGTACTAATTGCGTGTCCCACAACTGATTTTATTATCGCTAATCCTGATGCAAATTACAAGCGTGCCCCAATATTTGATGCGATGATCTATCAGTCATGTTAATTCTCACATTCGTAGCTTGCCATGCCAACTTCAGTATATACCGAGGGGGCAAGACGATGTTGCTTGACGTAACCCGATTCTGGCACCTTTTTTCTTGACGCCGACGGCAATGACCTGTACCACACAGATTCGAGTCATCGTTTTTACAAACCTTCTTCAGGGGCTGGAAATGGCGATCCACGGATGAGGGGTAGGCACTGTCCCCAGGGTGACCAGTGGGAGACCTCGCAGTTTACGGGACACGGCACTCGGCACTCTTCTTGCAGCGACGGCCGTGGAAGCAACGAGCACAGATGACTTGACACCGGAGTCCCGTCTGTGCGCAAATAAATGCGCAAAGCTTTAGTTACCGTTAGCACACATCGTGTCTTGCTACTCTGCCCTCCGAAGAGAACCGCATAATAAATTAGCAGTACGTGACAAAATAGAACCGCACGAGGCATTATCGACCGTCACCATTTCGATCATCCTGTTAACCTGCCATCGATGGCACATGCCTGGATGATTATATTTTCTGAATGGCATAATCGTGCCATAAAGCTTACATCAGGCTTAGCATCAGGCTATAAAGCTTACGAAACTAAGTAGGTGTAACGTCACGCTCCTTTCGACATGCTCTGCCTTAGTTGGGGGTAAGCTATGCCTACAACTACTGTCATGACTGTGGAGATGCATTAGCATACCTGCTGAACACCGGCATGCGTAACACATCGTGGTGCACAATATTTCTCTGAGTCGAAGCGATGCTAATTAAAGGTCGGGCCACATGTATATAAACATTCATCTGCGCATTCAGAAACGCTACCGGTAGCCCTATGGTTCTTCTTTCATTTGGCATAAAAATCAAAGGAGACAAGATACATTACCAGAATACGCATGTTACTGTTATAACACTAAGCCCATATGCGAGGAGATTCTACTTTGCAACTGGAAAAGTGATGTCTCGACTCGACAAACGTGAAGTCTGGTGGACAGGAGATGAAGCCACCGTCTCATATCGCTTCCACGAAGGGTCAGCGCAAACGCCATCTCGGGCCGCATCTAAAGCGATTATTTGTTTACGTTCCTCTTACGCCTAATGCGCCCCGAAAATGATTTGATTTCAAGGGAATAAATATTCATGTACGGCGCGCCATGTGCAATAACAAATGGCTAAGCTACAGATTTCGTTCGGGCAGCTTGTTTTATTTTTCTTAATGAGAATGAACTGAGTAAAAAAAAAAAATCACAGCATATCCACGGGGTGAATGATGATGAGTGGGCCAAGCTCCGGAGGGAATCATCGGTAAACCGTCAATCTTTCGCGTAAATCGCCCAGTCGATCATCATGTAAAGGCGTGAGAAACACTGTATTCGTACGCTGGGATCTCGCGTTTAAGGGGGATATGCTGTGCTAGAGCCAGGCCTGCGCGGAACTGCAGGACAGTGACAGCGTAAGCAGGAGGAGCTACTTTCTTAGAGGCCACTTTAAACGCTTGAGGAAACTAGTGCAAGTAGAAGTGGTAGGTATCTCCTGCGCCATAACTTATCATTTTGCCAAGTAGGGAAGTACCCACTACGCCATAATTACCAGTGCCTCCGTAATGGGTTCAAAGCTACAAAGCACGCAGCTCTGTGTTCTTTCAAATGATGCCTCGACCTCGTTATACAATCCATTTTCGCGTCGTGTAGCGGTGTATTACTATTTTTCAATGTAACATTACGTTTGTTAATGCGATTCCGCGGGAGACATTATACCTGTTTAGGTCTTTTAGCGATACTTTTCAACCACAGGCGTAGCTCAGTGGTAGAACGCTCGACTGCCACGCCGAGAGCCTGGATTCGAATCCAGGCAGAGGACACAACTTTCGGAATTTTTTTTTTCATAATAGTAGACGTGGCTACGTACATCACCAACGACGAACACCATGGGATGTACAGACCCACGACATAAGGAGCTTCGCCCCTAAAAAAAAGAACGCATCTTACGCAATGACCTTTCTTATATGCGATCGCATGAGGACTGACTGCAGGAAAGATACCACAAGCAAGATAAGTGTAAACTTTACTCAACTGGTATGTGCATTTATTATACAGATTGGGGGCTGCGTACAGTCTTACTTTCCGGGTTAATCCGGTTGATCGGTAACTTTGATCAGGCTGTACTTCATCAGAATCAGCCCATCTGAATGCTAATGAACATTCGGATGTTGTGACTCAGCGTTTGCTTCCTGCTCCGTGTGAGCTTAGAAAAGCCAAGAACACTGCGACAGATTGTATATCAACGCGCGCCACAATAGTTCGGGCTATACGATTGCTGCCACCGATACGGAACGAAACCTACATCCGCACAGAGTACCACCTGAACAAATTCACGTATCTGTGTTCATCCCATTACTATATGCGTTGCCG
Source organism: Hyalomma asiaticum (assembly GCA_013339685.2). Lineage (NCBI taxonomy): Eukaryota > Metazoa > Arthropoda > Arachnida > Ixodida > Ixodidae > Hyalomma > Hyalomma asiaticum. Next base: position 17,629,589 of record CM023485.1, on the reverse strand, counting down.
AAGGTGCATTCCGGCAAGTCGATCACAGTTCTTAGTCGACAGAGAAACGAAGAACACAACGAAAGCGGTAAAGCTCGCGACATGTGTGTTGAGATGCTATTTTTTCGCCCTTGTCTTTCTGGTGCTGTCGCTCGTCAAAAAGTTGGTCAGAAGCCCACCATCTTCTTCAATCTGGGACATCTCGAAAGATGTGAGAAGACCGGGCACCGATCATCGCATCCTATTTTGGCATGGCCTTTTAAGGCCAATTAAAGTTGAGCTCAATTTCAATTGCTGTTTATTTTCACTATTACAACGAGTTCGCACAGGGACAAAAAGTAAAGTTCAATTTTAGAGTGCTCGAGCTCTCCACAAACATGTCATACAACAAGGTCTATATCAAGATAAGAATAAAAAATAACGGTGCGATACGACAGATCAATGTATTTAATAAAAAAAGGCAATAACCTCACAGTTAACTACAAAATATATAAAAGTACAATAGTAGTGACAAATAAGAACAGTAGCACGATGCAATGCTCTTTTCGTCGTTTTCAAATATTTCTTCATTATTTCAAGCATATACAAATGAACTACCGTTCTTGTTTCGATCTCGTACATTACTTATACTGCTTTTTCCGTAATAAATACGTTATTTATCACCTGTTCCGCAATCACATTACATATTATTAAGCTTTTTCTTAGGGCAGTTTTTCTCTTCTGTAGTAATATGAGTTCGCAACAGTAGAAGAAAGACTGGTTGTCTTAATGAACATGGCTCGCGCTCGCTTCTCTGAAAAGTGTACTCGCGAAAGGTACCTCTGTTCCTAATGCATGTGACGTTCCTGTGTCGTGTTCCGCCGTTGCAGGTGGCACCGGGCACCGGAACGCAGGCACTCCATTCTGACGTAGTCCAGCTGAAACTGCAGGTTCCGGGAAAGAAGGCAAAAACGAATCACCAGCTTGTCTGAAACGCACACAAATACGTTAATGCGCATGGAAGGAAGCAAATCGAAGAGAGGGAGAGGAGGACGGTTAATGAGTTCAGGACAGTCGGTATGCTACCAACGGGAGGAGAAAGGGACGGGGGAGAGGAGACAGGATGTGAGGAGACAGAGTTAGTGAGGAGACAGAAAGAGTAAGATCGCCAAGTACAGTATAGAAAGAATATATTGTGGAAGGCACAGTCGTGCCAGCCTCGTGCCCTTTTTTATATCTTGTCACGGAAAATTCACGAACACAATGCACAGAATACAACTTATTTAGAACCCAGCAGCGTCCAAACAAGTAGGCGCAGAAACTTCTGCGTACGCCGGGCCATTTGCACCGACGGCTCGACCATGCTGGGCTAGACTTTCACATTGTACCTGAATATGCGAACACGTTGTCGTTGCACCTGGGATCATTAAGGAAGGCTCTTGCCCTAAATGACGGCCACGACATGGGCGCTGACAGGTTCACCTGGTGTATCTTCGGTTATTTCCTGTCTCTACCTGAAAGTGACGTTCCATGTATACTGTCCTAAGCCTTGCCGCATGAAACCATGTTCTTCGATCCGCTACCTCGTCAGCTCAGGTTGATCCAGGGGCCTACCACGGTAAATGCTTCAAACTGCCACCGTTGCGAAATTTGAAAATATGGCATACTTTAAGTACGCGCAACTTCGCTCTACGATCACGCTTGCTAAGGGAATTATTTTCCGTAGCGTACGTCAAACTCACGGCAACAGAAAACTTCAGACCATTGTGAAATGCAGCTAAGGTTTGATATCAGCGCGCCTCCAACTGTTTTCTGCTCGTATAAGAAACGTGCATTCCGTACAGCGCCTTCCACGAGGGAAAAAGCTGTTGCCACAGGTCGCGCATCGTCGTTGCAAACCTCCGTCACGCATGCAAAAGCATTCCACGTGCACGAGAGTCTTTGTCAGCGAGTTTCAGTATGCGTCCTTTGCCGCTGCCTCGCCAACTGTGCGGAGAGATTTCACGTCCCTGTGTTATGTTTGCTATGCCGCCCAAATGCAAACATTGGAGCCGAGGACGAACCGAAAACTCTTGCGTTGTCTCTAGTAGAGCGAAAAACGAAGTTTCCACAAGACGAACCTAAGCTAAAATTTCCGGAAAATTTGGTTATTCTTGGAAAAGCAGATGTGACTCGCTCTGTCTGCGTAACCGTACTTATTTCCTACTACCTGCTATCGCTGTTTTCACCTAGTATTGTTTGTAACACATTATCACCAGAAGCACATGCGAACGAAACGAGCTTGAAGCTATAAAAACGTCGTTGTTTTTTTTTCTGTTCACGGCGTTGTTTTCTTTTGCTGCCTACGAACCAAGGCGAAACAGTCTCTGGTGCGAGTAGATTTGTATCAGTTTGCCGTAATGATATTGCATCTCTTTACGTTAAGTGCATCCTCCCTCATTTATTGCTCTGCCATTGCAGCTGACTCCTCGCGCTCCACACACACACACACACACACACACACACACACACACACACACACACACACACACACACACACACACACACACACACACACACACACACACACACGCGCGCGCGCGCGCGCGCACGCACGCACGCGCACGCACACGCACACACACACACACACACACACACACACTGCACATCAAGCTCACTTATTAGACTATTCAAGGCGAGAAGACACGTTGTTTTTATGCCACTCAGTCTTATAATGCAGATGCCAGGGGATAGGATATTTGTGTTCATATGCCACCCACCTGGAACACAACGGCAGGCGATCTTGCTGCAGCGCTGTCTCAACTAAGGGAGGGCAGGGCTTTCCAGCGCCGTACGGAAGTTGCTGAACATATCGCATGCGCCGTCTAAGTCGCTGACCACCGTGCCAGGTTTCTCCGCTGTCCAGCTGGCAGCCCTCGCGTTCCAGGTGCCACGGGGACCACGGAGACACGCCGCAGTCCACAGGCACGACGCACGACTCGGCGTCGTGCGGCAGCGGCCGCTGCTTCCCATCGCTTTGCCTACATTTCCTGTACGTGTTGGACAGACCGACCACGAGTGCATTACAGATAAGCACTGAAGAGGAGCACGAGATCACATTTGATTTACAGCTCATTTCCCCATTTGTCAAATGAAATTCAATGTCAAATGAAATGAACAAAAAAAGGACATCGCGAGATATGTTGCACCGCATTTGATAGAATAATATTCTGTGCGCTAACACTCTATTCCACGTATGGAACTGTTTCACTTGATAAAAACATTTCGCTTATATGTCATTCACAATGCAAGTGGCCAAATGTTTGACGATGCGGGCACTATGGAGAGTTACAGATGGCGAATACTGTGTGACGGAAGGATTAAATGAGTGGCCGACCGAGACGGACTTCAGTGTTGAAGGGTGCGTCGGACATGTAAGGGAGTACATAAGTGTCAGCACCTCAGTACAATGCTGAAATTCCCATACCATCAGACGCTGAGAATTAGGGAAAGGCCAAGTAATAACTATATTTAATTCAACGAGTGCTCATCAGTGCTCTGAAATTAAGCGACGGCGAAGGTTTAAATATGATAATCGAGAAAAAAAATATGTCCGACAACCACCTTTGCACAGATAATAGCCCGCTAAAAAGATAAAGTTGACGGCAAGAGCTCTCACCCGACATCTACTACAACGCCGTTGCCGTCCAGACAGGCAACTTTCCTGCGGCGTGTTCCCAATTGCGGTTGTCGGGAGGCGACCGGCAACTCCGAACTTTCCTCAGTCATCGGCGGCTCCCGCTGTGGAGACGGGTAATCACTTTGGCACTCGCCCCAGGGCCCGACCCGGAGCATGTAGTCAGCGGTGGGAGCTTTCCTGCGGGATTTGCGCTTGCGCCACTCGCGGCAACCAGGTCGCGCCGGGCACTTTTTGGTCTCTGAAAGAGCGGGGCACTCGGCGCCGCCGTTCGATGGGCCGACGAGGACGATACGCCGTCGTACTACACTGTGCACTTTACAACTGTTCAAGCTAGTCACATTGTGGCATGCCGGCCAGGGTTCGAACGGTGTCACCACACAGTCCTGCACAGCAAGGCCAGAGAGATACGAGTCATGTTCCATACAGTCATGGCAGTGTTTGATGCAAACGTGACAAATGAAGGACAGAAGCTAGAAGTGTGCGTAGAGGAGTAGACATTGGTTATGATCAATTCTCTTGTGCTCTGTTTGCGTCGAAAGCCATCGCGCTTTAAGGAAGTACAAGCTTCAGTGTAATGCACATTGAGCTGTAAGAGTTCCTGTACGAAAGGAACACGAGATAGACAACAAGTTCAAGAATGTCTTCAATACGAAGCATTTCTTGGCGAACGTAAGTCACTTTGACCGTATCTATCTATCTATCTATCTATCTATCTATCTATCTATCTATCTATCTATCTATCTATCTATCTATCTATCTATCTATCTATCTATCTATCTATCTATCTATCTATCTATCTATCGATCGATCGATCGATCGATCGATCGATCGATCGATGCTCTCCTGGCCGCCTCTTTCACCTGGTATACCCAAAAATATGGGAGGTAGGGTATAAATGTATAGCGAACATGGATGAGTTATCTTTACGCCATTAACATAACATACTCGTCATGTACTTCGTGATTAACGATCCCGCAATTACGCGTAGTTTTCGGCACCTCATACGATGCACTGCCTTCAGGTTACGCCCACACACGGGAAGGCCGGCTTAAAGATTTCCGCTCTAGAAGCGAATGAGGGAGAAACATTGTTTGTCCTCGCATGCTGTTGAAATGTAGACATAATTACACAGACACACATGCAACTTGCCGAGTGAGTGGTATAGTCAGGTATCGAACACGGGCCTTCTAGGTGCTAGGAAAGCACGCTACCACTAGTCTACAGTGGCTTCTCCCACACGGTATATACGTAAATGATCGTACTGCGCCTGCACTTGTAATGACGGTGCCTGTGTAACGTGAATTCTGCTTCTAATATATGATAAGAACTATGATAGCAATACGTATGTTCTGTTACAATTCGGCATGCTTTTGTGCAACTTTGCTTCATCACATAGGAATACTTCAAAGAACGACGCTTATGATAGCACATCAAGACACCTATAGTGCATTTTTATTGGGCAAAGCAGACGTCTGTGCTTTGGAGTAACGTGAGTTCCAACGTTACGTCGTACCATGCGCTACCATTCAGACGCCACGGTGGTGCCGACGTTCCTATTTAGCCCACATTAAGTACACTCAAGAGTGGGTTCTCATGCTATTTGCACAAAGACCTTGATCCAATTCGTTACACTTGACTGAATGCCGAACGAATCGTCATAGGCAATTTCGTCGCTGACTGCTTCACGTGACACCGATTCCCACAACACGTGGGATCCGCAGGATATTTTTTTTTCCGTTCTTGGACAACCTTCTGAGATATACTTTTCTCTTGGGCATGATTTAGAGCACGGAGATCAAAATATGGCACAAGAAACCTTCAATGCACTCGTAGACTTTGAAACTGGTTATACCTGCGTCCAGTTTTATACAAATATTGATCAATTCACGCGTCTCTCCCATGCATTACAATCGTTGTAGAACAACTAAGCTCAGCAATTGCTCGCTCACCTGTGGACAACTGATGGCGCACGGCATTTCGCTCGGTGGCTGCGGCAAGTGCACACAGGCTGCTGCATCGACAACCCGGGGAGGTCCTGCCTCAGGTTCGAAGACGCAGCTTACGTTTCGTCGGGCCAGACCCTCAGCGTCCCGCGCCTCGGGTCTGCACTGGCTGCGTAGATGCGGCCGCCCGTTGACCTCCTCGCAGGGACTCCACTCACCAGCTTGCCATCTGGACGCCCAAGAGAATTGTCTCAAGAAAAGACCTCTCAAACATTCCCGCTTCAGCGTATATAAGCAACTTTTCAAAGAACTATGACCGCATTTGCTTGGCGTTTTGGACATAAGGGCAATACGTTTACAAATTTTTATTTATTGTGCTGCGAAGCTTTAAATATTGTGTGATCCCTGCTATTCTTTCTTTTTAAGTCTAACAGATGATAGGAAAGAAAGGCTAGCACAACTAAACATAACGACAAACAAGACAGGTAGTATATAACAAATATTCATGGACTGCAGCAAGCGCAAGAAGAAAGAGGATAGAGGAAGTTCAAACATATTTACTTCTACAGTAGATATCTAATTACCTCACGGTTTAAGGGACTGGTTCTTAGCACGTAGAGTTGAAATATACTCGCAACTCGCCAAGACGCGCTGCGAAATGCATGACGGACGCCTCTAAAAGATTTTGGAAAAATAATTCGCATTCTTCTACAGCAACTAATCGCCATGTCATCGCAGACTGAACCGACAGCTGACAAAACATTCTTCTGTTGTTACCGCAGCCTTAATGCTTGCAAACAATCAAAAGAAGCGCTTCTTTAGAGTTCTGCCCCTTTGACAAAGTCTGTATGAGTTTCGTGAGCCTTACTCTAATTTTTCTTGGTGATAACGTAAGACCTTGCATAGCAACCATTATGATATGAATTGTTGGACATTGCGGAATTCTTTTAAATGTGTAAGGGTCACCTCTGAGTAGAAGAAATGTCTCGCCTGAGTGAATGGTGACGTGCAGCGCCACTGCTGTCATAGCACTCTGTACGACAGGATTGCACGGAGCGCGGCCGGACGTGGCGGTGGCAGTGTCGTTCTGAGATGGGGCTTCCTCGAGCGTCCACACACCGCACACTTCGGCCCTGCCAGCCTCGACCGCAGTAGCCATCTTCCATAACGCATGGAAGCCAAGGACCTGCGAGCGGCAATCACCGCCACACCATGAGACAGCAACTGCGTACGAAACGATTTTACTCTTGGATGTGATAGCGTGTCAGGGTTCTGCCAGAGGTCTTAATGACGTACCTTACGACAAGCGTCGCTTGTTAGCCGAGAATTACCAAACTGAAAAGCGCAAATATGGGTGTGTAAGGGAAGAGCCATTGAAGCATCTCGGGATCGCGCATACGAGGATGGGCTTTGAGAGCTTTATTTAAGTATTTAGTTGTCAAGAAAGAAGTGTCGTGGAAGTTACAATCTGCAGCGAGCATGTGAGTATACAGTGCTACCAAATGGGTGTTTGAACATCGTCAACATTTTAGAGCTCATTAAAGTAAGTGCTCAGTGCACAATGTAATATCGCCAACCGTGAATAAATTATCATCAAACCATCCTGATCCCGAGCAGTTTATGCGAGGTCAACAATGTGTAGTACGATATGCCACGGTCACGTTAAGTGGCTTGCCCTTGTTGACGTAATGCGACGAAATGTGATTTCGATAGCAGTACACGTGCAGGGTTCTGGCAAAAGCAGATTGCAGAAGAAGAGAAAAGCGAGGAAGTCGGAAACTATTCCTTGCTAAGCAGCGCATAAAGTAACACACTATGAGGACAATTAGCAGAACGGTAATTTTATAAGCTTAGTGTTATAATCTCACATGCTTAACAGCTGAACTTGTCGTGCGCCAGTCTAACACACACACACACACACACACACACACACACACACACACACACACACACACACACACACAAGAAAAAAGACGTAACGCTTTACAAAAATAATATATAGAATTCGGCCACTCCGTTTTGCCAGTGATAATTTTCAATGGGTGTTATGCGGTACTTTTTGGATGTTATAGTAAATATTGATCAGCCATTTGTCAGAACACTGCTGTAACATTAGACCCTCCAATGTAGGAACTTTTTACCCACGTAACTTATGTATGTATATATTTGTTATTTTTTGCTACTACCTTCGTACAGGGTCATATATTTAATGATCACACGTATAGCACCGTGCCCGACCTTGTATTATTGCATTGTGTTACACCAAAGCGAACTTCATTAACTAAATTCTGGAATATTCCACTTCCTTTCTTGCTTTTCTTGTTTTTCTTGCGCTTGTTTTGTGATACATATTACTCCCTTTATTGAAGCTTTCTTTATTGGGTGAGCAAATCTACTGTTGACATCCCCTCCCCACCCCCACCCCCGCTTTTTTTTTCCTATGCAATGTCCGATTTGGGCCCTTAGGGGAAATAAATGAAATTATATATGCGATATTTTCGCCCAAGGAGCGGAAAGAGCACAAATAAGATATTTAATGCTTGCAAGTCTTCACAGAAGTTTAAAGTGATGTCATGTTACACAGCGTAAAAAGCATACTTCCCTTGGCTTATGCAGTATCCGTTATTACCGCCTTCAGAAGCTGCCTTCAAACATTATTGAACGCTTTACTTTTCATCGAAACCCGAATTTCCGCTATTGAGAAGTAACACGCAAAAATTCTTATAGGGCTTTAGGGTGTGTTAAACGCGAAATGCCATGTCGCAATCGAAGTGTCACTATCAGAGCGTGCGTACTGGACATCTGGCGTGAAATGCCTTTACTCTCTGGGCCGCGCACGTCGTCGGTGGGTGTCAGAAACGTCCCGCGAGATAAAACGCAGCCGCCGCGTTCTTTCTGAAAAAAAAAAAAAAAAAACGAAGAGGCAGTTACAGTGTGCGCCTGTCAAAACGCGGGTGCATTAGGGCGCTTATTCGAAGCGACAGCTATGCTACTGGCAGCCCGACAAGGAACGACGCGCGGACTTCAAGAAGCTTCTTGTAACACCTCCGTGGCGCGCAGTACGGACACATGGCGTAGTAAACTGTCCCTCCAATTTTGGAAGGTTGCTTGGAATTCACTGCACGCTATTCGTCTATGTCTGACTGCGCTGCTTTGTGTACACATGCGTGCGTGTGTCTTTGGGGTACATACATGCATACGGGTAGGCTTGCGCGTGTTAGTGAGCGAGTGAGTGAGTGAGTGAGTGAGTGAGTGAGTGAGTGAGTGAGTGAGTGAGTGAGTGAGTGAGTGAGTGAGTGAGTGAGTGAGTGAGTGCTAATTTTTCTGTGGCACTTGCCGAAGACACAGTGTACGTCAGCGCTAATGCTCAGTTGACAACCGCTCATTGGAAAAGCATAACAACGAATGGATTTCCGCCTGACTGAATCGAGAACTTGCAGTGACACCCCGTGTTTATTTATGACTGCATGTCTTGTCACCATGTCACATAAACGGCTAAGTGTGCAAACAAAGACGTTTTGGAGATATTTGTCTAGCCTTTTCAAAAACAGTTTGCACTTTCTGAGCAGTCTTCATGTGTGACATATGCCCAACAATATTTACAGTCGGGCTTGCTTGTTTGCGCTTCGCTTCTTAAAAACTTCGCACTCGTCACTTTCGCATCAAGAAGGGCACATCACGCTGACGGCGTGCATGTCGTTGGCGACGTGAAAAGGCCGGGCTTGCTGCGAAAGGAGGAAAGATGATGATCATAGTTGTGGGGGCTAAAATAGGCGCGAATGATTGCGAGTGTTTTCGGCGCGCACGCTCTTTCTACATCTATTCTTGAGACTACCTACGATATAAAAATCACATTTTATATATGATCACATATGATCACATTTGTCACAGGGAGAGCACTTATACGAATAATTGTTTAGTGTGAAGGTAGAGATTACCCGAGCTGCATCTGAGCACCCGCAGAGCAAGGCCCTTTGATGTTCACTACTGCTGACGAATCACAGAGTCCCCCTTGTTCCTGCTCCCGGTTTCTTATGGAGAAGAAACGAACAATACACTGAACACTGCTCACGCGCCACAGCAAATCAAGCCATTGTATGGCCGAAATTACTTTCGTGTTTGTGGCTTTCGTTACAGCGGGGAAACTGGCTGCCCTACGGTGCAGAAGTCACATAGTGAACGGCCGACTTACATTGAGTCATGGCCACAAGTAGAAGCAATGAAGTTTGCTACTTCAGGTTGCCTCGTAAGACAGCCGCGCACACATGTACCTCTCCAGAACGAGCGCCGCTTGTTCTGCGCACAAGCGGGTTTCTTTTCTTGCTTAACTTAGGATTTCCCGTGGCCCTACGCGTTATAGGTCAGGAGCAGGCGCATCGGAGGCCTACATGCCCTACAAATGTAGTGGTATCTGTATAACTTGTGCTGTGATGTGTGACAGGGACCACAGAAAACTATGAACGCACCAGAGGCGAACATTTATCAATGCTTGTTTGCGAGATGAAAGGCAAACGGAAAGGGGGAGGGGGTAAATAATGTACTTATGAAAGTGGAAAAGCTGTCAACCGCATTTCCGGTGACGCCTTCGTGCACATTCATTGTGCAAGAAGCGCATGTAACAAAAAAGAACAAAAAAAATGAAAGAAAGACGAACCCGTAACGAACCAGGGGAACATGACTTCCCAGCTGAATAGTGACGGACATCAAGCAGGAGGCTGGCGTTGATTTCGTTATGATGCAACCGCCGACGTGTTTCCGGGCAGTGGCAGCGCGCCAAAGTGTGCAGGGGCTAGACGGAAATTAACTTCCAGATCAAAAAATGACATAATCTGCGGCTTACTTTCTTCCTGTGTTACGAGACAAATTTATAAATCGTAAGAAGACGAAAGTGACCTGATTTCTCGAAGCAATTCTGTCAGCTCATTGTTCTGCAGCTTTCTCGATATCGTTAAAGAAGAGGAGCTATCAACAAAGTCCGTTCTATCAACTGTCGCTCCTGGCACTGCAACAGAGCGAAATGACACTAACGTAACCTAAGCACTTGGAAATATTTTGAGATTTGTGAGACGTTGCCCTAGGAAAGCGCACTGTGTATTCATCTTTTAGACAACTTCGCCATTTTGTGGCATGTGTGAAAATTACGCAGTCGACCATCAGTTATGTTCATAGCATTCCTATCTAACCGCATTTATCGCTTTGCATCGTAGCTACGAGCTTCTATATTTTACAAACACCTCTTATTTTGAATGCTTCCATACTTCACATGCACCGCTGTGTTCTTCCTGCAAGAACGTAATCACAACTACGGAACCTCACTTTGTAACTTACTCTTGATTTTCTAACAAAACCATTACATTCGTGCCACCTAACTTTGTAAAATATGTCTGCATTGGTCAGACTTGTGAATGCCAAAAATAAAGGTGGAAAGAACTTCGTTTCCCTCATTAATTTCTTTTTGTAGTGCCGTGGCGCTTCATGCATTCTCGGGATGAACATAATAGGTTTCATCGGTGCGTATGCACATAATTACCAATTAGCCCACCCAAGTAGAATCGCTCATTCATTAAGTGGGCTGCTTTTTATTCTACTTTCGTTTGATCTGAAGAGAACAAAAGTCACGAGACAAAAAATACACTCAAGGCTTATGTGAGAAATAATGCGGGCCGCTAAACAGATCTTTTTTTCGTTCGATGACTTGAACAAGTAGGCGGCAGAGCCTCATCAGCTTTTTATCAGAATTTTATCAGCTTTTCTCTTAGAACAGGCCTCTGTAAACATTGTATCCTAAAAGCGCTGTACAACCTCCATTTGTAATATCATTCTCATTCGGTGCTGGAGCTGTGTTACAATTTTTTTCCAATATTAAAACATAGAACCATGGGCTCATATAGTCACAAAAGCGTTTACGCTGGAATTCATAAAGGAGCATTTCACCCAATCTTGATGGTGTAGATTTTGATAGCAAAACGCCGTGAGCCCGTGACGTTGGAAAATGCACTAGCGAACTGAAAGGCCTTTTCAATTTGGCTTCTGAAATTTGCTATGCTGCGTCCTGAACACTTGCCGTATTCATAATGCTGTTCTTTTTTATGTGGTAGTTGACCATGGCTGTCCACGGAAATAACGCGCCTGGTATCGGTATTGGCTGTAACGTTTGTTAAAAAAGTGTTCTCACAGAGCTTTCTGAGGCCAAGGTCTGCTTGGTCCTCAATCAATAGAAAATATTTACGCTAAGCATCTCCGTAAGCGCATTTTTGAGCCAATCCTTATGCTCAGCATATTATTAGTGATGGCTACCAGCCAGTTACATACAGATCTTACCGAAACGAACGTTGCTGAGGTTCAGCCCTTGACGTTGGCGCGTTCTGGTGCTGAGTGTGCTAGTAATGAAGTCGTTTAGCCTAGCTCACCACTAACGCTGCATGACAACATGTGGGCACGATATTTTATAGTTACATGTTAATGAAGGAAAAGCGAGACGTATAACCCGCGGGCTTGTTAGTACAGCGATCAGGCCACAATTTTTCTCTTCATTGCCCTCTAGGTGTCGCAAGGAGCTTCCGCGTAATGTTATTACTCCCGCGGTATGCCCGCCGTTCATCCCTGTTTCCACATCAACGCTGCAATAACGAGTTACGGAACCGCGCCAGTTAACCAGCGTGTCTCAGTCAAAGCACCGAGCGACGCTCGCGTCATGTAATGGCTTCGATGAAGCAATATCGGCGACGCTGGCGAGGTAACGCGTGAAATAGGCGTTCTTCAGTTGCGCATTGAAGTTTAGTGAGCGCAGCTGCGGCCGCTTCGCGACGGTGCTCGGGTGCTTCGACTGCAGGAGCGAAGGACAACCCTGGCGGGGACCCGCTCATTTATTCATGGCAACCGCCCATCGAACGGCACGAAATTCCGGACGCGTCAAAGTCTTGGCGACGGCGGTTCCTCCGGCGCTCCCATCTCCGCGCCGGAGGTACAAGCAAGGTGCCGATAATGGAGAGAGACGCACGCTTGTAACCGGTTGCGAAACAGCTCGTGAATACTACTTAGTTGTTTTTTATGCCCACTGGGCATGCAGCGTTAGAACGACGACAGCAGGATGTATTCGTTCTTTTTTCCACACTAACTAATCTGCGATTGCGACATACATGTGTAGAGAAATTGCGCAGACCGTATAGAGCGTCAATGCAAGTATCTGCCTCATCCCTCGTCACTTTCTATGACACTTTTAGTCTGTCCTTTTCCATTTCTTTCTTTTCTTCCTTTATAGGACAGTTTAGCGCGTGGAGTTAGCGAGCGACGCAATCGCACGCGATGTACACGCAGACAACGCCATAGCAGTTGTAACGGCTTCCTTCGTATACTGAAGCACGCCATAAAAGCAACCCGCGCAGATGTTCCGACCATTCTTACGCAACCATATAAACGAGGATCGTCAGGTCTGGCAAAGACAAATCGTCTTCCATTGGCACAGCCCGTTAAAGGGACGCCTCCGCATGTGGAACTCGACTGCGATTTATTCGTGTAGTACAATGTGTTCTTCTACGGCGCTACATACAGTCGTCGTGAGAAATCCCGCTACAGTTATCGTCTAACTGCTAGAGAGAAGCGTGCAGATGTTGTGAAAGGAAGGGGCTCAGTATTCTGCAACACAGCCTGCAGCGATGCTGAGCGCCTTATCCTAACTGCGTGAGCAACTATGGATGCACAACGTACCATTAGCGTTACTCCCGCGTGCTCTATACTCGGTTTGTGGAAGCCGCGTATATACGCCTACGCATCGATACCATTTGAAGTTCTGAGTAGATCGCAGCGCGTTTTAGTCGCTCAGCAGAGACTATACCGGAGTGCGCTAGTAGTATAAAGTCGGTCTTTATGACGGCGGCGATTAGGGGCGTTTTGTGCTGCCTCAAAGGCAAGCCGCGATTCCAGCCCTGTGTTCAGGCGCACAAAAAGCGACATTGCGCCACAGTTCTCCCGTGCTTTCGCGACAACTTTTCTCCGGCTCGTTGGAAACGTTCACATATGTGGCGTCCTCTGTCCCCATGCGCGTTACTGGCTGCAGTGGGTCCGCATGAAGGGTTTTTTGCGTGGTGATGCAATGAGTGCCACGGCCGATTCCACGGGCGTGCTCGTTTGGAATCAGATTATCACTGTGCTCTTGCGAAGCATGCTATGAACGCACGCAAGAATGTATTAGAGCCGCGGGCTCTGAACAAGTTCAGCCAGTAGAAAAAGTTTCCCACTGCTATGACAATCCGGCACTTGCGTCGGCTACAGTCACGTAATCTCAGCTTTGGAAGTAAGTCCGCTTTGAAGCTGGTCTTCGATGTACCACTTTGTAATGGGCAAGTTAGAGTCCCGCGGATGAATTCACGCGGTTTCTCTTTGTTTGTTATTGAGTATACAATTGGATGATCTTTGTCTAGCTGCATAGTAACTCCAACGTGACATCTTGTTGGTGTCTACTGAAATACGTACGCAGTGAAAGAACTTTTGAATGGACAAAGCTGTGCGATGAGATACACTTTTGTACGACTATCATAACACACCACAGTCTAAATCCTTACGTATCGATCAATACCCATTTGTAAATGTGTTCCTTTCTCGCCAACCTCCGTCACTAAGTATGTGTTACTGGGTACATGTAATAATAATGATCATAAAGCATAAACATTCGATCGTCAATTACACGCTCTCCACGGGGTAAATTTCAGATCTCATGGACGTCATCAATTGATATATAGACGCACCGCCCCTACCATTATTTATGGCGTGATAAAGAGAAAGTCCTGCAAAACAGCAAGAATTGAAAAGAAGGGCCGGGCCCTGCAAGCTTCCCTCTGGCTTACCAGCTTAGTGGCCCGTACAAAAGCGCAGCTATTTTTTTAAAGGGCAGCCCTAACTGCGCAGCCACCATAACTGACACAATGTTTCTCAAAGAGGAAATAAAAATAAAATCCAAAACCAGTAGGCAACAAGCGTCACACACAGCGCAAGCGTACTAATGGTGATGACCCCACAGTTCAGTCGGTTATCACCCCGCTTCCAGAAAAAGGAAATGTTAATATAAAAGGTAAGCACCATGGCCGTTACTTTTGTTGCGAACTTGATGCCATGAGATATCGCGCGGCCTTCTCACATTGTCTCTAGGCTCACTATTCTAGCAGCGAATTTTTCTTTCTTTCCTGCGTCAGCTTATCGTATTAATTAGCAGCGATGCTGTATAATAAATAAATGTAGGACAGGGATTGACAAGAAACTTCGGGACCAGCGGAGGAGCACTCGAGAGATCGGCAGGCACACGACGACGTGGTCCCGTGAAGCGCAGCAAGGAACGCGGCATTCAGTCTGCGTGCAGATCTATATGGCGCAACAGAGGCTAAAAAGTCTCTAGATATATTTTTCTGTTTTTTAAGTAGGTAAAAACTTTGATGTGTCTCCAACGCATCTCATTGGTCGGCGCTGCTTCCGACAACCATGTTCTTCCTAAAGCTGCAACTTGAAATCCGTGGCCGTGGTCTAACGCTTACGGCGCTCGACCGCTAACCCTAAAAACGCAGTGTTCGATCCCAGCTTAGGGTGTCGCATTTCCGATGGAGGCAAAAATACCTGAGGCCCGCGTACTGTGAGTTGTCAGCGCACGTTAAAGAGCCGCAGGTGGTCGAAATTTCCGGGCCCCTCAACTAAGGCGTTCATCTGCTTTCTATCTCTTTCACTCCCTTTTCCGGACCCCCCACGGAGGCTGAGCAGGGGCTCCTGGCATGAGCTGCATAAAATAGCGTCCTTTCCTTAGCCGAACCACAATGATTAAAATTTAAAGACTTTCGAATAGAGGAAAGAAAGTTCTCCTTGTGCAGATCGTATTTCTTGTTCTTTTCGCTTCGCTTTTGCGTTGGTGAGGTTCGGGATGTCACATAATTAGCATTTTCGCGCCAGATTCCGTTCAATCTTACTTAGCTAAAACGAGACTAAGTACAAAGGTTAAAGGTAAACGAGTTTAAGCATTCTAGTGTAAGTCTGAAGCTGATCAAGAAAGGAATTCGTGTGGTAGAACAGCGAATTCTGAAAAAGAAAGACTCTCTGACACAAATACCACAGGAAGCGTCTAGACGATGTACTTGTTCTTTGTCTGTGTCTAGACGTTAGACATGTTGAGACCTAACTTGGCTTAGCTTCCAGCGTACTGGCGAGTCAAGGGATGAAGAGTGCCGTTCTCTCGCGTAAATGTATCCGAGCAAAAAAAAAAAAAAAAAGAAAGAAAGAAAGCTAAAATAACGTGAACAATAGGAACCAGTAGTGAAATACCGTCGGAATCAATGCGTCAGCAAAGTTAGGAACATTCTTTACTCTGAACTGTTCAAACAGGCAATAAAGAAGGCGAAAGAAATTTCAGCTACAAAGAAAAAAAACATAAGGCCCTCAGAAACAGCAGAACTAGCCCCGAGGGTGCCTCTGAAGCTCGTCATCTTCTGCGGCGTTTCCACGGAACAAAGCCATAAGTTTTTCTCTTTTTTGTTTCCTGATTTGCGGGTGTAAGCAGAATGGCGCCGACAGGAGGAACGTCGACTTTAATTAGCAGCTCCGTTTAATTGGCACCTTTGGAAAAGCATTCAGCTTTATGGCAAAGGCGCGTGAAAAAGAACCGTGGGATTAAGAAATAAAACTTGTTACCGGCAATGACGACTCGGTCGCTCCCAAACGCCATGGTTGTCACACGCTTTATGGCTGCGCCGGCATCACGGAAGTCTACGCCGAAAAGGCAACACCAAGTGCGAAGTGGTACTGCCTTGCGAGCAACTTTCCACTCGAACAGTTGAAAGCCTATAAGGTTATGCTCCTTGAAATCAAGCCTTAAGGCCGAAAGGACGGCTGACCTTATGACTCAGAACAACCGCTTTGGTTTGAAGATAGATTCAGAAAAGAAGTGAAGATGATATTTGTTTAATAATGAACACTAATGAACGTTGAATTTAGACAGTAGTTAACCACTACAAGGAATTCTGGGTGATGCGATAGTCAGTACTCAAGTTCTGAGCAAATGTCTAAGCCATAAAGTGACATCATATCGGCTCCGTTTATAGGCATATACAGCTTGATTCCTTTGTATACTTTGCAAATACAGTTAAGCGATACTAATCAATGAGCTGACTTACACGAAACTGCGCTGTCGGTGAGTTGTTGATGAGTGTCTTTGGTTATGCTCTAATAAGTAATAGGCTGTCAACAAGTTATTCGCATCGCTTTTGCGAGATGCAGGGCGTAGACTGTCAAGAAGGACGTCAATTCTGCCTTCCATATTTTCAGGTCATTGCGAAGAACCGAACCCAAACTAAAAAAAAAAAAAACGGATAGACCGTATTTAGGATAATAAAAGAAAGCCTGGCATATCGTCATTGTTTTTAATAAGAAGCACTATAGGCGAGGAGCAGCCGGCCAAATCTTCAAATGGCGCGCGATCGCGCGGCTTTATTGCGCCTCAGTGTTGAATCCGTTGAATGAGTCGCAGCTGAGGCGCAGCGCGCTCAGCTGCGGCTCCGCTCGAAGATTTTGCCGGTTGTACGTGTACTCTTAATATAACTCTTTGTCGAGGCCGAACATAGTGCCGTCTCAATATTTATGCTGGTGACTTAAGGCCGCGCAGCTTGAAGCCCACACCACGCCTGCACTTGCGGGCGAGCACAAGCTCGCATCTTCAAGCTCAGTGCGTAATCATATGCAATGATAATTAGCAAGGCTCACGATATCTGACGCTTTAGTTGTTCATATTTGGTGACTGAAACGGACAAGTACGATGACGCGTATTTTTCGAAGCCAGAGTGCGACGCAATTTGCAAGGCTTTATGCCACGGGGCGCTTCAGTCGATCACTTGGCAGACACCTGGAGCAGATTCGGTCGAGATTAAAGTGTATGAATATATCATCATCATCATCATTCATCATCATAATCATAATTTCCAGTGTCAGCTGCATGACTGAAGCCTCTTCCAGAGATCCCCAATTTGCCCTGTCCGGCGTGGGTTGGTTCCGATTTGTGCCTGCGATTTTCTTTATTTCATATATCAATCTGACTTTTTTGTCTGCCGCGGCTTTGCTTTGCATCCCTTGGTAACCACTCCGTTGCTCTCACTGTCCGCTTGTTATGTCTTAGGCGCTCAGTGATCTGCCCAAATTCATTTCATTTCTTAAAGGGGAATGTCGGATACTCCTTTTCGTTCTCTGATCCATACGGCTAGCTCTGTTTGGTCTATTAGTCTTAATCATATAATTTTCTTTCCATGGCACGCCGCGTGGTTCTAAACTTACTCTCCAATTTGTTATCCTCAATGTTTCTGAGCCGTACAGTAGTGGTAGAACACAATGATTCTGTATCTTCCGTTTTACCATAACAACGCGAAATAAAGATGCCAGAGCCAAGCCCGGCGCCGCGTCGAGCATATCCATTAAGGCGCAGGTTCCATGTCCTCGCCACGTCATGCCGCGACATGTAGGGGCGCTGTTTGCTGGCAACGCACCTGTGACCCAGCGGTGTGACCGGTGCCTCGTCCGCTGCGCTGCGGGCGAGGCCCGCCCGGCGTCAGCCACAATGGCGCAGAGTAGCAGCAACAGCAGGAGTGGAGGGAGTAGCCACTGCACCAGTGGCCATCGCCGTCGCCTTCGCCAGGGGGCGCTTGTGCGCCAGGTAGAAGAAGGGGCGTGGCCTCTGGCCATCCCCGATGATGGACATGGGGCGCCGCCGCCGTCTCTCGTGCTGGTGAAGGACACTGCGAGAAAAAAAAAATAAAAACATAAATGGTAGACAACGCTTGTCATTAGACAGTGACTCCCTGATGCTGCACTGACTTTCTGGATTTAAAGCTTTAAAAAACGTGGGCGCATACTTTGTAGAAATTCAACAAAATGGTAAAGATTGAAGTACTTCCCACTGCTCCCTCCTTTGTAATAGTCACAGGAAACAGGCATGCGCGTGTACCTTGCCGCGAGTATAACTGATGCTGTGTCGCCCAGTTGCACTCAATTACCACGGATGTGGTTTCGCGCTCCTAAACTTGGCAGTGGCAAGTTACACAGCAATTGATCAATTAACAGAATACCCGCACAAATCCTTCTATTCTTGGCCAGGACATCGTCTCTTCGGGAATAGAAAATGTTCGCATTTCGTCTGTTCTATCACAGCTGCCGCAGAAACTCTGCTGAAGCTGACGTTCAACCGGTGTATTTGAACTTCCGTCACATTTAATCGAACGGGGCACTGACTATATAACTCACTGCTGAATCAGAGCGCTAAACAAGCGTAAAATCGGGACTACAGAAATTATGGTAACGCACAGAAGAGCATAGAGTTTCCTGCAAAAGAATACTAGAGGGAATGAGGCGTTCGTGTCTATGGGAGATTAAAACAAGGCGGTGCAGCCATCACGCTAAATGATGGGCAGTACATGGATTTGCCTAGCCTTCGTTCTTTTGGCTTCATACGGCTTTGCAGCATAAAAAAAAAACGGATAATTACGACCATATACTACTTTAGAAGCATATACCACTTCAATAGCTACGCCCGTGCGCAGACATGTATTGCCTTTTCGCAGCTAGAAAAATAAGAACGTTCAGAAATTTATGAATATCAATAATGGCAGTGCTGCCTCCTGTATGTGCCTAGATTTAGCAACATCCATAAAAGTTTAAGCGCTAGATATAATCGTGTTTGAATCCAGAGTCAATATTTTTTTTTCAGTTAAGTGACGTGCTAGCACTTTCAAGTACGTAAATAGGTAGGTGCGTATTTGAAATACATATAAATGGACAATCGATCGGTTCTTTAAGTGCAGGAAAGGTGATTCACTGAATTTTTACAAACCTTGTGGCTCAAGCCGGTGAGGTCGTAGCAGAAGCACAGTTATTGCCCATCGTTTGGAGGTTGGTTGGTGTGCGTGTGATATAACATAACTGACGGTGTTTTACGTGCCAAAACCACGATGTGGTTATTAGGCACGGCCCTCAGTGAAGGGCTCCGGAGTAATTATTGCCACCTGGGCTTCTTCAGTGCGCACCTAAATCTATAGACACAGGCATTCTTTGCATTTCGCTCTCATCTAAATGCGGCCGTCGTGGCCAGGATTTCACCCTGCGACCTCCAACTTCGCTACTTCCAACTTCGCAAGCCAACACCTATAGCCACTAAGCTACCACAGCGGGCGGTGTGCGTTGGAGTGAGTGAGTGAGTGAGGTGAGTGAGTGAGTGAGTGAGTGAGTGAGTGAGTGAGTGAGTGAGTGAGTGAGTGAGTGAGTGAGCGAGTGAGTGAGTGGAGCCCCGACGGTCTTGAGGTGTTTCTCTATTGGTTACGTCTTTCGGTTCCTAATGAGGTTGCTCAAACGCTCGGCTTGGGCTTATCACAGCTTATCATTTCAAATGCCACACACTTAGTCTCGCATGGTCACCACCACTATTGGCGGGCTGAGGGCATCACCGGAGCCGGTTGAGCGCACGAAAGGAAAGCGCGCGCACAAAATCACGCTGCAAAAGAAAAGTCCTGGGCTCTGCTTTCTGCTATCACCGCGGGCGCCGCCGGCGGATGTTCAGAGTAGTTATCCACAGCTTCGTTGTAAAAACAACCTAGTCTAGACAGCGGCTTATTATTGCCGCTACTCGAAAGGCAGAAGACAGGTTCGCCCTGCTGTCTGCGTCCTTTCATGATGGAGCATAGGTACAAACGCCAACGTTCCAAATCGCTATGGGCGCCAATTCCAGCTTCCGGGTTGGTGATTGGGCTTGGCAGACGATGAGTAGCAAGTACTTAGATATAGAAAGGAAGGGATTTATAGTACTGCGGCGGCTATGTTGGAGCGAAATTCCCGTCGAGCTTGGATTTCCTGTCGGTCATATGCTACGTATACTCGGTTCCCTTGTTGCGATTTCTTCTCCGACCTTCTATAAAGCGCCGAACTTTCCGTTTTGCGCACCGGCGCGCATATATTGGTAGCGATTATGCAAACGCTGCTTTTACCAACACGTGATGTTCTGCCGCTTTCCTTGCCTGCTCCCACATTCCTTGCTGTTTTTTCTTCCATTCTCCTCCACGCATTTTAAACGCGCCGGTCTGTTCCCCCGGTGCGCGGTCTTCGCCCCGCTTCCGTCGTATATCGCGCTTCCTAATCCATTTGATGTTTTTACATCGTAGTGGATTTTTTTCTTCCCATATAACCGGGGAGTCGCAGGGAAGCAAACAACCATAGGGGGATGGGTGATGGTAGAAGGAACAAAAAAGAAACTATGGAAGTGACGGAACTGTTTCCGCCTTATATGCGCCCTCACCGAGTGGAGCTCATTATTCCGTGCCTCGAAGTAACCGCCGCAAATTCTTCGACGCCGTTTCCACTTTGTTTCGAGCGACGAGCGCGTGTGCGAATCGGCGCTTGTTTCGCTTTTCTCGTCGCCGCTTCAAATCTCTTCGTCGTCCCGGTCGCGCCCGAAGACGTGAATCTCTTGCCCAGAATCCTCAGTGGCAAGAATGGGGCGTCGTGAGACGTCTTGGCGACGGAGGAATCCTCATTCCGCGCTTTATGTATACTACGTTCGCTGTATTCTCCCACGTCGTGGGTGATAGCTCTTTGGATTTTGTTCTCTTGCGTGTCTGCGACCGCGCGTTTGACCCGACACTTTTCCTTTGGCGCTTACGCGCCTCTTTTTCTTTTCTGGCTTTGTCCTGCTCTGCCTAGTTCTTCGCCGAAGACGCTGACTAAAGAAGAAATCGCAGAATGAAGAGAAGCGCTTTATATAGAGAGGAACAACGCCGCGATTCGGAGGACGAGCGAAGTGCGAGGGGTCGCCGTATGCCTACATATAGCTTTGACGCTGCGTCTCGCCGTGACCCGGGACGATAATCTCAGCATTTGTATGCGTCCCGCCGCTTTTCTTTTGACCCCACCAGCCGTCGAGTGCGCTCTCTCGTCCCGCGGTGACGGCGATGATGCGGCGAGAAGCGCGTGTCCCTTGCGTTTCAAACCGCTCCTCCACTGATGTCGCGTGCTGCTTCGGATGTTATTCTCTCCTCGATTTTGTCGCCGTCAGTTTGCCAACGAGGGCGCGACTTTCGTCCGCGATTAAGCTGAAAGTGGAGACGAACACGAACGCGCGCAGGCGCGAATGGAAGAGGAACGTGCTCCCGACGTCGACACGTTCCGCGCATGCAATCGTGAGTGTCACGTTGTAGCGATGGCGTGAGAATCGAGTACATTGCAAGCGCCGTCATGAAGTGCCGCGTACGTGGCAGGGCTGAAACGCGTAAAGAGCTTCGGCTTCCTGCATTTTTGGCTGCATTTTCACGAGCTTTCAAACCTGAGCCTGGCTTGTTATCGCCATCTGCGATGTGCACTAGAAAAAGGGGGGGGGGGGAAGAGAATGGTTCGGTGTGCTAATGTGCGTATCATACGTGCGTGTCAAACGTTCCTACATTCCATACGCTAATGTGCTTATCAAACATTCCTACGCTATCTATCACGGTTGGATAAAAGCATGCCCATTGATAGAACACTTGTATTGTTTATTACTTTTGTATGTTAGTGCCTAGCATACCTTTGAAGCTCTATTCACGTTACGCAGGTCCGATATTACAAATGCTGATGCCCCGCCAGGGTGGTATAGAGGCCATGGTACTCGGCTGCTGATCCGAGGGTCGGGGTATCGAGTCCCAGCTGCGGCGGCTGTATTTCGATCGAGGCGAAATTTTCAGACCCGTGTACTGTGCGATGTTAGTGCACGCTAAAGAACCTCATCTGGCCGACATTTCCGGAGACCTCCACTACGGCGTCTCTTGTAATTGTATCGCAGATTTGGGACGTAAACTCCAATAATCGATCAACAAATGCTGATATAATGGCTTTACTCACAACATATACCGTGAGGGATGAGTCATGTGGACGCCGTAGCCTAGTGGTAGCGTGCTTAGCACATAGAAGGTCCGGGTTCGACACCCCCCTCCTGCTTGGTAGGGTGCGTATGTCTGCTTGCTATGTATGCGCTTTAATCGCAAGCTATGACGAACGGTATGCTTTTCTTGCTTTCAAGTGTGTTCTAAGATGTCTATTTTAGTTGGTTCTTGATTGACACAGCCTCTTGAAAATCACACCTGTGGCGCATACTCGAATACCACGGGCGGAGCAACACGAGTACGAGCCTCACGTGACTGCCTCATCGCTAACTGTTATGCACTTGGCGAGGATGCTGTTTTATTAATGTAAAAATCAGGCATTCATGTTCGTCATACACCTATACACTACCTCCCAAATACAGGGATATACGAGGTGAACCAGACGACCAGGATAGCAGCGAGACTTAGGTGGCTAGATAGATAACTAGATAAGGTCAGAGTAACTCAAGTTCTCCTAAAACATGCTTCACATTTAAAAATTCATTCCTCAAGACGCAACCTCTTCACGCATGCATCACGCCAGGTCGCACAGCATTTTTTCGGGTTCGTTGCCTGGTCATTGGCTTCGCGCTTTGATTCAGTTCGCATAGGAGAAAGCTTCGCGTTGAACCTATCTTTCTTTAATTGAGAAATGGGTCTTGATTTTTTTTTTATGTGCATGTCTTTGTTCCTCTGTGTCTTTCTTCCTTGCCCGTGTGCTCTACACGCAATGTTACACGTACCACTCCCGCGCCAGCTAGTCCTTGTAGCAACCCTGCACATCGTCATCGACGGCAAAAGCAATAAGGGAGCAGCCTAACTGCATAATTATACGTTGGCTTTGCAGAATAACGTACTGACCTTCCGTCGGAACAGGCCACCGCAGGTCGCGCAGCTACTCAGCACAGTGTCGTATGTCGACTGACAGGCCGAGGAAGCAGATTTTGGTCGAGGCGGAATGGGCGAGAACGCTCACATGTGGTATGAGAGAAGAATTTACCGATGCGCCAAGAATAATATTTGCGGCTAAATGGTACATCAAGTCTAGGAGCTTCACAGGCAAAATGAAGTGGATATTGAATAGCGCTTATATACAGCAGAACTCTGGTGGTTAACATAAAGCAAGGTTTACATCGCAATACTGACAACACAAGCGAATCGCTGTCAGTACATCAAACAAATATACAAGATACATTATGAAACAAATATTACGTAACTTATTTTCATGTTGAGGATGCTCGGCGGATACGCGATCGCATTGTCGTAAGGCTATCGAAGTTTAACAAGGAAAGTAGCTGGAACCAAAGTTTCCACCAAGGACTTATTTTCCCGAAAAATTGTTCACTTGTCAATGCGCTGGCGCCAGCCAGATTTACGTCTTAACAAGTTTCACGATTTGAAGCCTCCGTCTTGTTCAATTTATGCTTAGGAAAGATGAACCTGCAGCGTCCATAAAGAGCACGCACACGCACAATAATATTAATATATATCTAGCTCCTGTGATCGATGCGAAAAATCGCATTACGGAGCTTCTCCGCGCAACTGTGATCAATGCATGGAATTGTTGATTCAAGTTGGCTTAATTAAGCGTAACTGACAATGTGAACCACTCATAAATTTAGTAGCTTATCAAATGTAGAACGTAAAATACTGGACGTAATTAGTTAAGTAACATATGGACAAGCATTATCATTGTATTACAATGTACTTCGACCACATTGATGCCACGGTAAACAGAGGTGTGCTTTGGCAGCCTAATGCAGTACCTTATTGGTGGAACGATAATACACTGCATTAGGCTGCTCAGTGGCATTATTGTGGTCCAACTACATTGTCATGCAGAGATCCAAGTTTAATTCGCACTATGTGGATTTGTGTACTTACTGGAAGAAATAATTAGAAAACTGCGGTTGTATTTATTGTGCACACTAGTATTTTTATTGAACTAGTACATTAACCTAAATGATTGTGCACATTGTTCAATTATTTCAGCATAGTTCAGTTTGTTCTCTTTGTATATTTTGTTTATATTATTGATATCCCATTTTTGAGAAAGTGTGCTGCTGAAGATTTTTACTACGTAACGGAATAATTAATTCGAAATTAACCTACCTCTTGTATGTGCACAACTATTAAACAACAACTAATGCACCCAGAGCGCTCCTAAGCCTGAAGCAGTCAGAATATTTCCCAGTATCTAGGTGGAACGTGCAACCTTAAACCCTACAACGTTCATAAAGTCCTGCTAGAACACCTTTAGAAGTAACTAACATTAGGCTCACCGATACAGGTGCTTGTGGCGTCGCGGGTATTGCTGTTGAGTCACCCAATGTTTGCGGTAGTTAGTTCTCCTTGTTCCTATTCCTCGAAGCAAAGAAGGATGATTATACGAACGAATAAGTAGCAGCGGCCTTCGGCGCAATCTTTACTCTTATGCAACACGCCACGGTCGACCACGTTACCCCCTTGTACTTTTCCAGCGAGTCCCGAAAACCTGAGACCATGCAAGCGTAGGGGAGCTTCCATGCGCAAACTTCTTCCTGGCCAGCGTCGTTCGCTGAGCTTCATTGTTTACCCGGCCAGGAAATCAGTTTAGCTCCGAGCAAGGGAGCAATCGCTGCTCCGGCCCTGTTCCGTTCCCTGCGATCAGCCAAGAAACGGCGAGAAAAGTAACGACCAAAAGAAGAGGCAAAAAAAGAAGAGAGAGAGCGAGCACGGGGGGAAATAAAAATCATCCCTGCGGGTTTATTATCGATGCAACGAACTTGGCTTTATGACTGCGGAAAGAGTTCGCCGAGGCAAACATGATAGCCGCGGTGAAAGTAAGCTAAGGCAAACAGTCAGAGGAGAAATGAAGCAAAGGCTGTAAGAGAGAGAGAGAGAGAGAAAGAGCGCTTCGCCTCACCCTATTATCCCCCCTGCCCCCCTCATAAAATTGGAAAATCAAGCAATTTCGCGCGCTGCTTCGCAACAAAGTGCGCCTCAAGTGAACCTAAAGGCCCGGCGAGATATCGCGAAATGAATGAAAGAAGAAGAAAAAATAATATGGAAAGAAAAGCGTCAGCACGGAGGACGGTCGCAGTGAAAAGGTTTAGGTTTATAGCAGATAAAGCATTTTAACTGGAAGTTACGTTAAACAACTTTCTTCTGGAATTATGAACACGTATATACGTAACGTGGCCTAGGCTAACCTAACCTGATCTAATCTGACGCCCGTCAGTAAGTGAACGGCACTGCATGAATGTCAGTGCAAACAAAGGCACTATCGAGTAAAGAAGGCGTCGCAGAAGTGCACTTCTAATAGCAAACTGAACTGAAGTAATTTTTTTTTGCTGACCTTTAATTGTAGCAGGTAAAGTGAACAGCGGTACGCACGGTGTTCGATATGCATAACGTCGGGGCGCGTACTTCGCGAACTGCTGACGCTTACGTTAACTGGAACTCATGAGAAATATGCGTTAAGAGAAGGCCCGACAACCGATAGAAAACTATCGAAAGACAGCTTTCAGATGCTACACACAAAAATTAACACCATCTTCCCAAAGGGAACCCTGATGGGATGCGAAGCAGCAGCGTTGCGCACGGGTGGCGTCACGGTTTGAACGGCGCTAGCGCGGGTGCTTCGCATCCCATCAGGGTTCCCTTTGGGAGGATGGTGTTAATTTTTTGCGCGTGAACCGACGAGTCGGCGGTGTAGCGAGCGGCGGTAGCGGCAGGTGTTGCGGGCGAGCGGACGAGGCGGCAGCTGCGGCGCTGCGGCGAGCGCGCGGCAGGCGAGGGAGAGAGTGACGTCAGCGCGCCCTGCGAGGCGAGCGTGACGTCAACGCGCAGCTGCGGCGTGACCTACTTGGCACCGCTTCAACACCTGCGGCGAGGGGAGCGCGTTGCGGCGCGTTCGTACGGACGCACGGAGGGACAGCGTTACACAGGCTAGTCAAAGAGCTGCTTCGCATCTAAAGAGGCACATATTTTCCGAACGCCAGAGGTAGCTATGTTCATAATCAAAAGAAGAGGCGTGCAGGACACGGACACAAGGAGAGCAGAGAACACCACGAACGCCGACTAACAACTGATGCACAGCACAGAGGCGAAAAAGAAGGAAGACACACAGCTTATCTGCGCATGCTCAGAATGGTAGCGCCACCTGTCAAACGGTTACACGTGCCGGTCTTCGCGATAGACAACTCCTAAGGCATTCTATCTCTTCTCTGTTTAAGCTAATCGACGGCTGACTCACACATGCACTTCCACTAATACTGATATGCCAGGCCTCAACCAATAAACGCGTATCTTCGTTCTTATGCCTGTACAGGATCTCGGTTTTGTCTAACTCGGGCATGCAGCTACAGACCTGGCAGTGCAAGGATAGATTGGACGGCGTCCCACCTGATAACGACCTTCTGTGTTCAATTAATCTTTGATTAATACAACGCGCAGTTTGCCCTACATAAAAACGTCCGCAGCTAAAAGGAATCTTATAAACCACACCCATGCGACAGTCGATGAAATTGTTTTTCGCTAAGTGCTTAACCGGACAGATATCCGTTCGCTTCTTACCTTCCATCTGCTCATTTCTTCTATGCACGGCAGCACAAACCCTTCCTAACTTATTGGGAGCCGTAAACACAACATTAACCCCATATTTACTTCCCACTTTCTTAAGCCTGTGCGAAACTGCGTGGATATACGGAATACTCACGACTTTTTCTTGTTAATGTTACTCTCTGCTACAGCTTTCGTTCCGGTCGAAATCGACTTCTTAAGACGCTCAGCTACTGTGGCTATGGCTAGTCTAGGGTAACCTGCATCTAAGAGGCGCTCCACCTGCGCATTAAAGCTAATGGTCAAACGGTGCACGCACGACTTCGATAGGGCTGACTTTAAACAGGACAAGGCTATTCCGTTTTTTACTACTTTTGAATGCTTGGAGTCAAAGTTTAACAACGGCTTAGATGCTCTAGGGGAATACTGCCAACACACGTGATTCTGCTCAAATGACAACGAGATATCTAAAAATTGTATTACATTTCTCTCCGGTAGTTCTTTCGTAAACCTTAGACATCTCCATTAAGTTTAAATTGGTCGCTTACACAGGTGACGACGGATTCAAAATCATCCTTACTACAAAGTACCAAGTAATCGTCCGCATACCGAAATACCCTGATGATGCGGTCCCCTAACGCCTCTTTTAAACGGCAGTCAAACTTGCTCAAATATAGATCACTTAGAATAGGGGCTACCTTTGAAGCTATACAAATCCCTGATTTCTGCACAAACACGCCTTCCCTGTATCCAACTAATGTTGACGTTAAGTACATGGAAAGAATTTCTAGAAAGGTACCTGTGGAAACTCCGCGTCTATCTATGAAACCGGACTCTTGCCCTTGTTCTCGAATACATTCTTTCACGCAATTTAATAAACCTTCATGCGGCAACGAGTAATACATATCTTCAACATCCATGCTAAACGCTGTGCAGTCGCCAGGATTTTCCTCTGTTAACAACTGAACTAGAGCCTGAGAATTACGTACACGGAAGGGGTCACAAAAACTTAAGGATGTTAAGCACTTCTGCAAATAGCTAGCTACACAAACTTGCCAAGTCCCTGACTCTGATACAATCGAGCGAAACGGAATTTCTGGCTTATGGGTCTTCGCCGAGTAAAATAATTCTAAAGTGAGCAATTTTGCCTTTTTAACACTGGAAGCTACCTTATCTAGATTATGTTTCAACAGGAGATCGACAGCTCGTTGTTTTACTACGGAAGGTTTCAGTTTCACAGGTCTAAAATTCTTTTCAACAGCTGCTGAGGCTTTATCTGAAAAAGTGCTACTCGGCATTATTACAAAACAACCTTCCTTATCAGATAAAACAGGTCGAAGCTTATGTTCTACACAGTAATTTACCACCGGTCGGATAGGGTCAGAGGCCTTAACGAGATCGTTCGAAAGTTTGATGCTGGCGAAGCAATCTGAAATACAGCGAGACCGTTCAACTTCCGGAATAACCTTAGTTATAGAACGAGGTAAGCTTAAAACGTCAACTTCTTTTAGGTTAGGATGAAAACAGTACTTAGGGCCTAATGCTAGAATTTTCTTGTGGTTCTCGTCCAAAACGGCGTCTCCGAGAATCATTACCTTTTCCGACGGCGATTTAGTAGAAAAAGAATTCCTCTTACTTTGCAGTAGATCTGGTAGCTTCGTCCTCCACAAAAAAATCCGCATGCTGCTCGGAAACTCTCAACCAATTGGCGCAAGTGCGGTTCCTTTGACGGTCTCCCCGGGTGGCGCAGCTGGCTTCTAAACACTGGCGATAAAATCTGACTTGCCGCCATGCTTCGGCTGAAATAATCGCGCAAATCCTGTTCGCGTGTCCCGTAGAAGGAAGAAGAAAACCGCACAACATCTGAATTTCCATCGGAATGATATTATTGCGTTTAAACCACGACATAGTTCTAGCGCGAAACATACAAATAGCAATTAAAGAGGCTAAAGAAGCAGGATTGCGCAGATAAGTAGGAGAACATGGAAAAGGGCTCAGGGTACTAGAAATGAAGCTCAAAAGGACTGAAAGTTGAGCGAGTTGGTAACTGTCCATAATCAACAGAGAGGCGTGCAGGACACGGACACAAGGAGAGCAGAGAACACCACGAACGCCGACTAACAACTGATGCACAGCACATAGGCGAAAAAGAAGGAAGACACACAGCTTATCTGCGCATGCTCGGAATGGTAGCGCCACCTGTCAAACGGTTACACGTGCCGGTCTTCGCGATAGACAACTCCTAAGGCATTCTATCTCTTCTCTGTTTAAGCTAATCGACGGCTGACTCACACATGCACTTCCACTATGTTCGTAGGTGCAGAAAACAAAAATATCTTATTGCAGAAGTAAATTATGGAAGCTGGTTCGACGGACGCTCGTGCTAATAATGACAGCACAAATACACAGGGAAGACGTGTGCGTAGTGCGCAAAAGCGCACCTGATACCTCGCGGCCTTGAAAGTCAGTTGTATGTTGCAAATTATGCGCATATGGCATCGCTCAGACCAGGCTCGGCGGCATTCAATATAGGCGACTCGAATGGCTGCGCGGCATTACTCTCGTCATCCGTGAGTCACACACTATAGAAAAAAAAAAAGGCAGCACAGTGAATAGTGCATCATAAGCGGTCCTTCAGCCGAGTATCGTGCGCATACCCTTTGCGGTCGCACGGTGATCCCATAGTTGTGACCGACAATTTGCTATTCATTTGCGCTTAGATAAGAAAAGCGACACGTTTACGTTATTCCCAGGAGGGGGCTTCTTCGGGTGTCTCAGCAATGCAATATACAAGATTGTCACTCTGCAGTACGTAGCGCATGGTTTCCACTCTAAAAGGTGCGGTGCGTCTTTTGACTAAACTAGCACGTCAGAGTTAAGCGCGGAACTTATTAGACGCGGACTGGACAGGAGAGTAATACACACACGAGCGCTATGTTCTTTTTTCTCTTTCTTTTTCTTTATTTTTTGACGATATATAGAATGGTAGACGCTCAGGCATGCGCAGTGGTGGAGGCCTCAAGGAATGTCTGTTTTTTCTTAGATAACGATAACGAAGGTGTGCTCACACAAAACTTACGCTGGCATTAAACTTATGCTGGCATAACGGTTCCGCCGTAAATGGAAAGAAAAGTGCGCCACCATCATCAGAGAACCCATTTCTATGTATCTAGCTCTCTCCCACTGTGAACGAATTAAAACCACTAACTCTCCTTGTAATACTCGATCCTCAAGTCCGGTCGGGTTACATACCAATTGTGGATCCTTCTATCTCTTCCATCGATCTGTAAACACCTCGGCAGAGTCTGTCCTGTCCAGTCCGCGTCTAATAAGTTTCGCGCTTAACTCTGACATGTTGCACCAAGAAGGCCAGAAATCTACCGTAGCTAAACTAGCACGACTAGTAAGGAATCATTTACGATGACCTTTCCAACTCCCTTTCCTTCAAAAACATTTACATACAGGTGCGCACGCGCACGTAGACATAAAAATAAAAACCAAGAAAGTGCTGTTGCTTAAAATCCAGATTTCGGAGCTAAATTATAACAACAGTAGTTTCTAATGAAATCTACACGTATTTAGTTTAGCTAAAGAAATATCGTCGACAGTTGACGAACGTTTCGAAAAATGTGCTAAGTTGCTCTTTGCATGTTCGGTTATTGAAGACAGTACCTTGATGAAGCCGGCTTTTAAACAGCCGCACGCATCCCCAATGTTTCGTGAACATGGAACTGCTGCGGTGACTCGGCAATTGTAACGTGTAACGACGAAAGGGCCGCGGGCCCGATTCTGCTCTTTGAAAGCGCGTTAAATCAATTTAGCTGATCACAAATAACATGAATCTTGCCATTGAAATTCTTCATTACACACTGCGCTCCCTTGAAACACACTGTGACATTTTAATTTTTTTACACCGTAGAAGCTACTTCCCAGGTTACAGGAGTATTATGTTTATGGAAGTTTCCAATTTAACTTTAATACGCGTACATGTTGCGGGTATTTCCGCAAT
Source organism: Hyalomma asiaticum (assembly GCA_013339685.2). NCBI lineage: Eukaryota > Metazoa > Arthropoda > Arachnida > Ixodida > Ixodidae > Hyalomma > Hyalomma asiaticum. The sequence goes on along the minus strand of CM023485.1, from coordinate 17,598,563 downwards.
ACCGAAATCGTAGCATTAAATTTGTGCTGGCATAGCGGTTCGGCCGTAAATAGAAAGAAAAGTGTGCCACCGTCATCACAGAACCCATTTCGACGTATCTAGCTCTCTGCCACTGTGAACGAATTAAAACCACTAACCCTCCTTGTAATACTCGGTCCTCAAGTCCGGTAGGGTTACATACCAATTGTGGATCCTTCTATCTCCTCCATCGATCTGTAAACACCTCGGCAGAATCCGTACAAAGGCACCGTACTCTGTTTACCGACTAGGTTGAACCAAGCGGATCGCGAGCGATTTCCCCCAAAGGACGACGCTCGTCGCAACTTCCTTCGGAAACACAACGCCAGGGTGCATGCCGTCCGCGATGTTTACGTAGTACTACTCAGCCTAGGTGCTGTGTGACGCCGAGCGCTTCGAGAGCTCGTGTTGCCGCGGCCGCGGCAATCAACCGACCGTGCACGGTGCGAATAGCATTCGCGCGATAGATATGGGACGAACGCGCGATGTCTGACTCAAGTATGCTTATAGGACTTTTTCTCAACGTCTGCGTGTCACGATGCAAGTTCCGCTAGGCTGTCTCCAGCAACTAACTTCCGTGGCTGGCCCGGATAGGGAACTAGGTTCCTTTGGCCCAATTGGCGGAAACTGTCCGCGGAGGCGGAGGCCCTGCACTTCCGGGACGTTGCACGGCTAATCACATTCACAGTTTTGCATGGAAATCCGAAAGACACTCTTGCAGTAGATAAAATGGATGGATAGAGGCGAGCACAGCGACCTCTGCAGACAATGGCTGATGTCAGGCAACGCGTACTGCACTTGTCGCGAGTGCATACAACCTGCACGTTAAAAGCAGAGAAGTGCCAAAGATGACTACGAAAGCAGGGGCGACGCCTCGCGCTACCGATTGCATTGCAGATAAAGCGTCGTCGTTCCTATCTTCCTACAAGTGGGTGCTTAAAGCTGTGTCAGTAAAACAGCGATGTCTTTTAGCTTTGTCGGAAAGCCTCTTTTCTAACTGCCCGCATTATGAGCACGCTCAGGGTGTGCTCCGGATGAGCTAAGTTTATGCCGACTATTGCCTTCGTCAAGGTGTGACGCAATTCGACACAAGGAATAATGGACGAGACACAGTCTTTCCAGAAAATATGACAGACAGACAGACAGACAGACAGACAGACAGACAGACAGACTAGAAGAGAAGCTCAGGGGAAGATGGAAGCTTGAATCGATGAACAGACCACTGAAAACGATTTAGAACATGGAATGTCGCAGGAGCCAACATTCCGAAAAGTGGAATTGCCTTCGTGAGGACGACGACTGCCTTCTCCAGCGTTCGTTAATGTACGCCATTGCACGCTCTCCCCTGTCCACAGAAGAAGAGGAGAAGAGCGGCACGTGCGACACACGCGTGCCCGCACGTGCTGCTCTTCTCCTCTTCTTCTGTGGACGGGGCAGAGCGTGCAATGGCGTACATTAACGAATGCTGGAGAAGGCAGTCGTCGTCCTCACGAAGGCAAGTCCACTTTTCGGAATGTTGGCTCCTGCGACATTCCATGTTCTAAATCGTTTTCAGTGGTCTGTTCATTGAATTATAATGGTTAGTTAAGCGCCCCCACGATGACAACTGCGCTATGTGCGAGCTTTACAGCGAATTAATATTTCTCACGACAAAAAAAAAAAAAAAAAGGATTATTGATGTTAAGTTGAGGTTCAGGACGTTATTGCGCAAATATTAGCGGAGATTTTCAACGCATACATCGCAAGTTTTCTTCACTTACTGCATAGCCGACACAATAAAAATCTCAACTACCCGCTGACGTGAAGCACTTGTTTGTGACACGGAAAGAAAGATAACATATTTTCAAAACTGCCTGTACGCCTGTTCTTACGGTCATGTCAGGAAAGTGTCTTTCTTATCTAAGGACTGCTCTCGAAATGGTCAGTAGTGCAACACGTTCTTTTGCGCACATTCCTTCAAAGAATAGAATTGTTTTTATTGTCAAACTACGACTGCGACAAATGTGTTCTGGTGATGACAGTTCTTGCTAGTCTATTTGGGAATAAAGGAAATCTCCCTGGTTTGAGGAAAGTTTTCGGCTTCGTATAGGGCTTCTAGGTCCACAATGGACTGGCGTGTGTGATCTCCGCTCTGACAGTCTCATCACCTCCCTCCCTCCCCCTCCCTCCCTCCCTCCTATATTTCAATCTGTCACATTGCCTTTCAACGGCTTAGGGGTGGATGTGGGTCATTACCTCTGCCCATTTGACGGTTTTCTGTACAACATCATCACAACTGAGCGCAACAACAACTCATATTACCCAATAACGTCTGAAAATGAGTATGTGCAAAATGTTTCGCCAATGAGCTATGTGGAAAGTTCAAGCTGATAGAATTCCGTGGACCGACAAATTCAGTGTTGTGTAATTCGCGCAACGAATAAAGGCTTCCATCAAAATGTTTCACAACATAAAAGGGAAATGTTAGAAAGTAGCAACGAACATTTTATGGGATATATTTATTTGTAGGAGCGAGAAAACTTTCGGTAGAAATAAATTTATTTTCTTAGGTGGGAAAAGCTTAACTTTCTGTGTCGCCATATCGTCTATAACACTCTAACTACATGTTTGTGAGTTATTCATCCACGTATGGTGTCGTCGGTGTTTAGCAAACGCAGCATGAATGGTGGAGTTGATCGCGTTCAAATTCAATGCACGTGATTCGGCACGGAAACTCACGGCACCGGCCTTCTTTTGGTATTACTCCGAAGTTGACGGTGACGCGAGCACCTGCGGATGTTTTCGCGCCCGTAGAAATAGGAAGCGTTGTAAATGAGCGCGAGCTTCCTGCTGCTCTCCGGCACGAAACCGCAAATCAAAGCAACGCATGAGCACGCTGTTGCCACGGCAACGAAATGACTTCTCTGGGCTTTTTCGTTCGATCGAGTTCACTACTCTGTTGATCGATGTTCCTCTTGCACGCGGACTTTATTCGCAACTTTTATATGCACAACCTCGTGCGCCACGGCCTTCACAGCGCATGTTACGCCCTTTGGCCTACACTGTTGTGGAATTAATGCAGTTGTCGGCAGAAATCAAGTTGATAGGGACGTGTGAACATGCCTAGTGCTTGAATGCAGAAACACATGTAGTCAGCCAGGTTGATGGGGGGGAGGGGGGGGGGGGTGTCGTGTTCAAATGCATGCCCACTAATCGTTAGTAACGTCCAAAGAGGTGCCGTAGACTAGGCCAGACACGTAGCGTGTTATCACGGCATCCTAAGAGACCACGTGTCCGCTGCCACCGAGACGTCGAAAGTTTCAAGACCAAGAATGGACTTCGTTTGAACCTCTCCAAGAAATTCGACATCTATCGAAGCTTTCTTTACGTCACGATGACGTCGTAACATGACGTTACGTTGTGATGTTGCCTATTGGTCAACTAACTTTGGGTGCCATTTGTGCTCACTCTGGCACAGCGTACGGCGGATTTTCCGATTCATAATCTCTATGATGAGTGCCAGTATAGGCGCGTCTGACATGTGAACGACAGCAGAACACGTGTCAGAAGGCTTTGCAAAGATGGCACGCACGTTTTACACTGCGACGTTGCGAAACTTCCGTCCTTCGTGTCTCACATTTCGAAGCGTAAGGTTAAAACCCCACAGCAACGAAGTGATGGCGAGGTTACATGTATACATTTGCGAAAAAAAAAGAGAGAAAGAAGGCCCCGCGCAGTTCTTTTTCTTTTTTTTGTACCTAAATACAACTACAGTGCGAAGTTCGCTGTACTGTTGATGTTTTGCTTGTAGAAGCGATAAACTGCAATACGAGCAGTTTAAACTGAACACAAATTGCATAAGCTTTGTTTATATTTTGCCATTTGTCTTTATAATACCTTATGCTATGGAGTACGATAAACTTGTTTTCTTAACTGAATTTTTAATGAGCTCTCTTCAACACAAAGAAGAGAGAGAGGGAGAATATTTTATTGATGAATGCGGAGATGAACACAAAGAAGGAATTTGCAGTACAATATGGCATTCCCCTTCTAGACTTCATTTTTTATTATCTCCAACATTTTTACGCAGTAAATCGCCCCTGGAAACGTGTCTCTTGCAAAATAGATAGCTGTCGAAATGCGGCGCATTCCACTTCGTAGTATTATATGTCTATTCCATAAACAATTAATTACATTAGTCAACAAAAATTACTGAAGATACAATCGACCATTTGTATGCCACTACCCTCTGCTTGCCTCAGAAGGACAGAGATGTGCAAATTCTCACGCAGTGCGACGACTCGAGGATCGGATGCTTTGCGTATACATGGGCTGCATATTAGAAAACCGCTCCCATCACACTATCCCCCTTTCCATTTTCTTTTAGATTTTGGGATAGCTAACCGGACACTTTTCTGGTTAACCTCCCTGCCCTTCTGCCTGTTTCCTTGCCTGCTATAGTCAACAGACGAGAGTTTCGTAGCCAAAGTGGCGACCTAACTGCAGACAATGTTTACAATTTGATGCCTGCGCATTCTTCGTTCAAAAGCGGTTGAAAAATCCGTTATTCGTTCTCGCGGCAGTGAACATGGCGCGGAAGTTTACAGTGTCTGCGATGGAGAGAGGCGAGGCTGTCACTCGAAGGCGTGATTTCATATCAAGCGCATTTCCCGACTGTTCCCCTCCATGCATTCGTCATTGCTGCAGTGAGGTGCTCGAGTGAAAGTGCGGCCTCGAGAAATGTACACACACGCGCGCGCGTACGTTCGCAGCAAACTCTCGGCGAGCGAAAAGAAATATTCTACGCTCACAGTAGCTCGCCCGAGGATCGGCCTAGGCGCCTCGCGAAATGCTTTCAGCGTTATAATGCAGCCGCCTGTCAGGCAGAGGCTGCGCAGGCACGTGCTATCACACAGAGCGCTTCCATAAAACACGACGGTGTGCCTTCCCCGCTTGAAGGCGGCGAGATTGCTACATAGTGCATGCCGCGAAATGGAGAAACGATCTCTATCCACTCCATCGGTGCGGTCCGCAATCGAAAAGCCATTTCGAATCTCCTCCTCCCATTCCGGGCGTATATAGTGTGTGCAAGGAACCCCCAAAGCGCAACACTGCAGCAGTGAAAACAAGCCAACAACTCAAACTGTGCGCGCACACGTCTACACGCAAGAGACGCTTGTCTCTGACTCATCGTGAAATATATTTATCGATCCGCTTGTTTCATCTTTCTTTCACGGCGCTGCTGTATTTCCAAGGGCTCAGGATATGACTTCCCCCCAACCGCGCATGTTCACCGATACACTCGAAGTTGGAGCTTTCGGGAACAACTTGTGTGCACGGAGGCTTTCAAGACGATCTTCTCGCTCGCACACACGTTCGGTTATGACGGCTCGCAACGAAATTCGGTGGCGGCGTTCGGCGACCGCGGAGCCGTTCCTAAAGCCGAGGTTTCAGCCCGGATAACAAAGAAAAAAAAAGGACAAAGAAACGCCTCACCTCGAATGCAATACACGCTCAGGCCGCCGTATGCCGTACAGTTGCACCGGATGGATGTACGCCGCATCTTCGCGGATCAGCGTCCGCGCGTTTGTCCATTCCGTCTTTTCGTCTCCGTTTTGCCTTTTGCATCTTTTCTGGTGTACAATGTTATCGTGGCTTCCACGACGTAGACAGCCCCTATTTTGGGTGGATACTTCCTTTCAGTGTTTCGTACTCGTCCATATCTTTTCACCGAGTGAAGAGGAAAACAAAACAAGACAGAAGAATGGAAAGAAAAGAATATATGATGTGTGAGAATAAGCGAGTATAAGCGGGTGCGCCGTGTAGCTGGGCTTTGCTGCGGATGGCGCTATTCGCTTCACTTATAATCTCCATACAGCCGAGGGCCGCGACCGCTCGAAACGTACGGCCTTTTTCATTGCCCGCAACAAAGCGAAGGGAAGCCCGGTCATTCTTGGCGTTGGCGTGTTTTTAAGCGCTGCGGCTTGATTTTCTCATTTCTTTTCACGCTGCCGTCCATGAGAGCAACCAAAATGCAAAGCGTCATGCCTGAACAGTTTTCTTTTCCTCCGTCATGGCGCGCTGCGCGCGCGCTCTCCAGCATGCATAATGTACGCAGCCTCGCTATAGGGTGCAGCGTGGAGAGATTTAAGCTCGGAATAAAGAAAGAAAAAAGAAAAATGTGAATTTATACGCATACAAGCGCGTGACGAAATCTATACAGAGAAACAAATTACGAGACCTGAGGAATTTTTTGGGTGGCGAATTCTGTTCGCGCTGATTCAGACAGGTTTTTGCTCGCGGGCGACCTTGTGGATGCATGGTTCCTGCACTGGGAACGGCAAGCTGCTCCAAGCGGGCTTCCACGATGGCAAAACAAGCGCGGAAAGTTTGAGACACATACGGTGTGGAATCACGTCCCGTTTCGGCCATTTTAACCAAAGCGGCAGTAATAGATTGTTAATTACAATTAATCCTGGTAAAAAGGAGTGACCCACCAAGGTAAACTTCCGTCAGTTAAAGGAAAAACAACTGCACACTACACCATTTTACCACATTCTGAATGTGTTTCAGGTTGATAAAGGCGATCATGTTGCGTCACCTTAACCGACCAACTTTAAGGTATGTGAAATCACTGTGCGCGTTTCGTATGATCCGACCACAATATCACGCCTAGAGCATCCTGCATGAAGCCTGTGCTTTACGTTCCCCTTTAGCTCTTTTCCGGCACTGGACGATGTGATGTGATGTCATGATGTGGCTGTCTGTAGGCGGTGTTAGACTGACCGGCACTGGAATCGCCTGTGTTGGTTCGGCAAACAGTTATTTCCCAATAAATGCTATGAAACGCGCATGCCCAACCTTCTCCGTAGCATTTGGGCTTTTTTTTTTCTTTTGCCGAAAGCTTGCTTATATAAGAACCACTATCCCTCAAGAATTGTTCAATTAAATAACCTCTCCCGGTTTCGGGCTGCTACACTTGATTCTTCTGCAGGGCGGCGCTTCTCAGGACCTAAATGTCTGTCTGTCTGTCTGTCTGTCTGTCTGTCTGTCTGTCTGTCTGTCTGTCTGTCTGTCTGTCTGTCTGTCTGTCTGTCTGTCTGTATGTCTGTCTGTCTGTGACTTACGTTCTTGTTCGACACCAATACGCTTATGCTGATTTGTATTTGTCCAGTCACCTTTTACTCTACTTTTTAATTGTTCATTTCCTACTGCACTTCTTGTGTCTCTGCATCTTGCCCCCCCCCCCGCCGCCCCCCTTCCCATTCCCCCTCCTTTAATGTTGAAATGGAATGGAAACAAAAACTGTATATAAAGTATGTAGTGAAGAGAACAGTGAACTGAAATTCAACCGCAGCAAACACTTGCAAAACCTCTGCAATGTGTTAGCTTGTGTCCAACTTTAAATGGGTATTTTACAGTTGCTTCCCTCAACCTATAAACGGTATACTTCGCGCTCTAAAGAAAGCTGCAGAACGATCGCTATCGCCGCTTCAATGTAATGACGGGTAAAATCGTTCTCTGCTGTTCACACTTCAAATTACACGGCGCTGTACGTTCCGAATTGCTCGAAATCACGGAAGCCGCTATCACACAATGCGGCGGCATTGCTGAAAGCCAACCAACCAGACCAGATTGCTGGTCTGGTTGGTTGGCCAATACTCTGCAACGTGCGACCACGTGGATGGGGAGAACAAGGAGAAAAAGAAAAAGGAAAAGACGCGAGTGTCCGACTTCGCACTCTTGCACGCGTCCCACAACTGGCAGGCCTTGCAACATCACTTATGTAAGATGCAACCTCCGACTTTAGGTAGCGTTCGTGTGGATCTCCTTGATTGTGTGCGGGCGCATGGGTTCGCATATGCAATGAATTACTTCCAGGAGTAATTGCTTGTATGTTTCTTTCTCTGTTTGCATGGGCAGAATAGATATGTTTACATCATTAATAGAAGATGTGTGATAAGTTATGGTTAGATGGACACGGGGTATAAGAGAGCGCCAGAATTCATTCTAGTTGCCGGCACGTTACTAGGAACACAAACTAGTCAGACAGCAGCACGCCTATAATATCGGAAAAACGAGCTCCTAAATACTTCGGATAGCTACCTTCGCCGCGGTCATGAAAGTATCTCTAGGATATTGACATATCCGCTGCGCTGCGGAGTCGTATCTCATTTCGCGAGACCCGAAGGATATAATCAGGATTGTGAGAGCCAAACTTCCCGTATGATTAACATTTACCTGTATGCAGCTGTGGAAGTACAGGCACAAAGAAAGCTCCGTCAAGATTCCAACTCGTCTTTGTGCTACAGTATAGCATCGGATGACATGATAAACAGTCGCAATGGGATTGAGGCAACTTAAGTATATTGGAAGAAACTCATGTCGTTATACAAACGCACGCTGATATTCGAAACAGTTCGCAAGGTGAACACGGCGAGTAATCTTAAGCCACCAGGTTGAACATGGAAGAGCTTTGCATTGTGCGGGCATTCAATGACAAGTATATTTCAACTATTTGGAAGTATCACTCTCACGTTATCGAAAAAGTAGGGTTCCTTGGCCTGGATATTTCAGTAAACGCAACGTAAAGTGAACCACGGCAATGTCGACATATTTTCGTACCCATCCATGCTGAAATCTGCAACGTGACCTCAGTTGGCCGTCTGATGGGTGTTCTTCAAGTGTCGCAGCCCTCAAAATTTCGTAATCGAGCGCTGCGTCGAGTATTTGCGATATGCACTTGGAGCCCACGTTGTGAATCGGTGCGGCGCGATATTATATGCTGTAAGTGTATGAAACGTCAGTGACGGGCGAACAGTGGAAGGTATTGCGCTCCGCCCAAAATATACGCGAGTGGTAGCATCCACGCATAGTATACCGGTGTTGTTGCGGACAATCACGATATTGTGTGTTGCACAAAAGTTGCATAGAGAAGATGATGGAGCAATGGGTACCATTTTTTGTCGTTGTATTTCCATGCGAAATTCAGAAGTGAATCTTCGACCTCCTTTTCGCCTTCCGAAATTGCACACAAAAGGACCAAACTGACGGCAATAAAACTCCTGAAGAATAATATCTCAGTAGAAACAACCTTACTTTCACACTGCTTGGCAACTTGCGTGAACTGCTTTTGCATTTTTTTTGTTATGACACTCACTGGGTAGAAAGGAATTCGTCATATTGACCCGGTAGCAGTGTCACCAGGAAGCGCGGTAATTTCAAGTCACGAACAGTACCAGTTCTACAGCAAGTGAGTTGTCGTAATTTACAGATGGGTCACAGAAAGAGGAAGGGAGAGGGGGGCACCTTCGCTTGTAGGCAATGCAAATACCGATGCACAGGCAATACTGTCATTCTACCTAGTAGTGCCATTGCTGAAATTGCGGTGAAAGATACCGGTAAAGACTTGAGCCATTTAGAATGCGGGCTTGGTTGCAATTCGTAAACAATGCTTTGGGACGCTACAGAAGCAAAGTGTTCGTCTATATATCGTAATGCAAAATGAAGTCTATTCTAACCGCTGCCGTTATCTCTCTTCTTACAATCGTCGTTAGCCAAGTGTGCGCTCGGGTTGCGTCTACAATGTCTTCACACCACTTTCTCGGAAACATGGAAACGAAGAGCCCAAACGCGTCCAGATAAAATACGCATGATCCGTGTAAGCCTCTTCCCACTATACTGTTCCAATTACGCCCGAAGAAAGTAACTGCGGACGAGTTCCTGTTTCGGGCCGATTTCGCAATGGCGTACACCGAAGAGAACTCGTGTCACTTCGCTGAGTAAAACGAGCGTTGAAACAGCATGTCCGCTGAAAGGGAACGTCCTATCTTTCGTCCACCCTGACAGGCATCATCCCTCCCTGGGTCTTTGTCCCTTTGGGCCAGCATTTCGTTTCCAACTCGTGGTGTCGGCATACGTGCCCACTGGGAGAAAAAGCGGCCGAGCAGCGGCCCGAAAACGTGACGATCGCAGAGGCGCGCAAATGCGAAACCTGGTTGTGATCTGGCCACGTTGCACGGCGCTGGACCTGCGCTCCTGCACGCCTCACGTTGTTTACGTTCGCAGTCTTCTGGCACAGTGTCGTCCTTCCTCCCATTCTCGCTTCCCCTTCTTCCCCATTCTGTCTTTTACGTCAGGTCCATTCTTCTTACGTTGCGTTGAGACTCATCGCGGCAGCGGTATGGTACGGCCACCTTCCTTCGCACCGACGGCGTACGTGCTGAATCAGCCGCGCAGTGGCAATAAGGTGTGCGTGGGTGTTCCCTTGCGCCGGGATTTCTTTATGTTCGGCGATCAGGAAGGGTGCAGGGCGACACGTAGCGTACATAAAAGCCCGTATGCACACTCCCGTTCGCGGAGAGCGCACGAAGCAGGCAGCTGCTCTCCGCGTTATTCCTATACGCACGTGCGAGAAAAACGGCCAGGCAGATTCCTCGAGTCGTGACCGAGAGCCTCAGCCGCCGCGTTTGAATAATATCGCACACCGGACTGCGCGGGCAAAGAAAAGGCGTACTGCGCCTGCTGTACGTAGCTTTCGCATTTCGCACGTGTCCTTCTTCTTCTTTTTTTTCTGTTGTTGTTTTATGTAGCAGTGAAGAAGAGCGCACATGAGCATATGTGGAGCTGTACAGTAGGAACTAACCATGATCACACCGCACTGCATGCGCAATTACACCGAAGTACAATAAGCAGTCGGTATGCAGCCAACTTCAAAGCAAGGAGCAGATAGAGGTGCTTGAATTAAGGTGTCATTGAATACGTAGTTTGATGGAGAAACAGCCTTATTTGTCTCGTTTCGAAGTGACGCCAAAAAAGCGACTAAAATACAGAAAAAAATAATGCAGAAAAAGTCAACGCCGTAGTAATATGTAACACCCAAATACTTAAAATCCCGCAATATTATGTATAAATCAATAAGAAAATTTATGCGGAATATACACATCGGAAAATGATCATGACAGCTAGGAAGAAGTACGGTAATGACCATGACCAAGCGAAAAAGCAGGCCAGAAAGCCATGTGTGGCCCATACAGTGTTGGATATGCCGGTGTGATCCCGCCCTGACTGAATGTTAATTTTTACGGGATATGTTAAATTACATTCAAGGTATGTTGTACTGCCTAAAGCTCTGGGTTCGCATCTCCATGTCGAGGCTTCGACTGCCAAAGGTCTCCGCTTTCACATTCGTGTATATTCGCCTGACTTCTTAAGATGCTCAACCCCGCCACGGTGGTCCAGTGGTTATAGCACTCGGCTGCAGATCCGAAGGTCGCGGGATCGCATCCCGGCCGCGCCGGCTGCATTTCGATAGAGGCGAAATGTTGAGGCCCGTGTGCTGTGCGATGTCAGGGCACGTTAAAGAACTCCAGGTGGTCGAAATTTCAGGAGACCTTTACTACGGCGTCTCTCATAATCGGAGCTGGTTTTGGGCCGTTAAACCCGACAAATCAATCAACTAAGATGTTCAAAATTACTCGTGCTTGAATTTATGCCGCTAGTCCGTTTACACGAACATGACCACAAAGCTAAGAATTTCGGTAAGTGGGAAAGGCAAGTATTTCACTACAGGTTGAAATCTTGGTTGACTGAAATCATACAACATGCATCGAAGTAAATTGTGCGAAGTATTTTTCTTTTTACACACAAATATTATTTACTCAGGTTGGTCTTCAGACACCAGAGTTACATTGCAGCCACTTAGGCGCACACACATTTGCCGTTCATGAGGGGCGGTTGCTGTGGATGCCAACAACAGCGAACGAAAAGATATACAGGAATGGGTCGTAAGCTCTCGAATGGAGGGTTAATCAGGCGTTGTTTCTTCTCTTGGTCTCTTGTTGGTATTATGCATGGAACTGTGGTTTTAACGATGAAGTTCATATATTCTATGCGTATGGGCGTGTTTTTCTCCACATACACTCGTTGCGGCATATGGTGTGTTCTCCGTTGCCAGTGGCGTTTTATCATTATCAACTTCTACCGATATTCTCAATTAGCAGTCTTTCTGAATTGAGGGTTACAAAAATGTCAAAAGTTCATAGATAGATAGATAGATAGATAGATAGATAGATAGATAGATAGATAGATAGATAGATAGATAGATAGATAGATAGATAGCATCTAATTATTGTTCCTTATGAAAAACCATCCTTTAGCAAAAATAAAGAACCAAGACGTAATGAAGATTTGCTTCTCTTTATACTCGCACACACGTTTTAAAAATTAAAGCGCGCCGCTACCATAGCGCTGTAATGGGACAGTGCACCTGCGCAAAGACACTGGAAGTAAGACCACCAACGCGTAAAACATTCCACCAGAAATGACGTGTGCGTAGGAAGAAATAATGAGGACGGCTCATTAAGCGGGGAGTTAATGCCCACTATATTCCCGCTGTTCGTCTTCGCCTGCGGCGGGAACAACGGCCTCGGAGTGCTCGTTCTGCGACAGCCTTAATTACAGAACCAACCGCGGTGTCGTCCGGTATATAGCCCGGTGCGCCTCACGAGCGGACCGCACCTCATATCACACCTCGCACGCTCGCGCGACAGCACAAGCTACAAGAATGTGTCCAGCACTGCGCGATCATCGCGGCCGGCCTCAGCCGCCTATACGAGGTCTCTGTTTCCTTACTCGCAGTTATTGCTCTTGAGCGCGCTGACCGAAGCAACGAAGCGCAGGAGGTACAACCTATCCTCGCGAAAAAGACAGTCCCGGTACCTCCGACAGAAAATTGGAAATCTCCAGAGTGCCGGCGGCAATTACGCTAGCCGCGTACTCCGCTGGCCGACCGCTACAGCGCTCGCCCGCTCTCCTTAGAAGCATCGCGCCGGTCGTTACCTTAAAATCTCTCCTTCTGACGTCGGCGGGTCTCCTCCGGATTCCTGGCGAGTTTTTCCCAGACACAAACGACGACCATTCCAGACTAGTCGCTGCGCTCATACGCGCTGCGTGTTTCCTCTTTTTTTTTTTTTTTTTGCCCGCCGAGCACAAGAAAAGAGAGAGGAATACGTATCTTCTTCAGGCCTAAGTCTGCCTCGACTGTGTGGGCCATACTGCTCGCGTTAGGCTTAAGAACCTCCGGGACAGCTGCGGCTTCTCGAATGACCCGGGGGAATTGGGCGCATTATCTCGAAGATGCAGCAGCAGACAGCGATCGGTGTGTGCGTGCGGGAGAAGTGTAGCGTTTCGAGGTTCGACGACGCATAGCGAGCTAGATGACGCGAGGCCTTCTGTTCGTTCGCCCTGTAACCGGGCACCGTCGTGTCTGATATACACCGGAGTACTGCGGAAGGCGAGACAGCCGATGGGCTTCCGGGACCACCGCTATTCGAAACAATTAGGCACGCGCCGATTACGACTACGACGGGGCTGGAATTCGCTACCGATTTGCACGGCCCGTCGCGCTGGGCTGAGTGGAGGTCCCCGTCCGTCCATCCCGCGCATGGTGTCCAAGAACTGTGGCTCCCGAAGGCAAAGGGGCGGGGAAGTCGCTCCTGGAGTCATCAGCGACAGATTCGTTTCATTAGCGAGGGAACGAGAGAGGATTTGCTCTAACGGAAGGAGCGGATTTGGCGACACGCAGTACAAGGAGGACGAAGAAATCTCGTAACTAATTACGTCGCTGCGTGCTACTAACTTCAGCGCCTGTACACCGGAGTTCCCTGGCAACAATACTGCGATATTGTGTTACCTTATGAGGTAGTGTGATACCCAGTTAACCAGCCGTTATAATAATTGGCGATATTCTGTTATTCAGTGGTATCATCATTTAACTTGAAATATAATTTTTGACTAAATTGCAAATTATAAATTGTCGCGTTTGAGACGAGATCTTGAACGCCGCACTTTTTCTCAGAAATTTACCTTGATGAACTGCATCCGGGAGGTAAGCCTCGAGTACGTCCTTCCGCAAGGGTTAACGTGGCGACTGAAGTTCACTCTGAGCTTTCGTGCGGTGTCGGCGAAGGCGTCTGATTGGTAGGCGATTATTTGTAGCAAGCCCCAAATTACCTGACCGTTAAAACTTCCCTCAAGTCCAAGATAAGGCTGTGCACATATCCGACAATTCAAAACTCAACGAGAAAAAGCCTGATCTATAGGCGGTGCTTTCAAGCGATGCTAACAATAACTGTCGTGAAAATATGCCCGCCAGGACGCTCAAGAATGAAGCAAGGTGTATGTATGTATGTATGTATGTATGTATGTATGTATGTATGTATGTATGTATGTATGTATGTATGTATGTATGTATGTATGTATGTATGTATGTATGTATGTATGTATGTATGTATGTATGCGCGCGTGTGTGTGTTGGGTTAGATAGATAGATAGATAGATAGATAGATAGATAGATAGATAGATAGATAGATAGATAGATAGATAGATAGATAGATAGACTTTATGCAGGTCCTGAAGGAATCCGCCCTCGTTTTAAAGGGCTAGGATCGCGGGCCACTCCCACGTAGGGACTGGGAGGCCTAGGCTCACCGCCGCGTCATAGGTCATCTGGACTGTCTTGATTTGTGGACCGGACTCTTGTTGAAGGAATAAGATTGTTCTTCAGAGAACGTGTGTGTGGTTTCGACAACAAAACTACACCTGTAACAAATGATTTGCTTCACATATATTGCGTTCTGTAAAACTATTTTCGCAATAGATAGCTGTGTCTTCCATAACGAGCGTGCTGGTTCTTTCTGCATAGGCTGGGCATTATGCATTATGCGCAATAATAATGAGTTAGCAAGGAGTTACAAGCACCTGAGGCACTTTCATCAGGCAAGCACTAGGATTAGATGGCTCGGTAAAAGAGGGTAGAGGGTCCCGTGCAGTTCAAGCTTAGGTTTTGTTAGCTACAGCGCTCCACCTCAACTACACCAATCTCGCACACTCGATAAATCGCAAGAAAAGCTGAACAATGATGATGGCAAACCGAGATCACGCGAACGCGTTACCTAACCTGTATTACGGTTTCCGCATGTACCTTTAACGACATACTACAGGTATGCGCCAGGCAACGGTTACACTGAAGGGCACGTGGCATGTTTTTTTTTTTCTTTCGTGCTGTTTCTTTCGTTTATGCCCCGCGGTCCTGCCGTCCTGTGGAGAAGTTCCACTCTTCAGCAAATAAATAGCCCCATTTCCTGGATCACAGCGTACCTTGTTCCTATGCTTGTTTTCTATACGATGGCTATGGGGATATACGAAGCGCAATAAATTTGCTCAGGCAGGGTGTATGGTTTTCGAAACGGCACAAGAACACCAACTGTTCTGGAGTTTTTGTCTAGCACAGAGTCGCGACAACAGTATGGTCGCTTGGTCAAGAAAGGGGGAGAAGAACAAACGAGAAATTAGGGAGGAAGAAGCGTAACTGATGTTAGGGTTCTTTTGTGTCAGTTTGTGATAGGAAGAGGCAGGTAATATAGGGGCAGGAGGAATATAGAAAGCGAGGATAAAAAGTACATAGAGAATAAAGGTGGAGAGACGGCAGTGCAAAGTACGGGAAAAAGTGGCGAAAGAGACAAAAGCGATCTTAAGAACATGCCTGAAATAAAAAAAAAAAACGGTTCAGTGTTCAGCGAAATCGCCAGATACATTCACTGCAGCCGTGCCTTGCGTACAGCTACCCTAACATTGCCTTTCCTTCCAACGGGGTGGGGCACACCACTCTATCCAAGGGAATGGAAAATCAGCGCGGCGATTTTTCTTTTGTACCTGAAACATGTACTTTGCAATAACCATGGTGTACGGTGTGGGCGAATGCCTACGGCGAGATAGGAAAAACACCAACCACGAAATGGAAATGTGAATAAAAAGGAACGGATCCACAAGAATGGTGCTACTAAAGGGAACAGTCAGGCTTTGCAGTCGGGAGCGCGTCCAAATGAATACCGATTACCCTCGAAGGCTTCAGCGCATGTGGGTTTTGACAGGTACATCCCTCGGTCTTGTTTGATTGATAGACGTGGAAACCAATCTGAGCGCCGGTAATCGATCTATCTACGGTTTTGTATCCAATGCCTTCGATGTTCTGCGGTGCGCTAAAAAAATGTTGTTTTGCAGGATGCCTGCGTTGCCAATCTTAATAAAAGTGTGCTGCCTCACGGGCAAGAGAGGCTAGCATCGTTATTATGCGAATGCACGCGCTTGGAGTTTAAAAAAGGCAGCCAAGTTGTGACCCAAAACACTGTATAGAAAAGCAGGCAACCTACCATACGATATTGCATGTGCTGCTCCTGAGATTTGAGAAGAAAAAATGCTGGCAGGAGCATTTTCATGTTCAAGCCTATTGATGCAGAGAGGGAATAGATAGATGTTGTAGTAGCTTACATGTCCATACAGTAGTGCACCGTATTTGAACTGACTGCTAAGGCGATATAGCAGCATCCCCTAATGCAACGCAGTCGCACACTTTTGCTTACGTTTTATTTGTTGCAGATTGACGTGTCAGCTTATGCATGTCGCCGCGTCACCATAATCGCTTGACAAAATCTCAAACTATAAACCCAAGAACAACATGCCGAAGCATGACCTTAACATCGTGACCTCCAGAATAACCTTAACAAACATGGTGTAATCGTTGGTTAATGAACCTAAATCCTAATAAATGTAAGCTTGTCTCTTTTTCTCGCTGCCGTAATCCTTTTATGTTCACCTATTCCATCGCTAATATTCCTAGATGATCAGTTCAATCATTCAAATACGTCGGCGTCACCTTGTCTCATGACCTGTCCTGGCGTCATCACACTACTAACATCATTTCGGCTGCCAATAAATCATTAGGATTTCTTAGACGACACTTACGCCACACTCCACCGCATGTCAAAATGCTTGCATATAAATAATTTGCCTGATCTAAGCTTGAATATGCATCTTCCATCTGGAGCCCCCATCAAACATATCATAAGTGGACTCGAATCACTTCAAATCGGGCCACCAGGTTCATTCATTCTGCATATTCATATTATATCAACATCTCATCTCTGAAAGCGGAATCGGATTTGGGAACGCTTGCTCCCCGCCGACAGTTTGCCGCCCTCTCTCTTTTTCATATGTTTTATTTCAGTTCACTGAATTATGCACAGTACATCACGCCCCCTTCACACATATCGCACTGGTCATCCGCTTCAAGTCGCAATACCACGTAGCCGGACCACTGCATTCCAAGCCTCCTTTTTCGTACGAGCAGCAAAAGACTGGAGCGGCCTTCCTCACGCCATCTGTGCCATCATTAACCCATCTATGTTTGCTGTAGCTATTAAAATCACCCATGTATAGTTTTATTAAACACCAACCCTTATGTAATAACCCTAGAGGGGGTCTTTAAGGAAATAAAGTGAAGTGATGAGATTTCATATTTTTATAAACTTGTTAACTCTTGTCATTCTTTTTCTTCATAAATGCGTTTGTAAGAGAGGCTAACGAGTGTTTCTTCAACATCTATTTGGCCTAAAAAATAAATATATCTTGCCTGCACTACCCGCTCCACGCCTCCCTAATAAACGAAATGTGACACACTTTAGTATAACTTCTGCAGAGGCGAACCACATGTCGTAAGCTTGCTCTGCTAAAATATATTTTCCTGGTTTACTGGTTCAACTGGGATTACTGATCTAAATTACAGAGGTGCAATGTGAATGTCAAAAATGATGTGGGCGTTAGGAGAGGGAACTAAAAGAGAGGGATACCCATATTTATATGCAAGGACGCATGGAAACATGCCATATATAGCCAGATATGCGTTTACGACATATACGCAATCTGGCTGTATACGGCACGTGTCCGTATGTGTCCGTATTTGCCCAGACACGTATTGCAGTTTTACATGGCGTTCTTTGTGCTGGTATTTCATTCCCACATATGCCTCTGTCACGATTTGGGCAAATACAGCCACATACGGACACGTGCCATGCATATGTCACATACGCCCAATTCCTGATATCGCCATATATGGCATTTCTGCAAGGGGTGTGATACCCCTGTCACACTGGACGTTTTAATGTCATTCGAACGCAATGACATTCGCATAGAATGACATTATTCCGCTGCTACACGGCGACATTTAACATCATTCGAATCGAATGACTTCTGAAATCGAATGAGTTCGAGCAACTCATTCGCATTCGCACTGGGACCGAATGTGTACTCTCTACCCCAGAGACAACGTAAACGTGCGGCACTGAGCATTCCTAATTTGTGAAACGTCATGTGAAAATAGTATTACTTTAGCGCGCTTGCCGATATTCATCATTTTAAAAAGAAAACAGCCAGGCAAGGCGTAACAAAATGTGTTTACTCTCGACATCAGCGGCGTCTGACAGGCTTCGGTGTTTCGCCACAGGATGCAATCGCGAACGCCGTTTGCTTGAGCGCAGCGCTTATTACACTGCGTCTTAATTTACGTCTGTGTTTCTCATTGACGCGCTTTGCTTGCAAAAACAGTAAGTGAATGGTTCTCCTGCTGCAAGTCAGCGCCCCCTTTGGGCGCTGCCGTATCAGCTGCAAATTATTCTGTTGGTGTAATTCAGTGAAGCAAAGCCCTGCGTTTATTTTAAATAAAACAGGACGACTTTTCAGCCACTCTGCACTTACGCTCTGCAGCTTTTATTAGGTCCAGTTCCTTTGGAACTATCGTCACTGATATCGTAAACGAATGACATTACTTCTTCGTGTGTAGCACAACCGCGGGTCGAATGACATTCGCTGCACCGAATGTCATTCGAATCGAATGACGTTAAAACGTCTAGTGTGACAGGGGTATTAGCCTGACCTAACACCCAAGATAATGCTCCAGGCGATGTTTGACAATTATGGCATACACTGTGTTCACCTAAGCACGCTAATGACAAGCATGCAGTCAGCCGCAAATAAAATGTACATGTCCATGGTTCCAAGGTTGTGCTCCGGGCTGTGCAGCAGCCACGGTGGAATTTCTTTTGTGATGCACAACGCGCAGATGGTGCTTTTGAAAAAGGCTGAGAATTTGCTGGTTTACGAATTCGATTCACGTTGCAGGTGAGGTGTAGCACTAATTTCAGAGACTGTCTCCCTGAGTATACAAGCGGCATCACTTGAACAGGACATGGCAATCTTCAGGAGCATTTCAGTTTCAGTTTCAGTTTCAGTTTATTGATTTCAAAAGGTAATACAAGATTAGCGAATATACAGGCGAGGGTCCCAAAGTAAAAGAACTGTAGTGGGACCCTCGGTTCATTATACAAGCATTGTAGGTAATAACTAACAGCAGCAAATGAACAGAATTATTAGAAAAAATCAAAACATATAGATAAAACATTTCAATACAGATCAGTTAAACATGAAAAAAGCACAACAAAAGAAGTTCAAAGTACAAGCAAAAAAAAGTCATTTAGACAACAGCCATGACGTGGGTACACTTAGTACAGATAGTGATGTCTAAGGTCATTTTTAAAGACTGGAAGGGAAACACAAGATTTGATAGATGTAGGTAAATCATTCCAGAGTGAAATAGCAGTGAACGTAGATGTTTTTTTGCCGTAATTAGTGTGAACTGTTGGTAACAAAAAATTCTTATTAGCTGCAAATCTCGTCAGGTTTTTATTCTGCAGTAAATCACGTGACACGAGTGGATGCATGACGTTATTATGAAGCATTTCGTAAAATAAGACGACTATGTTGTACTGGAACAAACGAATGACAGGCAAGATATTGAAGGAGTGGAGTAACACAGAAGCATTAGATTGCATGGAACACTGAGTATCTATACATTTATTTCCTCAAGGGCTCTTTCGCAGTGAAGTTGTCGCATCTAGAGGCGTTCGTGCTCGGAAAGCGAACGCCTACATGCTCAGGCCAGCATATGAAAAGAAGGTGTTAACGCATCCTTTGCAAGTTACAAAATCTATGTGTCCGCACAGGGTAGCCAGCCGGTCTCAGCAATGGCTAACCTCCCTGTCTTTCCTCCCTTCTTTCTCCTCCTCCTCCTCCTATGTGTCCAGCAATTAAAGGGAAAAATTCCTGTTAGGTTCTGCTTCTTACAAGTTCGTGAGAATCGCCGTTGTTTTTACGTTTTTACACGCAAGCGTACATGCCATGCCTGTAAAATCGGCGGTGGTATATATTCCCCTGGAGGGAATAGGCCACCCGAGGAAGAAGCGCGAGGAGAGGAAGACGACTACGTACGTGGAAAGTAGCATGCTGAAGTCGCGGCAAGGAAACGCCGTTTTGAGGACACTCTAGACATCGTTGAATAAGGCAGGGAAGAGGAAATAAAGAGGAAGGAACAAAGATTTGCAGAGGAGGCGGATGTGAGACACGACTGATGAGGGGGCAAGAGTAGAAGAGCGCACGCTTCGCATTGCCAGATGCCCCAAATAAGGTACACGTACCCACACGGGTGCTCAATAAAATCCGCCTTAAAGACCTTCGTGGCTCCCGCGTGATGCCGGGCATTTTGTTTCGTCTTGCGCTACCAGACTTCACGGACTTCACGGAAGGCACTGAGCTCTGCTTCAAAACGCACTTCAGACTCCTGAGGAGCTTCTAAGCTACGCCGCCTTGCGCAATACACGTGAATTACCGTAAGCCACCCCGCACGTTCCAAAGGATTCTCCTGGTATTGAGTACAAGTACTCCACTTAGAGACAGAGTATTCTGAGAACGTTCCATGCACGATGCAGAATAAGGCGACAGCACCCGCACACTTATGTGCAACTCGCGTTTGCCGAGCGAAACGTGACTGTGACTCTTGTCATCGCGCAGGTATCGACAGTTCTGGAGTTATGAAACGACGGGGTGTCTTTAGGTTCCTTTACTAATAACGGCGGCGATACACTCAACGTTGTCCGGTGCTCTATAGTGGCTATGGCACTCGGCTTTTGTTCCGAGGTCGTGGGCTTGAATCCCGGCCGAGGTGGCTGCATTTCGATAGAGGCGAAACGATGAGGCTCGTGCATTCTGTGCGACATCCGTGCACATTAAAGAACCCCAGGACGTAAAACACCAGAGACCAATTATACACACGGTTGTAGCTTAGCGTTTCGTGGTGCGTAGGAACCTTTCATACCCCCTACGGAGGCGCCTGTGTCTTTTTCTGCCTCCCATTTTGCGCTGTTCTACCAAGAAGTACAGGTACGTAGGTCGGTCACGGCTGTAGCCGGGTACGCACTGGACGACCTACCTGCATGCCGCGAGCTTGAATATGAGCACAAAGCCTTGTAAACATCAAACCCCATCTCCACAAAAATTACCTTCTCAGTCGTGCAATTTTCTACCTTCATAACCCGCATACGGGGATTGTGATGACGGTGCAGAGGTTTTCGTGCGTGCTGCAGCTCGCGTGCTTCTCAAAACCCGCGTGGGCGCTTCTTGCTCTTTCTTTCAGAAAGGGCGCGCGCGTGTGAGATGCGGCAGTCTTGCTCATCTAGGATGGAGGCCGCTATACCCTTCCCGTTTGTCGGCCACGAAGCACATCACGCACGCAGCGTTCTCTCCTTACATCCCCGCTTCCCAATCACAAGTTAATTAGGGGACCTCCCACTGGATGAGTCTCGCGAGGATGTTTGGTTGCCTGCTGTGCAGCGTCCCTGTTCGGAGCACGAAGGCGCCCTCTCGGCCGGCGTGCACATACGCCTTTGCGTGCTACATTCAGCGTTCTTGCAAAATCCCGCTTCCTTCGGATGTTTCACGTTTTTTATTGCGTCTTCCTTACCGCCTTTTCTTCCGTCGTGGCGAGCAAGGCGACTTATTTTTCCTTTCTCTCTCTCTCCCTCTCTCTCTCTACTTTTTTTTTTTTTTTTGCGAGCCTCGTGGTCTATTTCTGCAGATGCGGAGGCACGTAGCGAGCCTCGCATATTGCCTGTGACGAGCAAAACAGCGTACAGTGCATATCTAGCGCCCTAACAACAGCGAGTCCTTACAAGCACTCTAGATGGAAGCGGGACTTGAATCTGCTGCGTTCTTTTTCTGGTCCTGGAAAGTTCCGGCCCAAGAGTGTCACGTCGAAGGCGTTAAACGCACCATTTCTCCTTCTTCTGTTTACTTTTGCCGCCGCGCAAACAGCCCATCCGGAGCCTCAGTGAAGATGGAGATATGGATAAACGTCCTTTCAACACCGCACATCTGAGCACTGCGCGATACGCGGCCTCATGACATATTTCGTGCGCGTAAGAGTGTGCACGTGTGTGTATGTATTAGGCGCGCCTTGCTACAGGAAATTCTTCAGCAAATAAGCCTGCAAAGCGAAAGCGTGGACTGGCTGACCCAACTTACGCAGAAGGAGTTTTTTTTTTTTTTTAAGGGGCTGAATATTTATAGTGCTCTACACGCTACAATGGTAGAGTTCTGAGCTGCTCCTGTGATATATCATGGCAACAGCTAAAATGAGAGTAGCCGAGACGAAAACATTAATTAAAACGCAATGCCCTAAATAAAAGCGCTGAAGCTCGATAATTTCAAATTCAGTCTTAAGATTAGCAACACGCATATATCAAATTGTCCCAGTGTGCGCTGGCGTTTTACAGTAGGTACAGATAAAACCCAGGACCCAGTTAACTGAAGAGCTACAGGAGATGCTTTTTTCTCCCGATTGGCGTAGACAGGATGTTGCTGTTGTCGTTAATGACAATGATGGCCTACACTTGGCGAGAAGAAAAAGGCAACAATCGAAAGTAATAAGAAGAAAAGACAGCACTAGGAAAGATAATAAAGGGGAAGGTGTGTGAATATAGACGGAACACGGACAGCGAACATGAGCGAGGAACACGTTTGTTGAACGCAAACTGCGTGCGTCATTTTTCACATTCTTCCAGTTGCTATGAAGCCTCACATCGCCGATAGTTGTTCAACCACCGCCACACAGCCAGCTTCAATTTTGTTTTCAATATTACCGGAGAGAAGTGCTCAACAATGCGTGGGAGTATCAAAATTATCAAGAAGCAGCAGGCACATAACGGGTGCTGGCAGTAACTGAGTTAGGAAAAAAAAAAAAGGATGCCAGAGCCCTTCGCGCTTTTTTTTTTTAGCTGTTAGTGCTACAGTCGATGACTAACTTGTAGGGGCAGGCGGCGTATGAATTACAAGAACAAAATACCGTGAGCGATTACCGAAATGTTGGAAATATTTTCTTATCGCACAGAAATATATAAATTGATGGTGATGGGATTATGATCAGCTTTTGAACGTGAAGGACCGCTTAGACAGCAAGCGATACCCTGGTGTTGTCTACAAGGTGCCATGCGCAGACTGCAGCTGCAGTTACATCGGCGAAACCGGCAACTTCACCAGAAGATTAAAAGAACATAAAAGGGACGTGGCCAACAACAAGAAAGCGTCAAACGCCTTGGCTGAGCATGCCGATAACCACGGTCATCTCATCGATTGGGACAACGCCGCTATCATAGCTAAGGAAAAGAATTCGACCACGAGACTGCTTTTGGAATCTGTTTTTATCCAGAAAACTGAGGACACTATCAACAGGACAGATGGGAGTCTACCCGCCAGCTACATCCGGTCATTACGTCACATTTTGGCATAAAATAGCGACATACGGCTCTTGCCTGCTTAGTGTGAACAAGGAACCCGTACGGGTCCCGAAACGTCTCTGTGTGTTTTTTCACCTTGACTTGGTCAGTGACTGCATCTACATCCTCATCATGATACCTGACCAGACGAACTTTCGTCGAACTCTTGACTAGAAATGCCTTGTAGTGAATTTTTGAACTTAGAAGCCACGACAAAGAGTACGCCACCGCAGAAAGAAAGAAAATATTTTATAACGGTACATGAGCACTTAGGGAGGTTCGCGTTATGTTTCCTACGAAAGGGAACACAGTGCGCATTCGTTGCGTTATAATTTGGAAGTGCACTTCTTTAAAGCGAGATAGCTTGAAGAAAAAAATAACCTGTAGGATACGTTTCTGAGCGGCTTCGTTGCAGACGGGGAAGTGAATTCGAAGTTTTCATGGCAGCTACGAAAGCCACTTGCAAACATCGTTATAGGTGGTACCAAGGGTTCTCGCCGAAAATGATAAGGTACATTAGAGGGCCACGGCCAGGGGAAGGAGAGGGTTTCTTTCATAGAGACAACGTATAGGTAGCGAAGTCGGAAATTTCGCGCAGTGGAACACTTCGACATTCGATTTTCCATAACTTGTGCTCCGATTACCGCTTTCAAATCCGAAGCGGCATTTTATGAAAACGCCATAACTGCCGCGTTGGGCATTTTTTAAACTTGAATTCATGCTCTTGGTTGCCGACCCGTTCACAGCCGCAGCAATTCCCAGAGGTTAGTTTCGCTATTAGGCGAGAATTGTACACTGTCAACTGAGTCAAGATTCGGAAGGCTCAGTACTTTCACACCGTCTATCCACTCAGCGATTTCTTCATAAACACAAGTGCCACACATACAGCCAGAAACAGCTGCAGTAATGCCTGTAATGCTTTTCGCCGCAGTACTGACTTCGTGATTTGGTCGAATGTTTCGCAGACTGTGCACGTTTTTTTATTTCTGGCATGCATAAGTGCACTTGTGAAAATACACGCAATTTGCTCTTCTCCATTATAGCACACAACAATATTTCTTCTCCCCCTTTTCCCGTCATGACTCGCGTTTTGTCGCTGGTTTTATACAACGTTGACCATTTCGACGCTGTTCTGTACGAAACCGTTAGGTGTCTAGTCGTCGTAAAACAAGTGCACAAGGGAACGCGTACAATATTGTCTGAACACCATCTTCTTTCCTGCGGCGTCCTCAGAGTCACTGAGGGATAAGATGTGCGGCATGGTGTGATTGTCGTTTAATAAATGATCAATATAAGTTGACAAAGCAGGTGTCTGAAAAACCGGCCATCGCGGTCACCGATAATACACTTCCAGCAATGAGTAACTTTAAGCGCACGTGGATCATCGCAACACACTGCCACTTTTCCTGCTTTATAAAACTGTCGTATAAAGCTGTCGTCTAAAACAGGTGCCGGAGGGCGTCATAAATACAAGAAAAGCGAGCCCGAACCGCTATTGCTGTAAGAATTGCAGGAAACAAAATCTAAGCCTACACAACTGGCAACATTGTGGCTATTGGCTAACGTTTAAAAAGAAGTGCACTGCAGAAAATCATTCGTCACAATGCACTTACAATAGGCTTCGGCTATAAGGCTACAAGATGCAGGCCATGTTGCTTTTATCGTCGTGAAAGGCTTTCTAGCCTGAAAAAAAAAAAAAACAATGTTTGTGGAAGCAATCATAAATAGAGGGTTTCCTCAGGAGTGAGTTCAGTAAGCTTTCTTCCAATAAGGACTGCGGATAGTGTGAAACAAGGCGTCTCGCATTCCTCAAACAATATTTGCGAGCGACGAGATCATGTACATGAGATGCACGACGCTGGTACATATTTCGCGCCGCAACGTTGACCGACCAAGCATTCCAAGCTGTTCGCACCAGCAGCAACGCCGTCGCTAACACCACCACCTACTGTATAAATGCGAAACCTTTCAGTGACAATCAAACGGCATACAGAGGATAAATAATGAGCACATATAAGCCTACTCTGTAAAGGTGGTGTTCTTGCACCACGTACTAAGAAAGGACGAGCAAGGCTCTCTCACTCATTAAAGAGATGCTTATCTTAACGCACAGCGTGACTTCCAGCTCAAAGCTACCTGCAACCTGGCGCCCACTGGCCTGCTAGGACCCATAGGAACCTCGGCCACGCCGCGAAACGTAAGGTGGCACGTGAGACATCAAGTTCGGTGATGGAGCTCCGAGATGCGGCACTCCTTTTGTCTCAAAGCCTTTGCACACTCGCGATAAAAATAAAAACAAAGACTGGAAGGCGAATCTCTCGCACAAATCAACGGCACGTCGCCGACGGAGAGTTCAGTGCGCCGTTGAGGACGACAGGGGTGTAGCGGTAAGCGGGACAGATCGCACGGAGGCGCTACGTGCAGTGTTTGTCTTGCAGCCTGTGTTTGCTTTGTTACGAGGCCGTTCCTGGCATGACGTTGACCTCCTGCTGTGCAGACTCGGGAGGAGACAGCGCAGCGTAAACGCTGTAGACGCGAGCTCTGGGTGCTTCTGCTTTTCCGGATGGCTGTAAATCAGACTAAGCGGCGGCGCTTCCGGGAGGAGGCCGCGTCATTGCCGCCTCGTAGGAGAAACTAACGGCCCCGAGACGTGATGTGGACTTCTGATCGTGGCTTCAAAGACGCAATGGCAGAGAAGAGAAGACGGCGAAAGAAGAGTAACGAAGCTGAGAAAACGACCCTACAAAGAATCGCCTTTCCCAAATGGCTGGAAATGCCGTGACACAGGGCATCACTTCTCTCTAAATGGGACTAACGCAGTGGCTTCAACGTCGCAGCGTAAAAAAATTAAGAAAAACAACAATAAAGAAATAATGTGGATAGGGAGAGAAGCAGAGCTGGAGAGAGTGCAGACAAAAACTTCGGACTTTTGAGGCTACAGTTGCAGGCAAGGTCTTCAGGATGCTGGGAGCTAGCTTTGTCGTTCCTCTCCTCTAACAAACTAAAATATAACTTAACTACGTTCTTGCTATATACACATCATATTTCCTGGAGGTTTGATCGGCGGAGGAAAAAAGCAAGGCGACGCAGATGATGCACCTTGATACACGGAATGATGTGCATGAACATGTTCGCATGCGGTTTACAACATATCATATACTCGAGAATGAGGAGCCCTTCCCAAATTTGAGAAAATGGGGTTCAACCGAAGCTCGGCGTGGGCGCTCCTCTTTCTTTCTTTCTTTCTTTCTTTCTTTCTTTCTTTCTTTCTTTCTTTCTTTCTTTCTTTCTTTCTTTCTTTCTTTCTTTCTTTCTTTCTTTCTTCTTCTTCCTTTCTTTCTTTCTTTCTTTCTTTCTTTCTTTCTTTCTTTCTTTCTTTCTTTCTTTGGTAGAAAATCCAAGGGATTCATATAGCTAAGATACTTTCACATCATCTTCATTTTCCAAGCGCGCACTGAAGAGCGTGCACGTGTTACGGGAGCACGCCTTGCGCTGCGTCTACTTCTCCGTACATGCTTTGCATGAAAACGAATGTTCAGTTATTCGAACACAATATGAATATTGAAGGCAGTACGTCAACACTGCTAAACTTACACTACCAGCTATCTGGTACGTCACGCCATTGAAGTATAAAGAATAAAGGCGAAGTGATCACAATCAATGAGTTCTCTATGAGTGCATATTTAGAGTTGTTACCAACACTTCCAACTTACAAGAATATCCCCCCTCTCCCCTCCCCGTTATCGAGAAAAAGGAAAGAAAAAAAGAAAGCTTGTTCGTTTTCCTTCCTTTATATCACGCAAAATAAATTGATGAATCATGCATTATACCTTGAGCGTGATGGTGATGCTATTGCAATCCTGACGGCACAGTGATGGATTGGAATCCTGATATTGCAATCCATCCTGATATTGCAATCCATCAATATTACATTGCAATATCAGGATTGCAATACCATCACTGCAATACAGTGATGGCATTGCAATCCTGATATTGCAATGTCATTGCAGGCACGTAAACGGCAGATCACGATTTTCCTACTGAACGTATTTTCCGTAGCGCAAGTTGAACCGACAAGTGAGTTTGAGAGATCCATCTGTCGTCTCATCTGCACATGTCCCTGACATGACGACCAGTGCGTTGTACTTCGCACCAAGTAATATAACCGAAATGCTCACATAATTGTACCACTGGTAACGTGATACATTCGAGTGCTATTTATATATGTATTGCAGCGTTCCTTAAGTTGGCATTAATCAGAGAGTGACTGTAAAGCATCGCTCCTCCCCCCCCCCTCCCCCCATTGAACGGTGAAATACTCTCAGGGCTTCTGCTTTCTTACACATCATTCCTTAAACTCACTTTCAACCGCAGAGTGACTGCTGATGCCATTTTGCATTCGCAAAATGGCATCAGCAGTCCACGGCAGTGACTCTATCAATGCGTCTGACGGGCAGCAGAGAGACTGTAAAGTACGGTTTCAAATATATTGAAACATGACATTAATGTTCTCTTACCACAAAAATTGCGAAATGTCTGCAGAATAAATGCTACGAAAGTGTAGCCTGAATGCGCCTCAGGCCCGGCATAAGACGCACTTGCCAGGGAAACAAAAACGTAGTCAACGAGCAAAGTGTTGGAATGTTAAACACTGATATGCGATTACAGCCAAATGACATAGCAAGAGATGTTGTTATCGTTGATAAATATAGAACGGAATATTGGAAATTATTACAATGGTACAAAGAGATCCAAGGTATGGCAAATGCCGCATTGCACAAAACAAAGTATTCTAGCATTACATCATAAAAGAAAGCAGAAAAAGCCTATATACTGGATCTTACAAAATATGGCTTATATTTTCTAGATGTTAAGTAGGTTACTGTGATGTTTCATAGGTGTTTGAGATCGTTGGTATTAGCAATCAAAAGGACTGAATACCGTACTTCGCTCTACCACACTTTGCTCGCATTACCATACGAGGAACTGTCCAAGCTGTACGAATGTGCATAGAAAGCAGACACAGTGCCTCAACAAGTCCATGCAACCTGCCAAATCAGCAAACCATGATGGTGAACTACATCGTTTCACATTTTGTTTCGTATTTAAGCATGCTCGTGTACGACATTTCAGAGACAGCACAAAGGGGTCTGTGCACAGGTCTTCAATTCGCTGTACCTTGGCCCATCTGTATGACGACGACTTCCACTGTTTGAAATGCTCCGCTGCCGAGCGGAAAGCTTAAGGCAGACAGACAAAAACAAGCAGAGAAAGAAACCCAACAAGCTGTCCTAAACATAAATAAAGGAAGCCGACGAAAACTTCCCCTGGTGCAGCAGACCTCTGCACGGCTTACCTGAAGAAGGCAACTTCATGACATTGGGTACGTTGTCCAACTTCACGTCTTCCTCGACACAATGATGTTCTCAAATGTAGGGACACTTTCTACAGCAAAGGATGGGTTCACTGGCACAAACAGCCGAGATTTGCAAGGAGCCGACAAGTGGAGTCAACAACAACGATGATGTAATGCTCCAGGATTCTCACGTGTACGCCCACACGCACAAACACAAGACACGCAGGGGACAAAGAAATGGGCTGTTCAACTTCGGCGCATAAGCAGAGAACTAGAGTGAGTCGGTGGCTCGTTGGAGATACTAGCCATGCGGATTTCGAGAGGGGTGTCAATCCTTGATTGGAATTGCCATATGCGCAAGTCCACGAGCCCGTCGAGCCCGTAGAATGCTATAGTGCGCCGGCTCGTTGCGATATCTCAACTGCGAGGGAGCCTCCCCGCTTCGATAGAAGGCGGGAAGGTGCACACACCAAGAAAGAGGGGAGAGGATGCGCGTGTGTTTGCTCAATACCTTTACCACGAGACACCAGGAGAGTGAGGAAAATAAAGAAGGAAAAAAAAAAAGAACTCGTAGGGCAGCCGTAAGAAGTCGAGAGAGTACGAGAGGTACGGGCGAAGGAGGGAAGCCGCAGCGGCCTGCCTTGACAGTTGGCATACGTAATGTGATTTAGAAAGCGCAGGCCGAACGGATGTCAAAGCCGCGAGTAGAGGGGCGGCCGGGAAGGTACCACGGCGCTCGACCTTCCGAATGCAAGCGTCAGCGAAGGCGTCGTCGCCCTGTTCACTTGGACGACGCGGAATTAGGCAACCACTAAGGCTGTGGCGGTGACGGTGAAAACGGCTGTGGCAGTAGAGGCTGCAAAATACACGAAGTCCTGCGCAGCGTTGACGCCGACGCCCCTTTTGCTCACTCGCCAAGGCTGGGATTTATGGAGGCGCAAGGACGAGGAGAGGGGATTGCGAGTGCGTAAGTCGTCGACAGGAGAGCGAGCGAGGAGAAACATGGAGAAGGGGAGGTGAGCTTAGGTGGGTGAGCTGCTCGGAAGGGGGATGGGGTGGGGCAGGCGTGGCGCTTGCAGAAATTGTACGGGGAGATGAGAGGGCGGGGAATATGAGATGAAAAAAAAGTGCGGAGTGTGGATGCGCGCAATCGGTGATGCAGCAACGGACCGCATCAGCGGCTTCATCTGATGCAGCAGCAGCAGCAAGTGCGCACCTATAGCCGGCAAGAGCGCGCGGCCGCGACACACGCCGGAAACAGCGCGTATAGGGAGGCAAGCCTTGACGAGAAAAGGGCGCTGGCAACGGCTACGAGGGGTAAAAAAAAATACTTATGCCACGAAACGTATTGAAGGAGATAAGAAATCACACGGAACGCCCCATTGACTTTTTTTGTTCGTTCCCTAAGGCGAACTTCTCGACTTCGCGCGCACGCGTTCCCTCCCTTCTCTACAACAAAGTCCTCGCTCACTTTTCCGGCCTCCTCGGCTTTCGGTACTGAGAAGCAGCCCATTGCACGTGCCGTCTTACACTCAGCAAGAAAGAATATTGTAAAACACATGGAAACAAAAGAAGGAGGGGCGGTGCAGGTATGCGCACAGCGCGCAAAGACAGGGGAGCGGAGAGCAGGTAGATGGAGAGATGAGCAAACACCGCGAGGGCGAGAGTGACCATGCAGCCCAGCGCGATGTTTGGCCAACATGCTTCCCGCAGATGTACGCACGCTTTGAAGAGGCCGTCCGGCGGGTTTACGCATCTGGAAGTGACGTGACCCGGGCCAGGCAGCGAAGAGGCTTTGTGCCGCGTAACACAGGACACAGTGAAAGAGGGGGCGTCGCAATTAATATGCCCTAGAGGATGGCTCATCGAGCTGGAATGAGCAACGAGCAAGATCGCTTGTATCATCCCTTTCACTTGTATGGAAAGCAGGTGGGCAACAGCCACGTCAACATCAATTGTTCTTCGAGCGCTCCCCATTGCCCAGGTAAATGTCATAGGCATAGGTTACCAACGAAGATGGAAAACGGTGGGATTCACGTTTGCTTACCCCGCCATCAGAAACATAACCTTGGTATTCTGAAAGGGAAAATTAGCATCCACAGGTATCGTAGCACAAGGCTACAGAAATAACCGTAACCAGATTTCTCTGTAGCTTTGTGCTACAAGACGGGTGGGTGCTAATTCTCCCTTTCATAAACTTCACTCCACCTTGCGGTTTTCCGCAGAACTCACTTGCCAACCTTTGTCTTCCTGACGCAATTCTATCCGTACCATGGCGGTTGTTGCGCAGCGTCACGGAGCAGTTGTTCTTCAGTGACTTCAGAGGAAGCATGTACTTCGGAAAAAACTGACATTCCGAGGCAAAACCCAGACAGAGCCTGCTAGTGCGGAAATTACTAGTCCAAACATTACTTGAACGCGCGAAAGTTGCACGTAATCCGTTCACGATTGCTCAAACCACCGAGGCAGTGAAAGGTTTCTTATGTGACCTCATACGTCACTTTTACAACCATTCGTGCCTGCACGATGTTTGAAGAAACAATCTAAAGCACCTCAGATTTTGTAATTTGCGATGAAGGAATTGCGGATTTATAAGGAAGTCCTACGCGCCTGGGGAAGCATCGCCAAATCTAACTTACAAAGAAGGGCCCATTCCCTTCTTTCGTTATCCCAAAGACACGAGATAGCGTTCAAAGTTAAAGTAATATTGAAAATTTTTGGCGGGTGTCAACGAGGACATCGCGCTATCCATTGCCGGATGCCATCCTTGGTGAATTGCTTAATAAGAACAGTCCGTTATGGCCACACAACTGAGGCAAGGGACCACATGCCGCTTTCAGGATTTTCCCTCAAACATTTCACCAATAGCGTAGTGGTGGGCCCACAGGCACTTGCTGCATCTTGACGACTTGTGTCGAGACAAGTCATCCGCTGCAGCTCTCCACTAGAGCATGCCTCACAATCACGTCATGGTTTTTGCCCCAAAATACCAGGAAATATTGCTAATAATGCTCTTCGGACTGGTTTAGCATTGACGGCAAACTTGACTTGACTACACGAGTAGAGAGAGGTTACTATATATTTTAGGTAATGATTCTTGGTGTGGATGCAACGCATCTGTAATGTCCCAGTATACCCCAAATATTAGTACATAATGTGTATTGGAAAGCTTCTTGCAGCAGAACTGCAAAACTGTAGTAAATACTAATTGCAGGATTTGCGCTTGTTGGGCTTGTTCACGTAGATTAGTTAAGTAGCCTGGACACACATATGAAACAAAAAAAAAAAGAAACAACGGCAATGAAAGGGAAAATAGTGGCAAAGTTTATCATTAATTTTATGAACAGCACTAAATAGAAGTTTCTGAGCACCCACTTATGCTTAGTTCTAGGACGGATGGTTGATATGAATAACGTACGCTACGAAAATGAAGGCACGTGGTTTACGCTGTAATAAGAGCTTTGAGCATTCCTGTAGTGTTGAACATAAGTGACTTCTTTCGCAGTTAATTATCGTTATATAAGGAGAGATTGCGAAGTATAACGAGGACACACGCAGCGCCTGAGAAAGTAGTTCCCGGCTTATTGTATCCTTGACTATTTCGCAAACAAGTACGATTCCTGGAACATGTGACAGACGCCTGTGAACCGAGCCTTCCGGCCCTTTAATGGGGAAATCGGGGTAAGACGAGGGATTTTCTTTTCTCCTGATCTCTTAATCAACTTAATCCATTTACGCGACATAGGTGCATGTGAGCTCTCCTATTTTTAGTCTTTCAGTACTTGGCGAAGAACAACACCTCTGCTTATCCAATAAGTGCAGCGTGTTATAGTTTACATTTTACTTCAGTTTCAATTTATTCAAGCGCACACACAAGCACACAACGCTGCTATTCCCATGTAGGTGCCAAGGCACCAGTACTCTTTGCTAATCTAGGAAATGCATTTGCGCTGTGTAGCTGAACCCCCCCCCCCCCCCCTTTCACTGTACGCGCACGCGCACACGCACACGCACACTTCCCACTTCACACTAGTGTGTAGAGGCTCGTTGTCACCGGCCAACTTGCCGTTCTCGAGATCTACTACGCAGGCCAGCCGACGCTGTGCTCGAGAAGCAAACTAAGCAGCGAAAACCTCGAGTTCAAGGGGAGCGAGTTCGGGATTTAGAGGGGGAGTTTAGGAAACGAAACGGGCATTCGGGGCGCTTTGAGGAGCGAAAGAGTAGAGGCCGTCGAAGTAGGCGTACTCAGGTACGGTACGGTGGATTGTGGGGAGGAACCGGAGCATCCCGACGGCCGTGGCCTGCTGCTTTGCATAACGCAAGAGCCTGGAGTACCTCGCCCGTCCGAGAACTGCTGTCCAAGATCCGCGTTGCTGTTGAGATATTCAGTAGAACACACCTTTAGCAGCAGCGTGGGAGTGCCGAAGTCTACGGCCAATAGTGTACTTGGCGTACAGGCGAGGAGGGCGAGTGCGCGTGCATGGGAAACGTGCCTGTGTGGGTAAGTATAGGGGGAGAAACGCGTAAGTTTGGGAATAGGTGTGGGAAAGAAATGGGATACCTCAGACGCGAGAAAGGTCTTGCATATGAATAAAGTTTGCTGCGGATTGACGGCTCGGGAGCGCCATATTCGCTCCACGGTGAGAGAGCATCTTGAGCTAGGGAGGGAGGAACAGTCCTGATGGTCGTGCAGAAAGCTAAGTGCTAAGCGGTTCTGTGGAGGACCTTAATTCACCCCTCCTATTCGTACCCCCCCCCCCCCCCCTTTTTTTTTTTACTTCGAATTTTGCATTTACTCCACTTTGCCAGCGAAGAATGAAAAACACACCGAAATGTGCCACGAAATGTGGACCAAAGAAGACAGGATTATCAAATTATCAGGTCCTTTGTGAGTACCGGAGACAAAAACAATAATGAGCTCTTTTGCATTGACAGGAAGTTATTTGAGTGCGCGTGCATTCTCGGAAATCTTATTTTTTCTTTAGCTGCTCAGGAAGGCTGTCGTGTGTTGTAAAAATTACCCCAAGCAAAGAAAGCTTGAGTCAAGTAAACAAATACGATAAATCCTCATTGTCTTTCTTATCATTTACCTCTGATTTGGTGCTGTTCACAGTATTACAACAGCACACAAACCAACTTGGCAAGCAACTATTTTGGAGCGTATCGTACAATGCTATTGCAATTGATTATCTGCTTCCATATGAGCCGGAAATCACTTATCTTGTATCAGTGGTAGACAGAACGTTCTGGTTGGCTGAACCATCCCGGCCATCTCATGGACCTCCGTCCAGCTGACTATTATTATGTTAATGGGAAGATATGCAGGAAATAGCCATAAATGTACATAGTACGCGTCTTTGAACTAGAGAAGACACCCACCGTCTTCGTTTGCTGATGTCAGTTTATGACCTTTTGTTCCATCACCATAACAATAGTCAGGTGAACGGAGGTCTACGAGAAGGCTAGACGGCTTCAGCTAATTAAATGTGCATTCGGCGAGGCACATAACCTCACTGAACATGTAACTACCACGACCACCACAAGGATCACCATTGTGATGGTGGTTTCGATGGATTATAGTGCATTATTGATGGATTTGCAATGGGGATATATTTCACAGAGTAAACTTATCTGTTTTAATTATCATGTGGCGTCGAGAGCGACCATACACAATAATGGCAGTAAAGAAACAAGAAGGAACAATGAGAAACAGTTGCCTTCACAGAAAATGCAGTCAGCTCATCAATATAAGGAAATCCGAAATCACCCCTGCGGAGAAAGTACCATAATGAAAGGAATCGTAAGGGAGCTTCAGTAACTCAACAAAATTATGACGGGGAGTGAAAGAGATCGAGGAGAACGAGGAGAACGAGGGGAAAAGTGGGAAGGTCACCTAGACGAGCTCCACGAAAATGAAAGGCGCATATATATATATATATATATATATATATATATATATATATATATATATATATATATATATATATATATATATATATATATATATATATATATATGCGCCGGATCTATAATGGTGCAGAGCTCGTAATGCGCATTTTCTTTCAAGAAAACAAGAAACGGTGTGCCAAGAAAATATCGCTTCCTTCCTTGACAGGCGAGTGACTTGGGAGGACTCGCTCCCGCATCCGGTGTCTGGCACGAAGACTGTCCAAGTGCGTCCGCAAGATTCATGCCTTTTTTTTTTTTCATATTCTCGTCCCTTTACAACGCATAGAAGATTGCATAATCGTGAGCACGCCGCGTATCTGGTACGAGATCTCGCCGGCGCTCGCCACGACTTCGCATGCGTACCGCAAAATAAGGGCGTGATCCAGTCTCTTCCAACCTCATGCGCGAGAAACAAGAAGACCGGAAGTGCGGTCGGCTGACGCCGGCAGGTCGGCGACCTTATCCTTTTCCATAGGAAGTAATCAGCAAGCCAAAAAAAAATTTCTCTTTCGAGCGTAATGGAGCGCAAGATCGATAAAAATGAAAGGCACTCGCACTAAGTGCGCTTCACCGTCTTCCAATAAGACATGAATAGCGACAAACATTGCAAGATGGGTTGGAGGGCGTCCCAGCTTCGCCTTTAAGAGTGAACGCTATAGCGTCATTGGGCCCAGTACGTATACCGTCTCATCGTAACGTGATTACGTTTTCGCGTACAATCAAATTACAGCACGCGCTACCATGTGAAGATGGCCGGACGGCAAAGCTGTAGGCCTATATAGCTAAAGCACACGCACGCCCTCCAGAAATCGGTGCCCGAACCAAGGGATATCCAAGCCATTCACATGGGTCATATATATTCGCATCTCGCAAGCGTCGTGTGCAGTGTAGTCGTAAACAAGCATGCCTGCGGACAGTGGGCGTCCTGGTTCAAAATCCAGCACCGGCATTACGTTTTGTTTCTGCCGCTTCCTTCCTTCCTTCTTCCCTTTGTAGAAGATCAAAGCCATTCATATGGTACGCGCATATTCGCATGTCACAAGCCTGCTGCGTACTGTAGTGATTAAGACCTGGCTCGAACACTAGCACCGGCAATGACATTTCTTTTTGCCCCCTACAACAATTGCAGAGCGCCTTGAGCCAGCCGTCCCCGTTGTCTGTTCGCCCTTAAAGCATTCTCAATGGCACGCACGTGTTTCGCTTCCCATTTACGTCAATACAACACCTTTCCCCCTGTTGTGTTTTTGTTTCCTATTCCGTTAGGTCGCGTGACTTTATTTTAGCGAACGACGACCGCACAGACTCCCTATAAACAGCTTCGCTCTAACTGAAGAGAAAGATCCGTTAGTTCTCATTAAGTATAAAGCCTCATATGGTTTATGCTAAGGTGACCTTAGAAAAACAGTGATAGAGCAATGTAGTACAAGAAATATAGAACGAAAACTTAAAACTCTGCTTAGTATGTATGGCGTAGAAGGGTACATATTTTGAACCATTTTGATGGGTCATTACATCAATTACATTGCACGTTGTTCAGTTACGTCGCGGCACTAAGCTTACAATTTGGGCCTGTTGGTAAAAACCGGTGCGCTGAACAAACACGGATACAAGAGGCACATACTGACACGCACTGTACACTGTGTGTTGGTGCGTATGCATTTTCTTGTGTCCGTGTCTGCTGAGTGCTGCGGTTTTTACTTACGTCGCAACAACAAAATCATGTGCGCTCGTAACGACATCGGATATGCAGGTATGCGGCCCGCATATGAGGGCGTGATCTAAAGTGGTTGAACGTTGACCTTCACAGGCTGTGCCAAATTGTTTTCACGCGAGTTTCGACTGCCGAAGGTTGGGGTTTCTAGCCACTAGGTCTCGGGGTTCGATTATATCAAGGTGTCGTAGTTCTCCTTTACTTCTCTCAAGCGAAATCTAAGCACTTCTAAGAATTTCGGATCACGGTTGACTGCAATGCGGCAAAAAGAAAAGAAAAGAAAACACGGGAGATAACAAAAGCTCAAATCCGTTTCATCTACATTCACAATTCCTTTCGTCTGACGGGTAATGATGAACATGCAATGCACGCAAAATAACTCTCTCAATAATTCATTTTGCCCATCTTGTCCGAATCACAAAGGTGGAGGCCCCATCTTTATATAAAAAATTACTTCTTCTACGACCCTTTCGCCTTGCCTACTAGGAACAGCTAAGCTATTGGCGGTATAGCGAAATGATACGCATTTTTTCAGGAACCTCGGATCGGTAAAAAACTATGGAGCCGCGTGTCACTGATTATGCAGCTTTAAGTTTGGGTCGGCTTGTTTCCGTGCAATCGTGCCAACTGGTTCACTCTAACTTGCCATTTACACGCCGTTTCGCAAAAAAAAAATAAATAAATAAAAAACTGAAACTGTCGAGAAGTATCAGCTATCCATACCCTGACAGCCACAGGAACGGGTTACATTGACAACAAGGTATTGAAGACTAGTGCGAATGGAAGAAGAAATCGCGCCACTGACAATATTAAAACAAGATTTTTAAAGCATGGCTTCATTCTCTCGTGAAAGAATAAATTTGCAGTAGCAGCGCTTCTTTGGGTTGGTTATATTAGAGCTCGTTTGCATTAGAATTCGCTGTCCTGTAAGGATATAAAACGTGGGAAGATATCACGGCGTTATTTATATGAATGCTATCGATGATATTATACATACGGTGATCCCAGAGAAATTATTTGAACAATAAGTTTGTTAACAGTAAAGTGCTATATATAGGTGCGCACAGATAAATCATAAATTGAGGTTTTGTTTGCTGTGGTATTACGAAAAGATTCAAGGAATTTAGGAATACAAAGAGACAGATGGTAAAACGACTGCACTCTCCAAGACAAGCAAAAGGAAGTATCGGGAACAGTTTGGATTCTGAAATCCTAATGGTTTATTTACAATATTTAAACAACCTTTATGTTTGGGCCATTTGTTTAGTGTCTTTACGACAAACAGTGACACATTCAACATCGACAAATACTCACACTTAAGTCTCCATAGTTGTTTACTGCAGGCGTAGAAGAAGTATGTAACAGGTTGTGAAGAAAAGGGAATACATATTGATGGAGAATGTCTCAACAACCTGAGTTTGCAGACGACATTGTGCTTTTTAGCGATGATGGCGACGAATTACAAACGATGCTCGAAGAGCTAAACCAAGAGAGTGTCAAGGCAGAAAAAAGGCAAAGATAATAATTAGCAATCTAGCTAAGAAACAGGAGTTAGAAATTAGGAACCGCGCTTTAGAATGCGTGCAAGAATACGTATGCCTAGTTCAACTTCTTATAGGAGAGCCCATCCTCGAAAAAGAAAAATCAAGGAAGAATAAAAATGGGCTGGAGCGCATACGGAAGAGATTTTCCGGTTATTACCGCGCAGCTTACCGCTATTCCTGAAAGGGAAGGTATATAACCACTGCATTCTACCGGAGCTAACTTGCGGCCGAGAAACTCGAAGGATAACGAAGCAATTTGAGGAGAAATTAAGAACCACGCAGAGTGGCACGGAAAGAACTGATAAGCGTTATACTAAGAGAAAGAAAGAGAGCAGAACGGATCAGAGAACAAACGAGAGTGGATAACATCCTCGTTGCCATTAAGAAAAAGAAATGGGGCCGGGCAGATCACGTATTTCGCAGGGATTTCAACAGGCGGGCAGTGAAATCAAGAGAACAGACACCAAGGGACGGCAAATGCAGCCGCAGCAGACAGAAAACCACATGGAGCGATGACGTTAGGACTGTGTGAAATGGAACCTACTCGCTCACGATAGCGTAAATAGGAGAACTCTGGGAGAGGTCTTCGACTTGTAGTGGACAAAGAGGAAGAGAAAATCATCATCATCATTATCATAATAATATGCACCACTAGCAGCAGCTGCTGCTGGTGCTGATGATGATTTTTGTACAGGCAAGGGGAAAAGCCGTTCCTGTCAAAACAATGACGCCCATTGCTGCATCTTCGGTTCCTAACTAGTAGAAAGTTTCGCCAAGTCAATGCTCCAAATTGGCCGATTTTACTTTCTAGGTCTCTTAACGCATGCTTTAAAGATGTGACGTCCACTTCCACTGTCTATACACTTCCTACCCATTGATTCACTCGGACAAAACGCAGTGCCGCCTTCGTGCTTCGGCCGGATACCATCTTGAACGCCAACTTTTCCTTGCGGCAGTATCTCGGGTCATTTAACCTCGCAGAAAACGGGAAACCCTTTCGATTTCCGAAAGGGGAGGTCCACGAACGCCTTCCCAAATGTGGCCAGCAAACAAGCTGCGAGACTGGTCGACTGCAGCGGCAAAAAATAAGAAAATAAAAAAATAGTGTCACGTGCTTGAGCCAATCCTCCGAAGCGCCGTTTCGTGGAGGGAAAAGCAACATCTGTAAACACTTTTTAGCGGCGGGGCAGTTTTAGTTTAAGAGTGTCGTTTATTGAGCGCCCGAGGCGAGCCAGGAAGTGCGATTCGGTCCGGCAACGCCATCTTTGCAGTTGTTTTGATCGACTTCTTCCAGCGAAGCCAATATGGCTTACGGTAGCGAGTTCGTTTATTACTGGGATATTGAAAACTGCGGCAATTTTCTACTGACATGTACCTTGCGAGAAGAGACTTGTTGGATGATTCAACGGCTTTCCGAATTTCACACTGTGGGACTGTATCGACTGGCCCAACTTTTCTTAGTTTGCACTCGTGAGTGGAATAGTTCGTGCTTTATTTTCCTGACACACCGATGTTGCCATTTTATTCGTTTCCGACTTGAGCCACTGCTCGAAATCTTTAGACGCATTAGAGTAATGACACGTTCTTTGCGTCTTCTTCTGCTCCATACATGTCGGTCCGCACCTGCTGGCCACCATCGGCTGTCATTGAAACTAAACACTAATTGATTACAATCAATTATATTTATTTCTCACGGTTTGAGAGAAATGCTCTGGGATTTTGCTCGCCAGAGCTGCCGCATACGAGGTTGGCCATAGGGGTGCCTTTCGAAATAATTTTGACCACGATGGATCCTTTAGCGTTCCGAATGTTTAAGCACGCTAACGTTTGTACATTTCGTGTGTGCTGCCACATTGCGACACCTTAGTGGCACCATTGCGACACCATTGCGACACCATGCCGCATTGCGACACCTTAGTCGCTATAAGCTACTCAGGCGGGTAAACTAGTTAAAACAAATACATGCACTAACAATAACAACAGTTCTAGGAGATCAACATATCCTTAATACTGTGTATAGCTTGCTTCCGCGTTCGTTTGTCTGTTTGAAGCTGCACCATGTTTGCGTTAGTTCAATGTTATATAATTTCTATTATTAGGCAGTGCTCGCGCTGTGATTTTCTTCTGTGCCTTCCGTTGTTTTCGTGCTGACAGTCAAGTTTGTCTCTTCGCTGTACACTGTTATTCAACGAAAGAAGGAACAGAGAGCATAACACATAATGACCACCTCTCCTGAACGCACGTTTGTTTTAAGAAAGCGGCTTTGCTGGTTTTATCACCAAAATCCGCCCGACGTCCAAGGTTGACGTTAAGGAAGGAAGAGAACTCGAGCAGAAGATATTCCTAAGATTTCATCAACGCAGCCTTTCTTCCTAAGACAGCGTTTTGTACCTATTCTTCTTGTGATTCGACTAGACCTCACCCTGAGTCTCACCGACACTATCAGTATGACTGGTTTATAAGCGCGTAGACAGTAACTAACAAAGAGAGCAGCAGAAAGATCAATCTTACAGTGTGTCCGAAGCCTGAACAGGGCGGTGCCTTTAATTCATCACATCTAGATCACTTTTTGTCTTCGAAAAGCTCCTCACGCTGCATGCTTCTCTTCGAGCCAACATAGCAACGATGGCGTCACTCCATACGATTGAATTGACCCGCGTTATTTTTCAGCCTTTTTCAGGGAGGCCGTTCGGGAAGATCCATGCGTTTTTACGGTAAACTTTTGAGTGTAGCCGTTCAGTCGTAAATGAATTCCTCGAACAGTTACTCTCTTCAACCTATTCTTCTCTATGTCCTGACCTGGACGCCGAAATATAAATTATTAGGGAAAAGCACAGAGGGCGGGCGAGAGAAAAGGGACCTTCCCGTTTATTCCCGGAGAATCCCGCGGGGCGCAACGCCCGCTGGCTAGGGAAATCTGAACCACACGAGCATCAATCTTTGCCGATCGTTTATCAAAGGCGCAATGGCACGGATTACACAGAGGCCCACGCCGTGTTCTGACAACAACAATGAGCGGACAGGAGAAGCGAAGAGAAGCGTGGGTTCGGACGTCGTGATAAGGGCTCGCACGCGCCCGGATCGGAGCTGTCCCATGCGCTCGCACTCTACGCCGCCTCTAATTCCGTGCATCACCCATACAGAGAGCAGAGCTGGTATGGAACCCATCGAGAGGCTGAATGTGCAAAGCTTGCTGCGCCTAAAAAGCGGTTGATGTTTGGCTAACGACCTGACTAAAGTGTCGTTATTGGTTAGACGAAGACAAGTGCAAGTTGCGTGCAGCATTTATGGGCGCACAGCATTGAAAGTGGGCACCTGAATGGTGCACGTAATCGCGCAGAATAAAGCGACGCATGCAGGCACATCGGACGACGCGAATCGCAGAGTTTCAATGAGGTTTTTTTTTTTTTTGTTCGTTTGAAAACGGCTCGTCGAAGCCTACAGCAGCGAGAGTTCGCGCACTCGGTGCATCCCGCAGTGTCCCAGCGGTAAATGGCGCCCGAGAAAGTTCTTCGCTCATATCTGGTAGGGTGCATGCGGGCATGTTTGTTCCTATACCAACTGTTATAGCGCTGGACTGGCTACACCACATCTAGAGCCTTCCCGACGCAGTACAGAACTGGTGAGGCAAGGCATATGCCCTTTGAGATTTTCTTCACGTTTTCTTGTCTCCGTCATTCTTTTTTTTTTCTTTTTCTGTCTATCATGCAGTGGCAGTTTGTCTCTCGAGACAACCACGGTGGCCGAGGACGAAGCGATCTGTTCATCCTTCACGCTGGCGATTGGAGTGCCTGAGTGCTGAATGCGTGGGCGCGTTTGGTGCGTACTTCCGTACACACATTCGCAATGACTGTGTGTGTTCTTTCTTTTCTTTTTTTTGTTTTTGTGGTCGCGCTGCTTTGCCAATCCTCGATGGATTCGGGAAAGCTTTGTATTATGGTCAAACTCCGCAGAACCAAAGTACAGAGAGCC
The DNA here is from genome assembly GCA_013339685.2 of Hyalomma asiaticum. Classification (NCBI taxonomy): domain Eukaryota; kingdom Metazoa; phylum Arthropoda; class Arachnida; order Ixodida; family Ixodidae; genus Hyalomma; species Hyalomma asiaticum. Next base: position 17,556,536 of record CM023485.1, on the reverse strand, counting down.
ACACAGACTTGCTAGGTGTCGAGTACGAGTTACTTTCTTTTCTCACTTGTGCTTGCCTCCTAATTTTCATAATTTGTAGTTGAACAACAACAACAACAACAACAACAACAACAACAACAACAACAACAACAACAACAACAACAACAACAACAACAAAACAGGACCCTGTGACTGCAAAGCGGAGGCAGAATTTGTATGGAAAAACTGTGTTACGGTGAGTCACAAGGAAGTTATGAGGTGACAGATGTACATCAGGAGGCCTTAACATTGCCGGTAGAAATTCTGCTTCCCGGGACACACGTCCGCATGATTTCGATAGGAGAACCTCAACGATATTTGTAAGGAACTTGGTGCACCTGCAGCTAAAACTGACGGTCCTGTTCGTTTTCCCGGTATTCCATTTGGCCTAGAAAGAGCACACCTATACTCGCGCACCGTGTCGAAATAGGTATAGTGAGACCTCACTCGGTCAAAGTGAAGTTCTTGGACCAGTTTAATGAAGGAATTCGTCTTTGGTGCTGCAGGTAACCTGACTGCTTTTATTGGTCATAGTTTTTTTTTTCTTTTGGGTGGAATACCTTAGATATATTTAGTAACTTCTACATTAATTCTATTATCATCTATGTATTAACATCTACGCGGGGGCCGATTCGCGAAATTTATAACTTATGTTTCCTTGGCGGCAGCTATCTCGCCTACCTAAGATAATATCCAGACGAATTGTGACCACTGAACGACGCATTTACGTCGGAACGATTATAAGGCACCTTCGATGCAAAGCGTAGGAGTAGTACCGAAGGAAGCGAGTGATTGCTTCTGCATAACGTGGGCCATGACCACGAGAGCTTAACAAACTACGTTTGTCTCCCAGATTATTGTTTTCTTCGCCCTCCGGGGACACAGCATCTTACCGCTTGCTTTTCAACCTTACATTGTTTCTCCTTACAAGAACACTTTGGTTGAGACAACCACTACCGAGAAATCGCTGTCATTGTCTTCCGATAATCACTTTCATTGGATGTGTCTCTGCATTGGAGCCACGGAGACCGCGAGGAAAAAATAGCAAGAGCTACAAAACGAAAAACTACATTGAAAAAACAAGCACCCTGACTCAAACTACCAGTTACTTTCGCGCTCCACTTTTCTTACTTCTGAGATAATCGTACCTGGCCGCTGCCTTGCAATATTACGCACACACACACACACACACACACACACACACACACACACACACACACACACACACACACACACACACACACACACACACACACACACACACACACACACACACACACACACACACACACACACCCCGCACTTAACGCCTCGTCAATCGACTGCATCAAATTCTTGGTTTTGCTATGTACTGAACGCAATTATGCAAAAGCCAAGGTTCGACGCAGACCGCGGAGTGTTTGCGAACCGAGAATCGGGACAACTTGTCTTTCATATTGCACTGGGGCGGCAAATTAAACTGCAGCGTGCTCTTCTTTCTTTCTCTCTGTTAGAAGAAATTATTAAGGAATCAGTAATTTTTTACGTCGCCTTTGCAATGTGATGGTCCAGAAGCGCCGCACTTACAACTGTAAGGCTGCCGGTGATGTAATGATGAAGAAAATTCTTCGGGTGCGCGCCCAGCAACAGCGTATTTAGTCCTGTTGCGTCTAATTGCACGCTTCCCTTCGTGATCAGCAGTTTACTTTGCCGTATACCAAGGGCAAAAATAAAGCAATTACGAGGGCACCCTCAAGTATTCGACGCCGGAGCATTTCAACTTTCGGCAAACCGCTCACCGCGAATAGCGGGTAGGCTTATATCAAACGACGCCGCCGAGAACTCGTCGCGGCGCGAGGCTTTATTAAAAAACAAGACCCGAGGCACCACCCCTTTGATTACCTGCGCATAATGTCAGTGCTATGGAAAAGGAAGGGGTGAACCTGTAGTGTTGTAAGTGGCGATGCGAACGCACCGCGAAGGCACGCACGGGCTTCGACAGGAAGGAAGCTGTTAAGGGATCAGAGAAAAACGCAAAGAAAGAATGTTCGGTGCTCGTATCCACGGGCGTCATTGGCGTCGACCTAAAATGCACGCCCGCCAGTATACACCGCGTTGCCGTTTACGACAGCACGCTTCCCAAAACCATTCCTTGATAAGAACTAGGAGAGACAGAAGAAGAAGGAGAAAAAAAAAATCGGTGAAGAGAATGAATCAATTCCCGTCGGGATTCCTGGCCTCCTTTGATGTCCGCGGGGTGGCGTGGGGAGATGAGAAGCCGATAAACAGAGTGGTGGGAAGTAGGGAGAAAAAGGGGACTGCACGCCGCCCTTCGTCAGGGCTTCGTCGCCTGCGGTTGTAATTAACGGGTAAAGACGGCGCCGTCCCGGGAACGCAGCGGGTTCGTCGCCGAGCATGACACACAACGACCCTCTTTCACCACCTCTCATTCCTGTAGTGCCGACGCTTTGGTAGGCTCCCTGTAGTTGTGTGCAACACAGTGCTCACGCCATAACTCGCGGCCTTTCAGCTACACTGGAGCGCGCTTTCGACGGTGTCCTTTGTCTATCGATTCGGCTTCTGGCGGAATTGAAGTACGCTATCTTGCCTTTCGGGAGTACCGGCCTAGAAGTGTAGAGCCGAAAGGTATCGCAGCAGATGGTGTGGCCTCATTACACGCTACCTACTGTTCTTATTGTTGTTGCGTTTTTCTTCATTTTTCTGTCTTTCTTAACGTTCTGTCTTCATGCTTCGAGAAAACTGCTACAAAGTGGTCCTAATATACAACATTATGGCCTTTGCGAGGCGACAGCGATCACGGGTCGATGCTTAAGAGCAGCGCTTCTGTGCAGCGAAGCGTTCGCAGTCCTTTCACCTCGTGCCGTTCTGGGTCCGTCTGGGAACATTGCCGTTCTGGGAACATTGACGTGCCGTTCTGGGAACATGGACACTTGCGAGTCTTTGTGAGAAGGTACCATTTGCTCAGATAATTAATTTAGTGTTTCAAGACGGCACTCAGGATGGCACTAGAACTTGCCGCTCATCCCTATTTGCTTGACAAGGTATTGAAGGCTATGCTGTCCTGTTTGTTACCGCTAGCTAGCCTATATACGTCAGCGCCGCTGACTCCCCTGCACTGACATACCGTATCCGAAAGCTGCTTGGGCTTACGTACGTGCTTTTTCTTTCTTCTTTTTGAAGACTCACGCTCCGATTGTAATGTAGCCTATGCGACACTCGCATGGCAAGTGACTCTTTACTTGTTACTGCGTTGCGTTGTTCGAAAAATGTATCTATCTTGAATAGTAGTAATTTCTTGTTAAGCTGAAGCGGTACCGACGCCGACAAGCTTCCTAGCCCGCATGCTGGAACGCCTAGCATAACGCTTGATCAGGATGGGGAGGTGAGCGCTAGCAGTTTATACCGACCTGACGTTGTTCTTACAAAAATGGGAAATGGCACTTCTAAAGATATTACGATGGGTTGCTGATACCTATCGGTAACCCCCCTGTTACCGATCGAGATGTGGCCCTTCGCAGACACAGGGTGCAGCTTTCCTGCAGGAACACTGTAGGCAATTTCGCGACTGTCAGTGCTGCCTGTTGAGTAGTTAAAGAAAGAAAATCGCTTCCAGTGTCACCAGTGATTTTTCGTCTAGGAATAAAGTGCAGGAAAAGCCCATCAGCAGCACGACTGCACAACCGCGAGAAAAATATTAAAACCCTGCCAGGGCACCGCTGACTGCAGCATCAGATTTGGTGATCGAACACGCCAACAACTTTTAGAACAACAGCGCGCTCTTGAGGAATATAGAGCTCGGCATATGAACACAGGAGAAATGCGAAGTGGGGCTTTTGTTGACTCAAGTACAGCGCACTGTAAGCTACTGTAGCTTTAAGACTCCAATTTTCTTGTTTTAGAGTCGACATAATCTTAAACGTGAGATAGATAGATAGATAGATAGATAGATAGATAGATAGATAGATAGATAGATAGATAGATAGATAGATAGATAGATAGATAGATAGATAGATAGATAGATTTTTCAATTAAAAGAGCTGGAGTGCTCAGTGTAGTTTAAGCTCCCCAGAAAATAGAAACACCAACAATGTAACGAACATACTGGAATGGTGGATGACTTTATCTGACACTTGTGGCTAAAGCTCATAGAAACGAATCACATGAATATTTAGAACACACGTACCACTCACCCAAAGCAAATAAGAAGCTCAGGCCCCATGCACCTAGGTTATCACGAAATATGTTGCGAGAAACACAAGGACCATCAAGTAGCACACAGTGCCCTCTTTTGGTCCCGAACACTCACACGCCTGCAAACACTATACGTGTTCGTAGTCCAGGAGTAGCTCGCAAAAGAACCAAGGAATTCCCACTTATTTAAAAAAAGAAAACTGACGCACAATTCTCGCCTGGAGAGAGTTTTGAGTGGACCGACGAATAAAGTATGAGACGTGTCATCACGTAGTTAACCAAAACAAACAACGTTGGCCCAGCGCGTGATGTTATATGCAGGGCGGGATAAGCAGGTTAGAGAGCTGGGGAAATTGAGGGGAAAATATTTCTGTGCTTCCTCCACACCCCCCCCCCCCCCCTTTCCTTTTCTATTTTTTTTTTTCAGAAGCTGACAAGAAGTTTGAACTGTAACTGCGACTTGGGTAAGTTGGTATTACTTCGTTTTGTCGTGCAAAACAAAACAAGATGTAAAAAAGAAAGAAAAAGAAATATTCAGTGCTTCTCGCGTGTGTTCCTTCTGCACACGTTTTGAACGCGCTATTGCGTCAAGATGAAAACAATGAAATCTGAATCGTAGGACGGGACGTTTTCTAAGGTGGTACAACGATGAACCGAAAAAAGACAAATATATTATTTGGGCGATGGACCCCCTTGGCATATACTGAAACTTAAAAAACTAAAACATACTAATCCCATCACTTTGCACGTCTTTAAGCACAATTTGAAGCTCGTGGTTTAAGCGGTGGCCTCGGAGGGTGCATATTTTGTGCAGCGCTCACTCACAGCGCTTTTCTTTGTTCTTTTTGACGAAGCCCTGAAGGACTGGTCGCAGTTATTTATTCTTGTTGCCCGAAGGAGCTGACACAATATGAAGCGTTTGACGTGAAAGGAAGAAGAATATTTTGATACGTGTTCGCAAATATCGCTAAGCCGGGCTCGCAGGTCCTGAATTAAATTTACATACGCAATTTTTCGCTCGCCTTCGGCGTAACAGCATTCCTTAAAAAATCCGGCGATATTTGAATATCGGAAAGGTGTGGCAGGATGAATGATTAAAACCGTATAAAGATTGTCTTCTCGTAACCTTTTTAAGTAATTTTATGGTAACCCCCAGAGCAAATGATCTGCATTTCAATGAAAAGGCATAGATGCATATTGTATAAGGGTACAGGGGTTTTCTTTCCGAAAGTAACCAAAAACATTCACGAGGAACAGCGCATATGAGAAATATAAAGAGACAGAGATTTTACTCTCTCGAATATCATACAGATTCAAAGGCAGTCAGCGGCACCAATAAAGTTCGCCATAGGATGCATTAAATATATCCAGCGGCAAAGTGCTCCTCTGTAAATGTGCATAAGTCCGTGTACTACGACACCACGTAAGCTCTGGTCGATTTCTCCGGCGTGCGAAAATGGCCTGGAAATCCGAACATTTAGCAGCATTCATGTGCACAAAAAAAAAAAAAAATGAAGGACGATAATGTAGAATCTTCTGCGAGAATTGTTTAAGTGATGCGTAAGCGTTCGATACCAACCGCTTCCTGTTTTGTCCGCGTGTTATGCTCGGTCGTGGCGCTGTTTGTTCCCGATGGCGTCAAGTATCGCGCACTTCCTTCTTCTGCGCTTGCTCTGTGTTGAGGCCTTCTTTGCAACACTAGCTGCCGTCCGAAAGCTTCGGCATAGCTTGCTTTAACTACGGAGCTCTTGAAATTGAGCGTTAGTACGTCTTCTGTGAACAGAAAACTGTCATAATCCGGAAATAAGTGCGAATGCGCTTCTTACATGAAATGTAGAACATTTGCACGCGCCCTTCTTCTCTTGGGCTCATCCCCCGAGCCCATAAACATAAAGGCGTAGCCGTGTTTTAGCATAGCATAGCATAACGTAGCCTAGCATGGCATAGCATAGCATAGCATAGCATAACATAGCATAGCGTGGCATAGCGTGGCATAGCGTAGCATAGCGTAGCATAGCGTAGCATAGCGTAGCGTAGCCTTGTGTAGTATATGAAGGGGTTGGGAAAAGTAAGTGAGGGTGAGGAGGGAAGGAAGTGAAGTGAAGCGTAGGCCCGTACTGTATAGTATAGAAAGAGTTGGGAAAGGGAGAAAGGTAATAGGATATTTACGAGTGAAAAGAAAAAGAAAAAATGTCACGTGCACAACTTACAATAAAAAGAAAACGAAGAAAAGGCTCGTTCTGTCGCACTGACACTTTCATAAAAGGAGGAAACTACAGGAGCGAAACAGATTGGGCTAGAGGGTATGATTACATAATGGTTAAAACAGCGCTACAAAAGAGCGCCGCGTGTGTATGTCTTCTGTCTCCGTCCCGTTTTGTAGCGCTGTTTTAACGATTATTGAGGAAACTAAGTTCCAATTTGCAAGTAAATTTGAAGCCCTCCTGTTACATAATTGGAAGCTCAAACGAAAATCGCTATGTCCTCGTTTTCAGCCTTCTCACAGGCGTGGTACGACCATCTCTAAATCTGTAATCACACCCTATTTCCTACGGAACCGATAAGCGAGTCACCAATGCTTTGAGTTCAGTTTGTGAAGGTTAATTGTAGTCCTTGCAGGAAGGTCCTCATTCTGGTGGTCAAAATGAGGTCCTGCCATTGTGGCCGAAGTTCAAGCGAAGTATTGCTTCAACAAAGCGAAGCGAAGCATCGATAAATATATTTCTCTAGTAAAATAAATTCTTAAAGGCTGCTCAGAAGCATTATGTATGAGGAGAGTTTCTGGAAGCTAATCAATCATGCAAGGACCTCTATTTTAAGTGGGTCATTTATTAGCAAGCTACTGATATTTTTAGTACAAGTGCTGAAAAAAAATATAAAGAGTCGAAGCACAGCAACGCTGCAAATTAGGTTATGGCTGGTCAAGATATACGAAGTTTCTCCATAATCTACTGCCTTAATGTTTTGATAGTTATTGGCATACACCTATTCATCAAGGAGTTTCTACGGTTGCTCTTTTGTCCACGTACATGTATCACAAAAGAATAAATTATATTTAGGTTTTCCCCGATGGCATGACCACGCACATTACGGTGGAGGAATACGAACGCCATTCCACGCTTTCATAATTCTACACCCCTCGCTCTTTCGGCAAGCCTCGTTATGCACAATATGGCCGTCCCTTCAACGGCGGCTCACATTCCAGTTTTGATGGCCTATTTCGACGTTCTAAGGAGCCTTGAATCGCCAAGGGAATGAAAAAAGAAAGAAAAAATAAAGAGATATCTCTGCGGAACGCCGGGAAGCAGTGCACAAGGGTGGACACGTGCGGTAACTTTACGCAAGATTTCAGGCGCCACTGCCATAGACCGTAACCTGACGTCGTATACGAGCCTGGCAAGTGGAATGCCTAAACCGTAAAACCCCTGCACCGCGTTTATGCACGTTGCCTAACATATAGGAGCAACCATAGGTCGTGAAGACGTGTAAATTGCACGAAACGTCAGGGATGGGCCATAAGAGGGGCAAGGGGTGTCCCCTTTGCTCCGAATTTGCAGATATATCGCGGCATGCAAACGAAAATGTGCGTTTTGGAGCTGAGCGCCCGACAACAGGTCGCGCGCACGTTATGCACGAAGTCGGGCCTCTGTATAGAAACACAGCATGTATGACGCCTGGCTGTTTTTACAAAAGTTTCTCTAATTACGAAAGTCAGGCAACTTTAAGCAACGGATTCGCTCTCATGCGACAACAACGAAATGTTTCCTGTTTACAGCCGCCCTCGTTTCGTTGCGGATTCACTGTCCGTAGAACGTAATTGGTGCTCCCTCATGACGTTATCACGATATCGTTTCAAAAATTTTTATTGTTGCCTCTTTGCACCACTTTGAAAACCCGCTCCCAGTTATTACAACTCTAAAGCTTCGCTTTTTATCGATGGCGCCGGCTGTATATAGCGACCCCCTTATCTCTTCATTAAATGAGGGCGAACAGGAGATTCAAGGTCAGATATGTGTCACTCATGAACATATATGAAAAAGAAATGAGAACATTGAACATAAGCCTGTCGTAACAAGTAGTAAAATAGGACAAAACACTTGCGACGGCAATCCGCAGATGACACCCACACGTACGCACAGGCATGTATGTATGTATGTATGTATGTATGTATGTATGTATGTATGTATGTATGTATGTATGTATGTATGTATGTATGTATGTATGTATGTATGTATGTAAAAGTTTATGGGACGCCAATGTTTCGACAACGGTACATGTTACTGCTTAGCCAGGGAACGTATATAGCTACCAAATAAATCTTGCGGCCTGTAGAAGTACTTGCGATCTGAAGGCTGAACCATTCAATTGGAGGCCATGTTCCCAGGCAAAGCGACAATTCCTTCTAACTTCCTTCTAATTCCTCTAATTTTCTCAAAGTATGCTTTACTGGAATGCTACTGATGTTAGTGATGTATAACTGACTCGGACAATTGTGTTCAACTTTTACATATATGTTATTGCTTCGTGTCATTTGCTGTTACATTTTTTTTATATTGTAATATGGTAATGTACCAGATGTCTTTATTGTACAAATAATCTGTTCGCTGCAGCCAAAGTCGCGTACGGAGCAGGAGCCTCTGTCAGGCCTCGGTGCCTTTTGCTCTTTGCCACCTTTCTGTAATGTTGCAGAAGAAATAAAGCCTTATTATTATTATAAACCTCTGTCGAAACTATCGCGCCCGGCAAACTTTTGTTGTCGGGCGTGAGTATGTATATGCATGTAGGAGGTTCACCGATTGCATGGAGGGACGACAGACCACCGTCTGTTAGTTAATCTAATTATGACCTGCTTCTAGCACTTTTGACGCAAGGAAATGTTTCCTTTCTGGAGCATCTAGACGTATACGAAATACTTCACGATGGTTGTTGAAGCGTGAACCCTAAGAGTTACTACTGTGCTTGACACAGTGCCGTGGCGAGGGTACTTATGATGCCTTTTTTAATGCAGTAATGTTAATGAGCTTTTGAGCGTCGTTTACGCCTACGACGATCGTCCTGGACAAAAAGCACCGATTGATGTAAAGTATAAAAACATGCTACAGAAGTCTCGAGTATGCACCAGAGGCCTCTGGGCACGCTCCTGCGAACAAAATGAGTGAGCTTAAAAGGAAATCTGGTAGGCTTGGACTGAGTTGAGAACCATGCCCAGGGCTTCCAAGTGTGAGAGGCGCCCTCCACATACAGCTGTCGTGGAGCGCCTTCGTGCACTGTTTATTGCTCAAGAGAAACGTTTACTCGACTTACTTTTCTTCAACATAGTAAACATAGAAAAAATAACACTCTCTGCTCATAATACTAAAGCTGCACAGCTGCTAAAAAAATATGCCACGAATACTGACGTTCCGAAAACAGTGGGACATCAAGGTTAACAACCTGCCTTTCTACTTTTCTGTTTACCTGAAAGTTTCCTGATTATAAAGCAACGAGTGACTCCGTCCTGCAAGGAGATATTACTGGGTTCAACATCTCTTGAGCTTCTGCGGCAGTGATGGCCAAATGACTTGGAGTCTGTCTCAAAGCGACAAACTGCAGCAATGTGCAAGCGTGGCGCTGACTAGCAGGTGCATAGGTAACACGTGGAATAGAGTTCCGACAGATTTTCACCAAGGCAAGTGTTTTGATCCGGTCCAAAGCATCTCGCCGTGTTGGCCCCGCATTGCTTCCGCCGCTACATTATGAATCGTCACTGTATACATAGGTCGAGAGCTCTGTATGGGGCGAGCGCGCACTCGGTCGTGTCGTCTGGCACGAACGGAATGTATACGAGGAATACTTTCGTCGTTGCGAGTGTCTGCGAAGGAGATGACTTTTCGACTTGGCATTCCGTCCCCGGCAGGCTGTGTCCTTCCGACAGCGTTCGGTTGTGATTTGGGTCCGACTGTTTGTCTCTCTGAACGCATTATCGTTCTGATACCCGGGTCACCGCCGAATTCCCCTTCCATACACTCTTAGCACGGTAACCTTTAGTTTATTTTATAGGTACACAAAAATGTGAAAATATGCTCCTTTATAAAGGTTAAAGTGCTTTTAACCTTTGTAAAGGAGCATATTTTCACATTTTTGTGTACCTATAAAATAAACTAAAGGTTACCGTGCTAAGAGTGTAGAGCGGGTACAGCACGCTTCGAGAAATAGAGAGCTGTTAACCTGGTAAATGGAGCACGGTACTACGAAGAAGAGGCTTAACTTATGTGAACTGCTTTACACGAGGAGCTTTGAGGTCAACAGTATGCTGTGTCTTATTAGATACGCACTCCATCTGTTCATGAAGTGTCAGTTGAACGTTGAAAAGTTATGTTGGCATTTATACACATCTTCTGTGTACGCTTTCGAGGATCAGCATGCTAAATGTGCTCAAAGTGCGACCTGTGTGCTCGGTGTTCTCACAACAATGCAGGCGTTTGATAAGCACACGGCGGGTTTAAAGCCATTGTCTCACGCACAGAATACACTAAAGCAGCTTAACCGGTACTTAGCATATTACGGCACGGACTTTCTTCAACCAACTTCATATGCGGACGACTGCACATCTCAGTGAATTTTTTTAAAATTTTAGGTTTGCATGCAATTAAACTTTTTCTGATGACGGGCGTTGCACTCCTCCTTCACATCTTTCAGTGAGGGCACGCTTCTTTTTAACCATCTCCAGCGTGGCCTACCAAACAAGAAATTTGCCAATTTGCTTACATATAGAGTTGCCCCTTATAAGTATACCTCTACTTCCGCTGCTGAAAGAAGCAAGCTCCACAGATGAGAGAAACTGGTTGATCCACCTTTAGCACAATTATAACACGAGCAGGAGACGTGTCTCCATTTAACTAGCTGCAGCTTTGTTGAACGTTATGAAGCACGAATGCATAAAAACCCTGTGCCTGTTGCCAAACTTATAACACGTATAATGCACCAGTTTAGAATCTACGTACCGTAAACTATTTCACACCTCCGTCATCCACACGATGCGCCGACACACATGATGTGACGCATCTTACTGGGCCTATTTCATACACAATAGTTAACGGGGTGTACCGTCCACAATTCCAGCAATAATTTCAGACTGAACTCGCATCGGAGGTCATTGTTAGGTAGGTCATTCAGGAAAGTGAAGCGGGAACAGGATGAAACTGAGAGATCAAAAGTGTAAACTGAATCAGAACTAGAAGAAAACGAGCCTGATTTTTAGTGACGTCGTCCAGGTGACGAAAATGACGTCGGCAAAATATTTCTGGAGCTCGACATCGAACACCTTCTTGCTAACAACATATGGCTTCGATCTGGTGGCTCCTGCCTGTGTGAAATAATATGTTTGTCATGGGATCACCGAAATCCTAGCTGTTGTTATGTCTGTTAAGGATTAAGTCTATGTAAATATGCATCAAAATTGACACTGCAAAGACTTTGCTTCTGGGATCGAGTTAATTTAACTTCGCCTGAGCACAATATAGTCAGCCCAATTGTTTCCAGGATGTGGCTGACGACGTGAAATGCAAATTCAGAACAATAGCTATTTTCCATATAGTACAGTTCACGCGCACATGCCAACTCATGCAGAACCCATGCATGGGTTCCGTCAAATCATTTTGCAATTTGCGTAAGAAATAACGCAATCGTTGGCACACTTACCAGCCACAAGGGGTTCCGTCGTCAGTGACGCCTCACGGGCTGCCCAGCCCACATGGTCACCTGGGAAAGCAAAAAAAAAAAGAAAGTTGAGCCACACACACACACACACACACACACACACACACACACACACACACACACACACACACACACACACACACACACACACACACACACACAACATGTAGTAGAGCTTGCTGTTGTAGGAAATGGTTCTGTAGAGTTATCGCACATATGGAGACATCTGATTGATTTTCCAAGGCTTCAAATAGGAGAAAGGCTACAGGGCACCCGTGAAACTTAGGTGCACCAAAATTTCCGTTTGGGAAAGTGACACAATCTGGACGCCTTTCTGTTTGGTTCCACAAGTACAGGCACTATCGCCCGACCCCTGGCGGTCCAGGTAACAACGACATAGAACACTTGAGATGTCGCTCATACAAGATTCGTACAAGGCGTGGACGCCTTTCTCGTATAACCATGTACGCTGCAAACAAACAAACAAACAAACAAACAAACAAACAAACAAACAAACAAACAAACAAACAAAGAAAAAAGGAGTACAGGAATTCACTGAAAGCTCTTATCGGACACAGCGGCAAAACATACAATGGCATAGACACGCCTCGTTTCCTGACGCTTCGACGTGAAAGTGCTCAGCACTACAGATACATGCGCTGCTGCTCGGTGCTGTCCCTCGTACGCTTCGATGGCCACGCTGATCCGTCAGTGCGTGCCTGAACGAAGCGGACGCGGAAGAGGCAGCGAAGAGAGCGACTCGCCCGTTGCTAACGCCACTGCAGCTCCAGCCTCCCAGGTAAGGCCGCGTCTGTCCCGTCCATGTTTCTTGCCTTTCCATCACTGCTCTTTCTCCTCGCGAACAGCGCTGCTGCTGCGGCTATTCTTTCTGGGGGGCAACAGGCCACTGCCCACGTTGTTGCTTTCGTAGTTCCGCTGCCGTTTCCTCACTGTTTTCACCGCTGCTTTTCTTGCTTGGGTGAGAGCGGCGTCGAAGAGGCTGCGCGGGCGCACACCAGCCTTGTGCTTCTGGCCAGTCAGCGTAAGGAGTAACCTGCTTTGAATTGGGTGCAGTGCTCTCGAGAATCAATAGCGGATCGGGGAGCTGCAGCGAAACGGGAACGCAGAAAAATAAAATGAAATCTGCTTCCATTTCTCTCTGGCCAGGCCGCTGTCCAGCTTGCGAGGTACACACGTCTCTATTTGCACCGTATTGACAGGCGTTACGCAAAAACACTGGTAATAAGTGTCTGCTTCGGCTGTGCAGAATGCTTTGATTACCATCCGTTTACCTGCATGCTCTGATTTAGAGGTGTCACCATACACCTCGTGACTACATTAGTATGCGCAAGAACTGGACAACGTCATAAAGCCAGAGCTTTGCGCCAGAACTCTTGCTGCCTTCCGACACGATAAACTTCTGTACTCGTTCTCCGGTTGCTGCGCCAGGAGTGACGTTCAGCGAAGATTTCCTTATTTTCGAACAAAAGTTCCAGCTAGAAATAAAATCAGCTTACGTTAGCGATTAAGTTTTCTGCTCATTGTATTTCTTCCTCGTACTCGCACACACTCTCGCCTCTCCGTGCAGCTTTCTCCCTAAATTTATGGCGACATAAGGCATCTGCCAAAACAGGCGCCGGGCGTACATCCCAACAATGCACTACTCTAAATAGGAGAGATTCTTATGTTTAAATCTCTCCTGTTCATCGCCACTTCTCTGAACGAGGTGAGAGAAAGTGAACCGGGTGTTTTTTTTTTCGGAGCACTTCATTTCCACCTTTATTTTTTGTTTTTGTTTTACGCTCAACTGTTGCAATCAGCGAAAGTTTTCTTGCTCTTCGGAAGTCACGCAGTCGTACCGCGTAGTCCTCTTGTTGGACGCTCTTTGTTTCAAAACAGTGCCGACCTACCCAGTATCAGACTTGCTGTAAGAAAGTTCTGTGCGGAAGCGAGCCTGGGCAATGGAGGCAGAAAATAAACATCTTATATGGCGAACAATTAAGAGGGAACGGATACGTATGCTATCGCTGTGCCAGGTAGCACAGCTCTTACGCGTAAAGAAACAGCTATACGTCAGCAGAGTGAACGAAAAAAAAAAATAAAATGAGGGAACTCAATGCGTTGTCCGCATTAGACCTTCGTGAGAATCGCTTGACGCCCCGAGGGATCCCTGTGTTTCCGAGGAAATCCCAAGAGGAATTCGCATCCCAGTTCACCGGTCCAGAGACCTGTCGATTTTCGCCTCCAGCCTTTTAGCTCGTCTCAGTAACTTCCGCCCTGCAAACGTCAACGCCACCGGAACTGTCGACGCAAATGGGGCTCTCATTAGAAGGGTTCTGATTAAATAAATATATTTGCCGTCAGATACTGGGTTTTCCCGCTGAGAATTTTTGTAGAACCATAGAGTACGTCAATTCAGGGCACTATGCATATGCAAGCACTCTCGTCACATACAGAAGCGACAGCTCCCAGTCATGAGCTGCCACTACTTATATAACCTACTATCATTTCTTGCCCTGCACATATAAAAGAATTGGCAACGAAATGATGCGAAAGAACTAGAACTCGACACCTTCAAGTTTGCTACGTTGTGTGTTGGAGATCAGCTTTACCAGCTACTTCGATGGGACTTGCAAGAGAGCAAGTCTAACACAACTTGAACCTTAAGTAACGCTTCGTTATTCTTCTAAACAATTTTAACGCTGCAACGCTGCCATGTTACCTTTCCAGGTGCCTTCATGTGTAACGTTTTCCGCTCCTCACTGTAACGTCACACCTTTCTTTCAGCACAACCACCATGTTACTTCTTAACTGAACGCTTCATCGCCCACAAAACTATAGTAAACACGCTTTCGAACTAAAAAAACACGCCACTGAAGTAACGCGCAGCTATTGCTGCGTTATTTTTTCAATGAGACTGTAAATATTTCATAAATGTAATTTTCATCCCGCTTATGCGTTAGCTCGAAAGAAGAGAAATGAAGCAGGACAAAAAAATAAAAAAAAGGTTTTCAAACTTTCTGCTTCGACACGACACAAAATGCAATTGTCTAACACATTTCTACCCTTCCGACATAGTTTATCATTTCGTCGTTAACATGATTCAACAGCCTCGTAACGCAAGCAAATGCAAAGAAACACTGGTTAACACGAGAGTTAATTCGCAGCTTTTCAGTGATTGTGCGCGAACTCGCACAAATATTCACTGCTCAGGAATTACGCTCTGGCTCTGTTTTTTTACTGGAACCATCCCCATTACCTAGGTCCTCTGTACGCATTGTTCAGTACCAACATCAAAAGAAGACAAACACTTGGCAAATAGATTTTGAGACCGTATGTCCCAGCTAAATATAGCAGGTACACTACCTTACGCGCGACACAGTTTGGTAAAGGGACTACAAAAGCAAATAGCTTGCAGTGCAGTATCTACTGTTTGAGTACACATTATTACCGGATTTCATCTGAGAATTCACGCGGCCCACACCACCACAGGATGTCGAACGGGGAGCTGAGAGGACAACCTGAAGGCATTGCGACGTTTTCTATTTTTTTTTTGCTCCCCTTTCTTTTTATGAGAAGACAAGATAAATGTGTTCATCGGTCTACCAGCATAGTAGAGTTCCTGAACGCTAGCGTAGCAATGAGTTGTAAAAAAATCAAGAAAAAAAAGAACGAGAGACAGAGAGACATAATAAAAGAAGGTAAGGGGGACAAATCTGGACTGAAGACAGTGTTTGCGCGCCCTAGTTACTTTCATCAGGAATCGATAAAAACTAGCTCAGCTTTCCGTAATTATATATAAACTAGACCGAGGGAGTGCAAGAGGACCGTCACGGTGTCGCTTCATAACATATCCCTCTTGCACAGGCATAAAATGAGCTACGTAGTTCGGTAATCAGAATGGGTGCTGGATTCATGTATATCGCTCGATACGTGGCTCACCTACTCCCAGTGCGCCTTTTAGATATACCCCCCCACCGCCCGCACCCTTTTTTTTTTGGATATATACGTACAAATACAGTCCCAGGTAAGTCTGCCTGGGACACAGTTACAGGTACATGCAGCGAAACATTGTGGATGATAGTTAGTCATATGGTGTCAGTGGACTGGTGCATGATATGAGCCGCGTCTTTTATGGGGTAGTCTAACGTCGTGCACCTTTACCAAGCTGCACATCATGCACAGCTTGTCAGGTACATGAAAGTTAAACATTGTTTGGGTAACAATGTCCAACTTACTGAAGAGCTGTGCCGCACATCTGCTGGTGGGTGTGTACAAACCGTCTAAGTAATTCAGCATATAAAGCTTCGCTTTATATAATTGAAGATAAAGTGCGGAATGCCTTTTCAACTAACTAAACAAAAAGTAAATGTGAGTACTGCTCTCCGAATTAAAGATGTAACTTAAGTGAATAAACGAGCATCAATGCGTCGTCATGGAATTTCGCTTAAGTAAAGAAGAAAAACGAGATGGGACCACACCTCTTTGTATAGCTGACACGCTAGGCGAAAACTCTCCATGATGGGGCTTGGAGATTAGCCGGCAGTAAACAACCAAATTTAGCATTAACGAAGAAACGAAGAGCAAGGAGAAGCATAAAAAACGAGTACTTAACCTTAATTATAGAAGGCCATACAATGATAAGCTTATCATGGTTTACTCTCGATATTACATTAGGCTCTACATTTTCCTTTCTCCTTCCTAAACCTCGCCAAGGTAGGAAAAAAAATTACCGAGTTTCTTCGATAACGGCAACAGCGGCGTGGCGGTCCTCCTATACTGGCGAATCCCTCTCGACTCCGCCTCTCTCAGCGCTTCCATCTACGCTAAGCGCAGCGGGTCATTTCTTCTGGGCCGTTTAGTCGAAAGGCATGCCCACAAGTCAGGCTAAACACGCGGATGAAGGGGGACATTGCTTGTTGGCGTGCGAGGTGAGGGCATTAATAAATTAGGGGCGCTTCGGTTAATCCTGGAGTGATGAGGCGAGCAGGGGATTTATGCACATAACAAAACACGGAGCACTCATGCGAAGGAAAGTGTTAAGAGCACGAGAAGATTCTTTTGAACGTGTGGGAAGCGGGCGAAGGCACACATAAGCCCCTTCTATGCTGTGTTCTAGTTAGAGAGACACTAAATTAAAAATAAGCAATTTTTCTCGTATTAGTAAATTATCGTTCCAGATTAGGAAAGGCACCACTCTCGCGCGGAGGAAACACTTGGTAAGCTAGAAGACGCAAAAAAAAAAAAGAAAGAACACGCAGCTTGCATTATAGGTTTCGCAAGGCAAGGTCACAGCTAAGCTAGTCGACAGTGCACTGATCGTTGCCATAAGGTCGCGGGGGCAGAACTTGACTATACTTACTGATATCACGATTCGAGCGGGGCTACGCGTAGGTAGATCCTTCGGTACAACAGTAGAACTTGACTGTTCTTGGCCATACTTGACCATACTTAACTATAATTGACTTTATTTCACTATACTACTTCACTATACTACTATACTACTATATGACAGGTCATAATTTCGATGAACTGAAACTCTACATACTTCAAGGAAACTTCCGCTCGCCGAGGGACAGAAAATACAGGGAATCGTATCTCATATACGGGTTCAGTACTCTCCAGCCTACAGGCATAAACCTTTCAAAGGGAACCCTTGAGTCCATTAGATGCGGTAGAGGGTCAACAAAGACAACAAAAGGTTGAGGTATGCACAAGCTAACAATCTTTCTCCCAGAAAGTCTACTTTCAGGTGCGGAGCCCCCATCCAGTTCGACGAGAACAACGGCGTTAAACAGTGTAGTTACTTTTTGTTAGCCACAAGCTTTTAGTGAAATGCATTGTTGGTGCGGGGCAGGTGGTGTGGGGTGGAGGGGGGGGACACATGCAATAGGAGCAACTTCTGTTCCGAGCGTGTGTTCCTTTTTTCATCCTGCTTTCTAGCGCTGCGCACACAATGCATTTACAAGATATGTATACAAGGAGCGGATTCTTTGGAAGCTTTCGCTCTTGCCATTTATATTAGTCACGCTAACACCTGTCACCCAAATACCCCTGCACCCAACCCCCCCCCCCCCCTTTTTTTTTTGTGTGTGTGTGTGTGTGTGTGTGTGTGTTCGCACGTGCTGCTCATCTTCTCCTCTCTTTCTGAGGACGGGGGAGAGTGTGCAAAGGCGTACATAAACGAACGCTGGAGAAGGCAGTTGCCGCCCTGACGAAGACAAGTCCGCTTGTCGAAACGTTGGCTCCCGCGACATTCCCTGTTCTAAATCCTACTTTGCGATTTGTTCATCGACTATACTACTTAGTTATAGCGAGTTCTACAAAGGATCTGCTAGGCGAGGCCAAGGGCGATTCGAGATAACGCCAAGTATAGTCAAGTTCTACCCCTGTGACGTTATAGCCACGATCACTAAACCATCGGCCTGCTTCGCTGTGAGCTGGCCTTGCGAGACCTAGTGCAAGCTGCATGCATTTTTCCTCTGCTTGAACACGTGCGCCCACCAGCTGCAGTTTTGCCAGTGCTGTATAGTGCAGGCTTCACTATTTTTTTTTTCTCCTTAGGCCTCCCTGAAAAGATTTATTCAGTTGCCGCCCATGCCAGCGTCCTCAGATATACACCATAGAATGTTCTGATTAACACTGCACCATTACTGCACAGAAATACAAAGTGCAAAAGGCTCTTTTCTATTGTATATATTTCTATAAACTGCGTAAAAAATAGGTTATCCCACAGCGTCATTATGTTCCTGCTACGTTTTCTTCAAATCTCACTCAACAGACACAGCAAGAAAGTCTGAAGAAAAGGGAAATCAATATTAGTAGGAAGCTACAGCAGTGAGAAGAGAAAGCGCCCACGTAAAGAAATGGAAGTGAGATCAATCGATAGTACGTGCAACACGTGGGGAAAAGTTCAAACACAACGACAAAAAGTGCCTTACCTATACAGAAAACGGTAAACAGAGTGCGTCTTTGGGAGCTATACCAGAAAGCAAACAAATGCCTTCATAGCGCTCCCCAACACTATACGTGTTCCGCCTTCACGTGTTATTTTTCATGTCCTCTCTACACATATATGACACGAGGAAAGTAACGCTTCGAGAGATTTCTTTTTCTAGCGTGTATAGCCTGAAAGGACACGCACGGACCTTCGGTTGAGGGTAGGGAGTGCCCTGTTTTCTCCGATGCATCGATATTTTCGACAGAAAGCAGACCTGCTGGGCTGATATTTCACCGGAAGGGAATGAAGTAGAGAAGAGAATATGAGACTTAAGGAATTAAACAGAGCGCGTTGATTGTTTTGATGAGAGCAAATGGCCCGCTTTAGAACAAGAAAGCGATGACACAAAGGGAAAGAAGCGAAATTTCAAATAAACTGATTTCTGTAGCAGCAAGTCAGGATAGAGCCAAAGCGCCAAGACGAGATGTGAGTAAATTCGCTCCAAGCAAGAAACACAGAAAGAAAAAAGATGAACATAACGACCAAGGTGTAATGATCATGACAGCCATGATTTAAGTCGTGTTCATGACCATAACTATGAGAGCGAGTTGCCGGTAAAGAAACTAATGATTAAAAATCACAAATTAATTTTTGTGAGTCACGCAGGTTAGGTTATGAAAGAGAAAATTAGCATCCAACACAATCCATCCACAATCCATCCAACACAATGCTTTGTGCTAGAAACGGGTGGATACTAATTTTTCCTTTCATAATCGTCACTCCACCTCGCGGATTTGCCGAGAACGGTTTTGCCATGTTAGGTTAGAGTGGTTATGATATTGACAGTACACCATGAAAATAGTCAAACATGACTAAAGAATGACGATTTTCTAAAACATGGCACTGACACGCATTAAAAAAATCACAGCATATCCACGGGGTGAATGATGATGAGTGGGCGAAGCTCCGGAGGGAATCATCGGTAAACCGTGAATCTTTCGCGTAAATCGCCCAGTCGATCATCATGTAAAGGCGTGAGAAACACTGCATTCGTACGCTGGGATCTCGCGTTTAAGGGGGATATGCTGTGCTAGAGCCAGGCCTGCGCGGAACTGCAGGACAGTGACAGCGTAAGCAGGAGGAGCTACTTTCTTAGAGGCCACTTTAAACGCTTGAGGAAACTAGTGCAAGTAGAAGTGGTAGGTATCTCCTGCGCCATAAGTTATCATTTTGCCAAGTAGGGAAGTACCCACTACGCCATAATTACCAGTGCCTCCGTAATGGGTTCAAAGCTACAAAGCACGCAGCTCTGTGTTCTTTCAAATGATGCCTCGACCTCGTTATACAATCCATTTTCGCGTCGTGTAGCGGTGTATTACTATTTTTCAACGTAACATTACGTTTGTTAATGCGATTCCGCGGGAGACATTATACCTGTTTAGGTCTTTTAGCGATAATTTTTCAACCACAGGCGTAGCTCAATGGTAGAACGCTCGACTGCCACGCCGAGAGCCTGGGTTCGAATCCAGGCAGAGGACACACCTTCCGGAATTTTTTTTTATGAAAGTAGACGTGGCTACGTACATCACCATCAACGAACACCATGGGATGTACAGACCCACGCCCTAAGGAGCTTCGCCCCTAAAAGGGACAGCTTGAGACTGCAGAAAAGGGGCTGGGATGGGTGTCAAACGAAAGGTGCATCTCGAAGATGTGAAATTGATCATAGTCACCTTCATGACATTATATGCTCACGTAATGATATGACACGAGCACGACTCTGCAATTAAACTGCTGGAAGGGGGTCGAGATAGGTGTAAAGCAAAACATAAAGGTCGATAGATTTGACATGGGCTAGTCATGTTCATGACACAAATTACATGACATGACATGAGCATGACTAAGCAAAAGCTAATGTAACAGAGTTGAGATGGGTGTCAGACGAAAGGTACAGGTCGAGGGATGTGATACTAGTTATAGTCATGTTCATGAAATGATCATGACTCAACAAAAAGACTGAAAATAAAAAAAAATTTTCAACGCCGTTCAGGCACCGATACTAAGAGAGTATATATTAACCAAGTAGGAAACCTCTCTAGACAGCAGAACCTCCCTAGAGAGAAGTCTCTAGAGAAGTTCTGAGCACCTCACTTGCGTCTACAAAATGAGCAGAACATACGCGTGATGACGACGGAAGGACAAAGCCTCTCCTGTTCACCGTAGCGACCCACTGTTCATTCAAATCCGCATCAGTTGGAAAATCTATGCAACGAATGAATGTTGCAGCCACACTCCTCTCTGCGCAACGTCATGCGCGTGCTGCACAGCTGTTTATGTGTATAATTTTTCTTTTCTTTTTTTGTTGTAGGTGCCACCGCAAACAGCTCAGTGATGCCCTGTCAATAAGTTGTTCCTCAAGAACATTTTAAAGCGCGCTAGTGAAAGACAAGCAGAGCGCGCATCACATACACGCTCAACACATACAGGCTGCTTCGCGGCCACAAAAAGACCAGAATGTAGGCGTGGCTTGGATGGCTCGGAGACATCTCTTCCGTGCCCTAGCATACGACAAACCGGCTCCCGGCTCGCCGGTCCGAGAGTGCCGACGGTATGAAACCGGACGCCCGTTCTTATTTCCGCCTTGCACTGGCGAAAGGACTACATACATACATACATACATACATACATACATACATACATACATACATACATACATACATACATACATACATACATACATACATACATACATACATACATACATACATACACACACACCTTTCGTTCGTTTATTGTAAACTTACCAAACACTGCAAAGTTACGAATCCGGTTGAGCGAAACGAAATTTGAAGAACCGTAATAAAGGCTCGTCCTTGGAATGTATTACGTATACGGCTTAGCTGCCACAAAGAAGCTATTAGGAAGCCTTCTCGGCGCATATTGGATGCCGTAAACAAGCCCTTTCGCTGATATGCTCAGCTTATGCGCGGTAAGGAAGAACAAAGAAAAACAGGAAGTAAAGTTAGCACACCGAACGACAACGCAGGGAACGGGCACAGAGCTGTTCTTATAAATTCTTGCAGAGGGTATGCGGGAGCAGAGAGAAAAACGACAAGGATTTGCGTTGCTTGAACGAATAAGGCTGCTCGCTAAGTTATTTGAAAGCCAAGAGTAATGGTGTTTCGAATGAGAAAGGGATGGAGGACCTTTATTACTTTATTTTTACCCCTGATATTTTGTCTCAAAGGCACCTTCATTCACGTCGCATTGTTTCTCATGAGACGCACTGGTAAGTTTGCAAACACACACTTGCCGTGTTTTACGGCCGCTGTTCTTGCGACAGCGTAATGAAATCTAGGCTGCCCGATGAAACGATGACATAGGAACAAACAATAACAGTGAAATGGCCTTGAGGAGGCGCAATTGATGCCTGTGTTCTAACTAATAATATACGGAAACGTTGCTTCGGTTCCTGTCATACGCAGCATTCCTCCTTTCCTTTTTTTTTTTTTTTTGCTCCAGTTCGTCTGCCTGCATTTACAACCATCAGAATCGCGCGCGTAGTTTGCTGCAGAGGTTGCTTATTTGCACGGGAAAGCATATCGAACCATTTCCAGCAGGCAACACGTATTTCTTCTTGAGTTGTGTGTCATCAAGATTTCCTTGCATTTCTGTGTTTCTGTGGCTCTGTTTCATTTCGCAGTTGTGCCAAGAGAATTAAGATAGTTCGCCAAGTTCCCTAATCGAGAAAGTTATTTCCCCAGATCTTAATTTATCATTGCCTGAACATGACGTTCGCGACTGAAAACATACATCTGCAGTGCTTCCGGGTATCATTTTCTTTGTTTGCTTCATCAGATGTTCCTGACTCTATTATCCACCTGTCAGCTTTCATATTTCGGCGGCAATAAGACCCTGGCAATATTAATTAGGTGTCCTGTTTCGTAAAATGATGCCGTACTTAAAAATGCATCTCGCATACTGACTCCCTCTGAAGTTATTGCAGACGAAGTAAGTAGTTTACTGAAAGTTCGATGCAGAATCGTTTTTTAGATGAGAAACAGCTTATGGTCGGGGCTATGTCACACCCTCCTTCCATCCGTCCGCCGTGCGGCGTCCACACCAGCACTGCGCATGCGCATCCTTCCCCCCCTCCTCTCCTTGTCTCCTCTCCTCTCGGCGTTCCTCCTCTCCTCTCCGAACGGCGCGCGTTGACTATGGAAACGCTCTTCGATGAGCGCTTGCCTGCTCGCAGGAACGAGAAGCGCCCTCGCCCACGAGAGACAACGCTGACGCAAAGGCAGCGTTTGTAGCGTCAACCGTGCAAACGCGGTCGTGCACCCCAGTGCTGCTTCGCATCGATCCTCTGAACGTCGACGCTCCGCTCTCGCCGCAGTCCTAACCTTCATCGAGGACTCCGGGCTGACCGGGCGGTTTTAACCCCGCTCGACAGCTCGCCCCCTACTGACTTTGACGCGGTGGGACTTGTGTGTGTGTGTGTGTGTGTGTGTGTGTGCTTCGAACTCCTTCCTTCCTATTCTTTTATACCCCCTTCCCCTTGAGTGTACCGGTTGAGGTGTCCTCTCCGGAGAGACAGTTATCGTGCACTCTCCTCCCCCTTTCCACCTTTCTACAACAATAAAGAATCCCCAGTTGACTATGGAAACGCTCTTCGATGAGCGCTTTACCTGCTCGCAAGGAACGAGAACGCGCCCTCGCCCGCGAGAGACAACGCTGACGCAGGCAGCGTTTGCTAGCGTCAAACCCATGCAAACGCGGTGTGCACCCCCTATGCTGCTTCGCATCGCCTCATGGTCCCCTTTAGCGGGAGATGGCGTAATTTTTTTTTAGAATTCCTTAACTTGAGCTCTATAGGATTGCTTTATTCAAATTAGGGACAATTCCTGTCTGCTAGTGAACTTCGTGATCGTGATCTTTGTTTGCTCTGTTGTATCAAACATGCCCACCGATCTGACCGCTTATCAAGTACATCTGTCGGTATGCTCGCGTGGTGGTGCGAAATGCTCGCGACACACAGGTAAAGTCACACAGTTCCTAAATCGGGCTTACGTCAAATATATGTAAAAAATATTCGCTTAGCTCAAGCAAAGCTTCGCTACGGGCTCCTATTTACCTCTAAATGCTATAAATAAAGCCAACTCTTAAATGTGCAGAACGGTTCGCAACACTACAAACTGCACTGAGAAAATAAAGATGTTTGCTCCTTTTCCTGAATGAGATCACTCTATGTTGAGAAGTGATTTTGTTGCATGATATTCCCACGCAGTGTTCGGCCATGCTCTAAGGAAGTATCCTTGCTGAAAAGATGACAGCGCTCGATGAACGTTGAATCAATAAAAATCTTTTTTCTTTTTTTTTCCTGTATACATAGCCTCCAAAAGCAGATGGAGTGGGCATTACGTTCGCGTACTCTTGAAACCGAGCGCAGGGATCGATGTTGTACGTTTTATTTTCCGGAGGACTGAGTGGACGGCGAGTGACGGATAATCTCAGGATTCACCTAAGCAGCTGAGCCTGATCTGAAAACGTGGCGTTACCTTAATATCGTCGCTCATATTTTACCTCCCATGTCGGGCCATCCTTCATCGAAATAACAGCCGGCAGTGGTACAAAGCTTCCAGTATATTTTTTTTTTTATTAGCGTGAAAGAAAAATCGTGCAGCTAGGGCGTTTTAAAAGCTTCTCAGTGCACTTTTCTGGTAATGCAAACAAACGTCTTCTTCGCTTTCTTTTCATCGCACTCTTTTATTCTTCACCCATCGCCAGTGTGGTTAAGAGGGATGAGCTTCCTTTTTTCAGAGCTGCCAGTGTGCGCGCCCAATAATGGACCGCTGACCAGTGCATGGCTCCCGCTCAAACAATGTTTTGAAAAGCTTTCGCGGCTACTTCGCGTATCATTTTAAGGTGTCGATGCGTGGGGGAGCGGCCAACGCTTAGCCGAGATGTGCGAGGAACTCAAGAAGCGGTATCGATGATAGGAACTTAATCCTGCACAAAAAGGAATCTTCAGCTCTGAAACTTAAGGCTCTTATATAAACTTGCCGGCTATGTTTGTATATATAGAGCAGAGGTTTTTAGATTTCCTCCCATTCACTATATCTCATTATTTGTAGTAGAGGAACCATGATACTTTGCCCTTTGTGTTCCCGTTTTTTTTTCTTCCCTTTTGCATCCCTTCCATTAACGTCTTTAATAGTTTAACTCTCCCTTTAATAGTACGTAACTGTAGATAGGCCTGGTCGAGTACCTTTCGCAGGCAACATACGCGAATCCGCCCAGTCGCGTAGCACTGCTGGGCGTACTTGTGACACGAGGCAATCACTGTGATTACTGAAGCTGAACTTGAGCCACTTTCAAGAAAACCTTAAACTAACAACCCTGTGATGTGAACTTCTTTAACAACTTTAAAATTTGCGAGCATAGCCGTATACTTTACTCTGTACAAATCACTTTATACACCTGCACCCCCACCCCCTTCCCCGCCCCTTTCTTTTACGCAAATTGACATGTCGTTGCATAATTGATGCGCAGCCACCCACGCATCTTGCTGCCCTTAACATTGCAGACTTTCTATAAGGACCTCGAGTTTGAGAGCTTCCCGAAGATAAAAAAATTAAGTATGTGCCACAGGTGGGCAGAGGGGGAGCGAGAGATACGAAGTCAAGGCGGGGATGTTGACCAGGCTTCCGGTTTGCTATCCTGTACTAGAGGATGGGAAAGGAGAAGAAAGAAGGAGCAAAGAGCGGAGAAGAATGGGTGGCAGGGGAGAAAAGGGTGCAGTGACGCATAGAGTCTTCACTTTGCGGAAGCAATTCTTGCCCGATGTGCTTCCACCGTGCGAAGCGTCTCTTTTTCCCACAGTTTGAGACCTCCGCCTTCCATTACACGCGCTTCCGCCCTCTCTATCTCCGAATCATTTTTTATCAGTAGATATCATTTCCTTATGGACATATTAACGACACACTGGTATAAAGCGTCTGACTGTGACAGATAACGAAAACAGCCGCCAAGACCGCGCATCTTCTAAGTGCAATTTCTAATGGCTGACATTATTTTAACCCCATGTGCACTCAATGCAGTAAGGAAAGCTTTTGTAGACGACCATAAATTACCTGCACATATCTTACGTTTAACAATGTCCAGCAGCGACAGGAAGCTATATGTGTATACTGAGGCACAGCGGCTGCTTTTCTAATCTGGCACAAAGAAAAGTTCAAATTATGTACACATGTAGTGAAAGAAAGAAAAAAATAATAATAAACGGGAGAAAACTAGTTATGGAAACGCCAGCACGAAATCTAGCTACGGCTTCGTCTGCGCAAACAGTGTTTCCACTTTTCTCCAGCATAGAGCGCCGATGTGGTTTCTGGAGGCGTAGATAAGCATCGATTTGAAAGCACCGCTCTCTATTCCCGCCGGAGGCGCTGCACTCGCTATATGTGTTGCAGATATTTGCCAACCATTCTCAACGAACAGCGCTACCGGACATTCACTTCCGCCAAGCGATTCGTGATTTCAGGTAAACAAACATTAGGGGAAGTAGGATGGTGGCGGAAGCTTCGTAATGCGAGTGAGCTCGTCGAAATAAGCCAAAGAACATGATTGATTGATTTGTGGGGTTTAACGTCCCAAAACCAGCTCTGATTATGAGAGACGCCGTAGTGGAGGGCTCCGGAAATTTTGACCACCTGGGGTTCTTTAACGTGCACTAACATCGCACAGCACACGGGCCTCAACATTTCGCCTCCATCGAAATGCAGCCGCCGCGGCCGGGATTCGATCCCGCGACCCTCGGATCAGCAGCCGAGTACCATAGCCACTAGACCACCGTGGCGGGGCAAAAAGCCAAAGAACATATGAGCTCGCTTTGTTTGTTCACGTGGGTAGCAGTGAACGCGTCTGGGAGCTGACATGAAAGAACTATATAACAAGGAGTGAGAGGATCGCTGGAACGACGTAAAGCGTCCGACAGTGCAATTTTCCTTTGAGCAGGAGAACCCATGTCTGGGCTCGCAGAGGCCATTTTCTGTTAGTGTTGATCGCACAGAGATCTGAAAGACACTTCGTCACGGTGTAGAAATTCTGTATAGGGAGGCTCATTGCACAAATGATTTACGCACTAGGTTACGCGGGGAACACTGACCTTTCACCTTAATGGTCCGTACGTCATCTGGGAGCTACATAAAATGGCGCCCCTTTAGCTGTTAAGATGAGGACCGGAGGGAGAACAACAACTAAAAAAAAAAATCGACTGGACTATACTGCGTCTAACTTAAACTTATAGAACACGCGGGTGAGAGACGTGTTCTACATTTAAGCGAGGCCGTGTCAGCGGCTGCTATGCTATGCTCCCGTTGATTGGGTTCTTGAGAAAGGCCCACGTTTGTTAAGTGCATAAACCTCTGTTCCTGGCTGCCTCTTCATGGTCCTGTCAACGCAGAGATTCATAATTTGTTATATTTTCCTCTCGTCTTTTTCTTATCTGTTCGATCTATTATCCCCCCTTTCTTTTTCACTGTTGCAGTACACACCGTCGAAAACATGTCCTGGTTATCTTTCCCAAATCTACCTTCTTTCTTATTATTTTTCCATTAAGAGCTACATTCACGTCTATAAGAACGTTTCCGGATTTCCCTACGACGGTATCTGCATGCGGCAGGAGATAAGTTGAAAGTATAATCCCTTTCCAGCAAGCTTTGCTTAACCGTGGTTGTTGTGCTGGCAGCGCTGGAACTTGAAACGATGATGAAAACTTCTCGGGAACGTTCCTGTTTAGTAAATCCACTTTACAGTTGCTGCCTATACCAACATAAGGTGTCCGCTACGTCATTAGCTCCTACTGCAGCTACACCGAGATTTCTCTATTGCCAGTTCGCTTGAAATCAAGATATAAGCAGAATGGGGAACAGACGCGAATTTAAGACGCCTGTGCGCAAGTTTGTGTGCAAGTCTTCAGAATTTGCTGTGCCCACACAGTAAATTTTGAACCTTATAGTTGCATGGCAAGACTTGCTCAGGAAGTCCCATATTTTTAATTTGACCATTCCTCTCTTTTCTTCTTCGATCAAATTATCACATATTTTCTCTCTCTTCTAGTAAAACAAGAGATATCATCCTTATAGCGTCTCCATATATAACCGCTTAATTATGCGCGTTATTTGAAGGAGCATATCAGCAGACCCCTAAAAGTCAAATAAGAACAATGAACGGCAGCAAAAAAGCGTGTAATAAATGTAAGTTTGAAACAAATAAAAGGAACTGCGTGTATACATAGAAAGAAATGACGCGTAGAAAGAAGAAAGAAGCTCCAACAATGCACAATGTTCTAAGTGGTTTTTTGGAAGCCCTGTCCTATAGATAGCTTTGTCCTGGTAAGGTATGATACGGGAAAGGTTGTTATTTATGTGGGTTAACAGTCTGCCCATTGGGGGCCGACGTAGATAACGCCCGAGAGCGTCTTATCACAAATGTGTGCATCGCACATGGGTTTGTCAGCCGTTCAAACAAGCACGCCACCGGCTTTGGTAAATACGTGACGTGATATCACCGGAATAATTATGAGAATCTTATACGTACACAAAAAAAACAACAACAATATGTAGTGAACACCCAAATTATAAGATGCTTTTCCCTTTTTAACACGATAATGTTTTATGTGGGGCTCACCAAAAATCAGACGTACTTTCGTAACGGAAGTACATATCTCAAAAAGTTAACACACATTTGACAATGAAACAGACGCCAACACATGCCCCCGGGATGCGACGACATGTACTGGCAGCTCTACCAATGCACTACCGACACGTGGCGGCACAGGCTACAGACAAGCCTTATATCTTCGCTACACCATTTTACAATTGGCATCTAACTGATGTCCGGTTAAAGCAAAGTTGTTTAGCAAAATTACACTACGCTTAAATTAACATCGCCTCAGTTTCACTGCACTCTTGGTTCGCAGCGGTGGTACCGCCATATAGGAACGACGGAGCGATGTAGCAGATTGTCGACTACCAGAGCGTGCCGGTAGTCAGTGCCTCGGTGCTAACACCGCCCCGCCATGGCGGTCTAGTGGTTATGGCACTCGGCTGCTGATACGAGGGTCGCGGGATCGAATCCCGGATGCGGCGGCTGCATTTCGATGGAGGCGAAATGTTGAGGCACGTGTGCTGTGCGATGTCAGTGCACGTTAAAGAACCCCAGGTGGTCGAATTTGCCGGAGACCTCCACTACGGCGTCTGTCATAATCAGAGCTGGTTTTGGGACGTTAAACCCCACAAATCAATCAATCATCAATCGGTGCTAACAGGTCCACCTCTATCGCAGCGGAAGTTATCCGCGTCCTGCCGACGCGTTGCTGGGGCATAGTACAATCGCTACAACCACGGTCGCTACATAATTTGTCTTGTGTCCATGGCGTATGTGGTAGCTAGATGTGTTGTGACGCGCTCTGCTCCAGAAACCCAAAGACGGCCGTCGACAAGCAATTGATGCGCCTTTCGTTGCTGCAGACTGTGTGTTCACAAAAGGGGCCGCTCACAACCCATTCGCTTTCGCTTGCAAGGCGTCACCGTTTGAGGATGCTCCTAGTTTATGGCAGGTTTATGGCAAGTGCCGTGCAATGCAGTGTCACCAGAGAAATGTGAGTCGACCGAGAACTTTCTCTAGTGAGCAACTGTTGAGGATCCTTACGGAGTGCCGACGTGCCGTTGATGTCTACATGCAACGCCTTCGCATGTCCGCAGTACTCATCCCATCTCGCGCCCTACGATTCGCCACATGGCCGCTTATGTATTCCACAGCTTCGTCAAGGCAGGTTCCACTTTGGTGTTATGCCGATTCCTATGAAGGAGGGATCAACCACATTTTTTCCCCTTCGTTTCAAGATCTAAAGGGCGCAATCTTGATAAATACTGAATTTTCGTTTCCTAGATACCTCCCACACTAAAAGAAAAGCAAAAAAAAAAAAGGAAAAAACGCCGTACTTCCTTCACATAACGATAGCCTCCTGAGGAACACAAAAGCTAGGAATTTCCCGCTGGGATTTGTTCAGTTTTGCTTCTTTCTCCAGCACACAAAGCAACGGGTTGATGTATGAGCTAGATAGAGCAGATAAGCGAGCTCACGCCGCACGCACACACGCACACCTCAGTTAGATATGCAAGCAAGCAATGGAACATTCCATCCCCCTGCTGTGTTCTTAGCTCTCCACACTCACTAAATGAAGAAAGGAGGGGGGGGGGAGGCGAGGGAGAGAGAAGTGATGGTAAAAGGTAGTGCCGGCACCATTTGGACGCATCTCAATGCGTTCTTCGCGCGGCGGCGAGACTGGTGCCTGCTTTTAGGAGCTGCCGAAAGTAGATGGGACCGCGCGGGAACATTTCACCCCGTAAGCAACCCTTCCTCGCCGAACTCCTGCGCACACAATGAACCCATCACATTTATTTTTTCTCTTCTTCCTTTCCCCGGCCGATCTGTTCTCGTTAGACAAGCGGTGAAGTAGACGGCCTTTTCTGCCAGGGATTCACGGCTATGCCTTTAGAGAGTAAGGCCTGCATAGTGCTCTACGAGAGCCGGTTATGTGTTTCCTACGCCGATGCGGTTGCTAGGCAACGTCATACCTGCGGTGAGGGGATGGGGCTTTGTGACCATGTGCACAACACATACTGCCGTTTGGCGGGTGTGCTAGCTGCGACTGTGGTGGGAGAGGAGCTAGGGCGAGTCCATTGGGAATATGGAGACATACCGGCGTGGAAATTATCGGCGGTAAAAAGCGCGAGCGTGGCACATCCATGACATAACGGTAGACGTCACATAGGGTGGATAGCGTTAGCAGTGTTGGTAAAGACGAGAAGAGACAGCATTTAGTGTAATTTGAACAATGGCACACACACCCAGGAAAGCGGATCAGAATTCACCTTCTCCCGGATGCGTGCTCATAATCACTGCCTCGAGCTGTTGCACATTAGAACGGTCTTCCGGGCCGCGTTTTGTTCTCGTCCAATAGCGAGACATTCTGTGATAATTTGAATCTGCTTGCTGTCAATATTGTCTAACAACGTTCCACTTTCGTGTCTGTAACATTTGTTACCCTTTATTTTAGAGTTAACGTTTTTCTGGTTTTCTGCGATTTGGTAACTGTTACCGCACTTATTCAATGATATTTGACGGGCTTATATAGTAATATGAATGAACAGAACACGCTTTTTCTGTGATATCTGTCTCTCACTTCGCATAAGTCGCAATATTAAATGTTACTAACTTAAAATTCAAACCAATGAAGAACGGTGAACGACGAATTCTGGCTGGGAACAGGTTTGCTAAAAACGGAGGAACTCATTGCTAGAAAGTTGTCACTTCCAATGAAACGTCAATTTCACTGTCACAAATGTCAAAAAATCGTCTTTATGCTTGAGAAATAATCCTTCCTGTCCTTGCGTATCCATAAAAAATAAACACAATCCTAACCAGAAGCGGCATGGTTGGGCACATCGCAGAGAACTAGCGCTTCGCCCCCGCGTCGCTGTTTACTCAAAATCCACAGACGTGTAGCCGGTTTTATCTTTTGTGTGCGTGTGTATGCTCTTTCACATGTATTTCCCTGCTAATATTAGTTCTTTTCTGTGATAACGAGAGGTCAGTCCAAATATCAGGCAATCGGTTGCAGAAACATCGCAACAGGGCAAATAAGTCACTACATTAAGCAACTCAGACATCGCGTTCCGTTTGGTAGAAAGTAGAAGTCCGCTTCTGCACCCATAATACTATAGTTGGACACGTATTTCAGGCCATTGAGTGAAGATTGCCGTTCCGATTTCGAATTGCTCGTAAGGCAACTACACTCCGCTCTGACAGTTTCCTTATTTCTCCTTCGAAGGCTGCCATTATTAGCCTCCGCTAATTGAACTCCCAAGGACAATGCATTGGTTACTCGACATCTAGGCAACCCGTATCCTATAATTCCTATAATGAATCACTTATTTGCAGCCGGAACCATACGCAGACAAGCCCAGCTGAGTACAGGTGTCTGCAGTGTTGTTGAAGTCTTCATTTTCTTCGTAATAGGCACAGAAATGTCACTCGTGTGTACGACATACCGCCGATAAAAAGTTGTTCTATGTCTGGTCAAATTCCGGTGCCGCGCCAGTCATTGAAAACCGTCCTTTAATATAAATACTTCGACAGTTTGCAGGACATGTTTTAATGCCAACTTGATAATGCTCATCCTGTTTGACTAAAAATTATCACAATGTTTGTTAATGAAATGAGCATGAACCATGGAAAGATGCATTAAAGTATAAAATTCTTAACACGATATCATGTGACGTTACAGTTTTTATCAGATGTGTTATACCCCGAGTGTGTGCTTCTGAAAGTGGCAAGAAACACCGGCGCCTGCTGATTCCACTGCACAAACAGAATGTGAATAGTGATCTTAGCGCAATAAATAAATAAATAAATAAATAAATAAATAAATAAATAAATAAATAAATAAATAAACAAACAAACAAACAAACAAATAAACAAATAAACAAATAAACAAATAAACAAACAATAAATAAATAAATAAATAAATAAATAAATAAATAAATAAATAAATAAATAAATAAGGGAAGGAAGGAAGGAAGTAGCTATGCCTTAGATAGCCCACTAGCTGTGTGAACAAACAGGAAAAGTGCACGGTAATGTTACCAATACAT
This sequence comes from Hyalomma asiaticum, assembly GCA_013339685.2. Taxonomy (NCBI): domain Eukaryota; kingdom Metazoa; phylum Arthropoda; class Arachnida; order Ixodida; family Ixodidae; genus Hyalomma; species Hyalomma asiaticum. Next base: position 17,523,971 of record CM023485.1, on the reverse strand, counting down.
AAAGATTTCTCGCGCCTTGTATAGCTTTTTTTTTCTTTTGGTCAGTTCTTATGCTGTGTTTTGGAAACGAAAGCTCATTAAATAATTTACTCACATTACACGAAAGGACGAAAGATAGCCAGAAATACTATTGTTAAACCGAGCGCTTCCCATTCTAAGAAAAATAGGAAAGATAGCAGGCTTCTGTGTCCTTGAAGAACGATGATTCAATTTCCAGCGATTTGTTTCGAGCAGGCGCAAGGAATTTTGGTTGAATGCAATTAATCATAGACATTCATATTCTGCCAATACATATGAGCACTACTTAAGAACACGACTATAATATATATTCCAACACTCGTAAGAAACGTTTACGAAAACGCAGTCTACCACAGACGTTTGAGCTCTCCCTTTCGTCCTCAGAATGAAAGCCCCTCCGCATCTTAAAACTTGGCCTCGCTCACAGCCACTGTTCTAGACCATAACAGCAACCTTGAGTTATTTGTAAAACACGCCTCCAAACATTCTAATCGATTGCACATATAGTTTGTTGACCATGCAGTGATGAGCATAAACTACGCACGGCTGCGTGCCCATAATTTGCTTCAAATAATAAAAATATCAACTATGTATTTATTTTTTCAGTTTGGAAAGGACAGCAAGAGGAACCTAACAGAAACTTCTGTAAAGCAGTAAATGTAAACTAAACAGAAACGAGGGCTTAGTATAACTGTAACTGTTTTGATTCGGCCATACACTGCATCGACTTTTGGTAGGTTGCTTGCATCTTCAAAGAAAACAAACTGTAGCGAGTGCACGAGTATACGTATTTCTCAACGCGCCAGCATGTTTAAAGAAATAATCTCATAAAAACGTAGAATACTGAAAAGGCTTAGGTAAGGTGATAGTTTGGTAAGGCTTTGGTCACGCGCATAGTAAACTGGGTGTTTCAGTAAACTTGCGCCAAGGAAAAAAGACAAAAAAGAATAAAATAAAATCCGCGCTGCTATCTACCTCCGTAGTCGAGGCCTAGAAATTTCCTCCGAGAAATGTGCACTGATGCCTTTTACGCGCAAATCTATGACTCACTACACCGTAATGATAAGTGGCCAAATCATACCCTACGTTCGAACATACAAATTTCTCGGTGTCATAATTGACAGAGATTTGTCATGGAGCCCTCATGTATCGTACATGAAAAAGCGGTTGACGGGCATCTGTCACTTGTTCAAGTTCTTCTGTGGAAAAGCATGGGGAATGTCGACACGTGCTATGCTGCAGCTATACAGGGCGCTTTTTCTCGGCTTTCTGCGATACAGCTTGCCAGCTATAACGAACACGGGCAAAACAAATCTACGTACAATACAGAGTGTGCAGGCTCAGGCGCTCCGGATCTGCCTAGGCCTACCACGGAGTGCATCGACAGTGGCGACAATAGCAATCGCTAGAGACCACCTTATCACGACCCAAATTGACATGGAAGCGCTGAGGACACATATCAGGCACCTCGCCAGGACCCCTCGGCACCACCTCTCTTCTTTGCCAGTGGACAGACCACGCACCTCTTTCTGCAAAACGATAGCAGCACATGGTGACTCGTTACCAACTTCTTTCACCCCTTCTGCGAGACCTTCAATTCCTCCATGGTGTCTCGCTCAGCCGGAAATCAACCTGACAATTCCTGGAATTGAGAAAAAAGCCGCTTTATCATCACCAGCGCTTAAACAGCTCACGTTACTTCTATTGTACGAGAAGTACCGGGACTCTACGCATATCTACACGGACGGATCAGTGCTTCCAGACAGCTCCACTGTAGCAGTCGTGATACCCGCGAAAGGTAAAACCTTAAAATTTAAGACGACTCATCCGACAACATCGACGGCAGCAGAGCTCGCAGCGATCCTTACTGCCCTTCATTTCATCAGAGATGAAGCGCCACACAAATGGACGCTTTTCTGCGACTCCAAGCCAGCATTGCAGTCCCTGTTGTCTCCTCTACGCCGCGGACCACATGAACAGCTGGTGTTCCAGGTTACAGAGATGCTGCAACATACAGGGAAGGCAGGCCACAAAATATCTTTTCAGTGGCTTCCAAGTCACTGCGGGATTATAGGCAATGAACGGGCCGATCAAGCCGCCCGTTCTGCACATAATATGGAACAACAAGTACCCATACCATTGTCAAGGACGGACGCGGCACGGATGCTCCATCTGCTTGCTCGCAAGTGTACTGTATCGCAATGGGGTGGCACACATTTCACGCATTCCCGACTTCACTCTCTCGATCCGACCTTAAGCCTTCGAGTCCCACCCAAGACTTGCCGAGGAGAAGCCACACTCTTATACCGACTATGGTTGGGCGTCGCTTTCACAAAAGCATATGCGTTCCGCATAGGGATGGCCGACACCGCAGCCTGTGACCACTGCGGTCACGAAGAGACCATTGAGCACATTTTATGTGACTGCCCACGATACAGCGTAGAGAGGCAACCTCTTCGCCTTGCACTCAACAAACTGGACGACCAACCACTGTCGGAAGAAGGCATCCTACGCCATCGACTAGACATCACGTCGCAGAAGAAGGCCATGCAAGCGCTACTGCGCTTCTTGACATCTACCGGCCTTCGTGAACGTCTATAAGTGGAACGTTCTTTGTGTGTGTGTATGTGTGTGCGCGTGTTTTTTGTTGTGCTTGTCTTGAATCTTTACCCTCTCTCGGCTGTCATCTTTCTAACCCCCTCCCCTTCTCCCCAGTGCAGGGTAGCAAACCGGAATCTAATATCTGGTTAACCTCCCTGCCTTTCTCCTCTTTTCTCTCTCTCTCACCAACACAGGATATTTCTTTTTTTTTTTCGAGTGATTTCAGGTAATTTATCATCGTATTAGTTACCAGTCATTATAGCTTCGCTTTAAGCGCAGCATGTTCAGTGGAGCAGTCGTAGAGCATGTTAGTTGGTGTTTGGATAATGTATATTCATTATAACAGGTGCAGTGAATTAAATATTTCGGGGCTTTTATGACAGTGCGAGAGATATTAGACAGACAGACAGACAGACAGACAGACAGACAGACAGACAGACAGATAGATAGATAGATAGATAGATAGATAGATAGATAGATAGATAGATAGATAGATAGATAGATAGATAGATAGATAGGAAACAGAGAGACAGAGAGAAAACATTGGAAAAGCAACACTGTGAAATACGAAACAGCTATTTTGAAACTAATCATACTGTTCGGTTAACAGCCACGCTGGTTTATGAATCTAATCAGGCAAGAGTGTGATTTATGAAAAAAATAAAGTAGTTGCAATCATACATATGACAGACTACACTGTTGGAATCGGCACGATGGAAACAGGCCGACAATGCTCCGAGACGGGTCATTTCTATCTCAAATTCGTGGGTGTGTAATAAGGCACCATTTTTGTATACATTCCCTTCTGGTTCTCGCAGTTGCCTTTAAATATAGCAAATGGTTACGTGTGGCGATCATGCGTAGTAATCAACCGTATGCCATTGAGAAAAAGTTCAGCAGTTTTCTCTAATTTTATGAATGCTTTGCTTTGAAGTAATATTGTTGAAGTTGTCCGGAACATAAAACGCCGAGGGAAAAAAAAAAAGAAGGAAGAAGAATATGCGCTCTGGCTAAGACTGAGGAAGGGGAAGGAGGAAAAGAAGGAAGGAGAAAGGCGTGGAGGTTAACCATAAAGGTGTCCGAGCAAAGATTGCCGCGACGAAAGGACATTGCGACGTCCAACGCAAGTTTTTCACATAAAATGGAAATTGTGCTCCCTCTCGGCAGCGGCATAACACCTCGGAGTTACAGAACGTGTGTGCTCAACGCGACTACTTTATATGCGCTGCTGGCGAATATGTTTTACGTCTTGGACGCACAGCGCTCGGTGAGATGAGACTGCAATATTGATTCCGATATATCATACATTCAGAAACCGTGGCGGCAGAGACGCGCTTGCGTTCCCCCAATACGCAGAGTGTTATAACGGTGTATGCGAGGACGCAGCGTTTTCAGTGATATACGTCCATGCTGTAACCTGTATACGCACGACAAACGCAGCCCCCTTTAAAGCAGTTCGCACCGACATTATGTCGTAAATGGCTCTGTGCTCTAACAACTCAATATCGCACACACGCCGCACACGGCTCTTTCCGATAAAATGGACGTGAACGTGCGGTAGTTTCTAAGCCTGCAGAACCTTGCACAAATACAATCGCAGATGAAATATGAAAAATTCAAACAAAGATGTTCAACACATTAGCGTTAGTGCGATTAGGGTTTAAGGGCTATAGGTGCGTTGTACTGTGCTCCTGAAGAGAGGAGGAGGAGGAGAAAGGAAGAAGAAAGGCCAGGAGGTTAACCTGGGCTGAGCCCGGTAGGCCACCCAGCACTTGGGAAGGGGGAAGGGGAGGGATAGATTTGGAAGATAGAGAGCAAAGGAAAAAAATAGACTCCTGAAGAGAAATTTATAAGCAACCTTAGCTTACCCCATATCCCTCCATCCTCGCTATCATGGAATATATTTTATCGTCGAATGAGTCATTTGCCACGATCTACTGTTTGTCATAAATTACGATATATTGTAAGGTGAGTAGCCAAGGAAAGCAATCACGTTAAAATTGACTGAGTCACTGATTGAGTAACTTACCGACCAACCGACCGACCGACCGACCATGTTTGCATAATATTCGGCGGATAGGATGCGAGAGCAGTGTGGTTACTATGTCCTCTGCCTTCTGCTGTTAGGGCCGTCTTGACGAGCTAATGCGTCAGGTCGGGGTCACTGCTGCGAAGGATGGCCTCCGGTTGCTCGGATATTGGACTAGGCAAATGCTGAGCTCAAGCGAATTGTGGAAATATTCCATAATGCTCTGTAATCCGGGTTGATTTTCTTATACTAGAATAATTCATGTTCCCCCTTTTGCCAGTGGAATATGTCGTATTTTGAATGTGCCCAAAACCACTCGGCTCAAGTTAAACCAAACACAAACCAAACCAAACACAATGAGGGCAAGGGGAGGAGGCGATAATACACGACATATATATCACTGCATTTATGCCGAGAATTGAGCACTACAGTATGTTACTCTAAAATTTTCTTATTTGCAAATGACATATGGATATGCAGCAGGTTGCGCAATGCAACTTACGTTGACAATGAGAGCCGTCTTTGATCGTTTATGCCCTAATTTATTCAACAGAGATATAATGACATGCCAAAGGAAAGGTGTTCAACCGCATAGCTATAGAACATGTATCCATTATGGCGCTCTACAATAGAGAAAGGGCAGGGAGAAGGAGAAAAATGAGGAAAACAAGGCATATGCAATGGAAAACGTTTTCAGGAAAGAGTTCTTGCCAAGGCACTAGACTGCCAGCGCTAATCTGTTTGCCACTCTTCCAGCAAACATTCACAGAGCCTTGGGGACACTGGTCGCTTCTATGCCACATTTGTGCGAAGTTTATACCCTGGTGCGGGGAAGGTGGAACAGTTGTGATTAAAATGACGCAAATTTTTATTATGTATACTCGCGCCATAAGGATTACATGAAAAAAAAAAAAAGACACGTCATGGCTGAAAAAAAAAAAGGCTATGGGAGTCTGCAGATATTATGAAGTTCATCATTTACAGAAGAAAGAAGGTTATAAGAATAGCCGAAGGGTTAGGCAAGCGTTGAGTATGACTGGCTACCCTAATAAAGAAAAGGAAAAGCGGAATACTAAGGGAAGCACTTATGAAATAAGCATTGAAATAACGACCACATGATGATGAAAGCTTTCGTCGTAAAGTGGCGCTTATTCTGACGGCGGGTTGCGCCGCCGCTGCAATGCTGTAATGCTGTAAAAGAACCCAAGCAAACCAGATAAGCGAAGGAGGCAGCTGGAAAATGATAGTAGCTTGAAGTGGAAGCGTTGTCTTGACTGTGCTTGTGATGAGGAAGACGAAGATACAACGCCATGCCACAGTTAATACGAAAGGCAAGAGTTCACGGTTACGTTTTAGCTGGAGGATTTACGCAGGCGAATTGCAGCTCTGATTACAGCCGTTTCGACCTCGTGTTGAGAGAAACAACACACTGGGACTGACGACAATGACACACATAATCCTGCGAGATCTTTATTTTCTTTTCCTTAATCCTGGGTACGTCCCTCAACGACTGTGACGGCTAAGGGTGTGCTGTCACCGTGCAACACTGAGGCCAGAGGGGGCACCATTTCACGCCGAGTTGCGCACATCGCTATACAGCGCGGGCGCAGTAAACTGCTGGTTTTCGTTTATAGGAAACGGTATACTTCTCTTAAGTTCACTCTTTATCTTTAGTGTACCCACGAGAGAGATTAAGCGAGAGGTGGAACTTCTAGCCGCCCTATAGCCTTCCTGAAGGGGCAGCGTACCGACAGACCATGCATGAGTGCAGCGTCGAGGAATACTCGTCGCTGTTGCCTCTCCGCTGAATTATATAAGCGCGTCTCCGGTGCACCATGGGCGGAAGCTCCGACCGTGGCCCCGCGCTTCCTACGCGCAGGTTGGCCCGCTGTGTTAGGTTAACGTGCCACTGTCGTACACCCTCTGAGCCGAAGAATAATAAGAACACGGACCGAGCATTACGCGCGACAATGCCTCGGCTGCGCCCGCTGCGGACACGGGGCGGGTGCTCCCGTAATGGGATTTGTCGTTCAGCTCATGTTCCACGCTCGTTTCCCGGACTCGGATGTTCCTCGTTATCTTGTCTCACGATTCATGTGCGGACGCTTACTTGCTCGGCGCTGAGCAGTTACTGTAATAGTAATAGCCACTCGAGCGGAATACTCGAAATTATAGAAGCATAGCACCTAACATTCTCGTCGTAAAATTGTGTGTTCGTGGTTAGCCTGTCAAGGCATTAAGTCTTCCCGAACTTACGAGAGTACAGTTTAGTGTGAATGACGTTCACACTAAACTGTACTAAAAAATCAGCCATTTCTGTTTGCGCCCTTTATGGACTCTTTAAATGCGAAGCATATCTTTGCGAACGTAGTCACTTCGACCCCGCATCCATCCATCCATCCATCCATCCATCCGTCCGTCCGTCCGTCCATCAATCAATCAATCAATCAATCAATCAATCAATCAATCAATCAATCAATCAATCAATCAATCAATCAATCAATCAATCAATCAATCAATCAATCAATCAATCAATCCGCCTACGTCTAGATGTTTTCCTGGTCACCTCGTTCACTTCATATAGCCAAAAATTCGGGAGGAATTGTAGAAATGTATTACGAACATAATGGCTGGTCTTTACGTCACGAGCATGATATACTCGTCACGTGCGCCACGAGTAACGTCATGCGTACTTTCGTGCACCTCGAAGGGTGCACCATCTCCGAGATCGGCCCACACACTAGACGGTCGTCTTAAAGACCTTCGCTTTTAAAACAAGCAAGGAACACTGTTCGTCCTGGCTTGTGATTGACACGCACGCATGACAAGCACACATGTAACTTACCAAGCGGTAGGGGAGTAAATGAACACGGGCCTCGAAGTGCCAATTACGCTAACATTAGATATAGTGCTCCTCCCACGGAGTGTTACGTAGAGTAAATAAAGCTAGTGCAACTGCAATTGTAATGACGGTGCTTGTGTAACGTGAATTGCGCTTTAATGTGTGATAAGCAGTATCATAGCAATACATATGTACTACTGCCATTTGGTATGCTTTTGTGTGACTTTGCTCGATCCCCTAAAAATAAATCAACGAAAGACGCTTATGATAGCACATCAAGCACCGCATAATGCATTTTTCTTCAATGAAATAGACGTGCATGCCTTGGATTAACGCGAGTGCCAACGTTACGTCGTACCACGAGCTACGATTGAGTTGCCACAGTGCTGTCGACGTTCCTGGTTAGCTCACCTCAAGCGTACTCATGGGTCATTACTAATGCTCTTTGCACAAAGACCTTGATCCCATACGTATCACTTGAGTGAAGGCCAAACAATTCGTCATAGGCATTTTCCTCGCTGACTGCATCGCATGACAGTGATTCGCACAATGCGTGGGAACTTTAGGATTTTTTTTTCTCTGCATTATACCGTCTGTACAGTTGTCAAAGTAGTGCTAGTGGCGTGCGGAAGAACCAATTACGACCGATTAATCGGCCACTTGGAACTATAGATAATGAATACTATTAATGTCAAAGTTAAGGAGCTATTCTACCTGTCTTTATTGCCTTTAGAAAGGGTACGTAAGGTCCGTCCCCGTAATATCATGGCTATGACGCTTGACTCTTGCCCGCAATACGCTGGTTTGCGGGATCGTTAATCGCAACGTACAAAATAAATATATCATGTTATTGATGGAAAAAGTAGTCATTAAAGCTCGTCATACATCCATGACCGGCCATCCCAATTTTGGTGCAATTTTCATGCAGACAGACAGACAGACAGACAGACAGACAGACAGACAGACAGACAGACAGACAGACAGACAGACAGACAGACAGACAGGCAGGCAGGCAGGCAGGCACGCGCGGTCAAATGCACCAATTTCCAACAGATTTTTTACATTTAATGTGAATACATTTCATTAAGGCGTGCAATTATTAATTTCAATGCATATTGAGCCCAAGTATTTCCGACTCGAAATATAATTGGTATGCGAAGGTGACAGGCACCACATAATCACAGTACTTTTATAGGGAAATCTGTACTATCTAAAAGGAAACGCTTGTGCATCAACGTCACTGCGTGCTTTAGACTGAACACATTGCTTAACGTCCGAATGTGCAGTGCAACAGTATCACGCATGTAGGCATGAGTGCGACGAATAGAGATGCAATGGAAGATTACTAACGTATTTTCAATGCCACCAATTCTATGCGCATAAGCTCTTACAATCAATTGCTTTATTACGCCGTTTATTTATTTATTAATGTTTGCCCCTTTTATAGCGAGCCTTTAACAAGAGGCACGCACAGCAGCTTAAGACTTAGCTTAGACAAGTGCCCATTGGCGCTTTGCAGCTCATGTGCAACAACTCTAAAAGTGAAAGCGGTTACATAGCGTCACATCTTTCGCATTTTGGTAATTATTACCCAAACTAACCTTCCATGGAAACATGAAATTCCCCCGACATCTGCAATGAAAGCTTCATGTTTCGACACATTAGACGTGTTTCAGCGGTCCTCGCTAACTAACGAACTGCCACAGTTGTCATTCGCGATTAGTAGCTACGACTGATAGCTTGTGACCGAAAACTCCGAATGAAAGGAAAGTGTAGGAGCGCAGGTTAGTAGCGTGTTTCATCAAAAGAAGTTGCAGCGAGCGTTTTGTTTCCGACAGGACAAGCGGACCATGAGGAAGTGTTTGCTCGACAAACAGCATTAACGGAGTCAGCAGTATCGTCAAGCGCCCGTTGACTGTTGCTGCCACTGAAAAGCCCACGTAGTTAGCGAGTTCCTCCCGAACACCAATGAAGAGACTCGCAACCCTACATCAGCAACAACGGGGATGCGGTTCTAGCTGGAATCGTCCAACTCGGAAAGCAAACAAGCTCCTATACTTTCGTCCTCTCCCCTCCCCATATAAAGAAGCAGAAACTGTTGTTTCCATCAATCTGTTCACCCGTCGACAAATTTTGTTGATTTCCGTTTTTTGCCTGTCGCTACAGAACCTCCTATGTGCGGTTCCCTGGACGACTTCGTTAGATTTCAATTCGAAAAGCGTCCCTGGTGGCCAAACGTCAAGGCTTTTTGTTCATTATGTTTCACTTCACAGAAGTGAACATTGCGTTTACCACGCTTCAATTTCCGCTTTTTTCCTCGGTCCTCTCGTCAGAAAAAAACTGTCGACTAGGCAAGAAAATAACGCGGACTTGTGAGTGCGTGAGAATTGTATGCAGGTGAGAAATAAATTTTTTTCTTTGTTGACTTCAGTCGAAGTCGCTTCGCAGGAGCGAAATATAACTTAATTACGAGCACTGTGATCGCGGCTGATACATCCTCATGTAGCAACTGCAGGGCTCAGTTACATATTTGTACAAGCCTAATGCACTGTGTGACAATGGTCTCTATCTGGAAGCATTATATACATTCGAGACCGGATGCAGTGGCATGCCCATTCTGTCAGTCCAGTTCTCAATTTCATTTCGCGCACCTATGGGCAAATTCAACAGACTGAATCCCTACCCAAACAGGTATATTCGAACAACTCTAACACACCTTGACTAGCAAGCCAGGCCACTAACCAGGCTAACATCTCCGGAGTCATTAATAAAATATTCTCTCTCTCTCTCTTTAACACACAGGCTGCTATTTTACAAATTGTTATGATGGGGATGATTACGATATAAGCCACAAAGCTTAGCAAGGACGTTGAGCAACGACGTCAGAAGCCGCACGAAGGATCCTTAGAACACGCAAAAGTGCACACCAAGACGGAAACACTAGGAAATTTAAAGGTAGGAAAGGCAACGAGGATAAATGATGTGGTACCCTAGGGACAGTTGAGGGAGGGGTCAAGGGACGAAAAAATATAGTTATATATGTTATATGTAGTTATGTGTTATATGTAGTTATATATGGCAAATAACCATCAAGCAATCTCATTCGGTCACCACTGAACATGACTACGACGGCGCAATAACACTTGTCCGTCAACAAAAAAAGCATCTGTGCAAATTGCAGACGCTTAGCGAGGTCTGTTGTGCGGAAGAATGGAAAAACTCCAAGAAATTTTAGCTGTTGTCTAAGAGAGTAGAAAGCGAAAGCCCTGGGACATGTCTTGCACACCTTAATACACTTTAAGCAATCCGGGTCCAGCTTAATCGACTTTAATCTACCATAACCTAAATTAATCCAAGTCCACCTTAATCTAAGCAATGCCTTGTGCTTGCTTTGTATAAAGTCGTCGGGTCGAGTCCTAAAAGGTCGGGGTTTGACCAAGGTCCGAGGCTTGAGTCCCATAGAATGCTTGCTTAACCCATCTATAATCACAACTAATGAATTTCTTTTCTTGGTTCTGGATCACCATTTTATATCCAACACAAATCTTAATTATACACTAGCCACTGCTACTAGCGCTAGAGATTCAACAACAAAACTGATAATTATTAATGATTTGCCAAACCCGGCTGGTGTGTCTTTGGGTTGTTTCTCGCCTTCCTATTGTCACGGGATGTTCTTTGTACAACACGCTGTCCGTTCGTGTCGACGCGAAGGTTCGTTGAAGGACGCCATTTAATGAGTCATATAACGGTTTCAAACAAAGCCTCTTGCTTACTCAGTGGCCCAGGCGGTCACAGCTGCGATTACTGATGATATCAACATGTCTATATATGGTTGGTTCTAAGTGCACGTGCACCAAGATGGCTCACGTAATGCGATGATTACTTAAACTTGGTAAAAACGCGCTCTTATAATTCATCGATCAAGATCGGCTTTTTGTGGGGTTAATGGCTTCAGAGCGCTGTGCACACTACTGGCGGAGAGTGAAAACAGAAAAAGAAGTATTGGTCAAGAGTCATTCGGTTCTCCAAACGCAGCTCACAACTTATTCCATACAGAGGAGTATATTGTTAATTTTATGTGGGCAAACTTGCGCATTTCTCGCCCGGAGTACACTTTCAGTCGCCGGCTAAGCCGGGGAGCAGATGTCCTCTGCAGCCACCACTCCTCTGCTCCCCGAGTGCAAACTGCAGTTCCCTACGAACGCTGCTGACCACCGCTTCATCGATCCATACACGTTCAGCTACGAAAGAACGCCCCCGGCTCTGAAGCGAAAGGGAGCCCAGGTGATCCCTGGCCTGCGCGGTTTGCTGCGTCAACAGGTTCCCGCGATCGGGCGCTTTGTGTTGGCAAGGTAGGATTGAAAACATTAGCGCGAAGCGCTACTTCGCTTGATAATCATTAGCTGTCTAAGTAAAGAAGGCAACATAAACCTATGTAAGGTAGACTTTCTTTCGCTGAACTCTGTAGACAAACCTTTCATACCGCTTGGTCAAGAACATGTGTGCATCCGATTTCGGAGTGGATTCGCGTTTCCCGCTAGTCGTACGGGATCAAGTCACTCCGGGACGGACAGCTTCGCGTTGTTTTTGCGCTCGAGACGCGAATTTCTTTTTTGGTATGCGAACTCGAGCAATACGAAGCACGCCAACTGCTCGTGGCCGCTCTGTTGTGATCTGTCAATGAGAATTTCGTCATTTTCCGACACGTTTTTCTGAATTCCAGCGTCATCCTTGAGTTAACTCGAGTAGTCAACATCGGCTGTGTAAGAACATTTATAGAATCCACCATTACAATGCTACGAAAGACCCAGAGGGAGCGGGGGCTAACCTAAATTTCTTCGTTTTCTCACCCCTTGTCAGAGCGAAGCTCGATTGCGGTTAACGCAGGGGCAATTGTGATAGCCGTTCACGTGCGAAAGCGCTATAAGTGTAGCTGTGAAAAAGATAGGCTAGTATGGTTGTGTGAAAGAAAAGCGGTCTTAGGGCCATCCGGGCGTATTCCGCGCACCAGCGCACCTGCACGAAACTTAGCAGTTTTGTAAAGCTCTAAGGCCATACATCTTAAGCTGACGCTGAGGAGGGCTACAAAGACATTCATTTTAATTACAAGAGTGCCTGACAGTAGCGTCTTCCTGATGGTGGTACCGGTATACAGTGCGAATATATAAGCATGACCACATCACTCTTGCATACATTATAAGGCTCTAAGGCCTAACTGCCTCATACTTCCTCTGAACGGTAGCGTTTTCTGGCTACGAATTGAAGCAACGCGCACTGCAAGATAACGCTTAACAAAGTACACCTATGTGATTTAAAATGAGACAGTGAAACAGAAAGAATTCAAGTAAGATTTCTGCACTTTTTAAGTTATAACCGATAGCTCCCTTAGTATGATCCGATAAGTTTAACATTGCTCCGAAGCTTCCAGCAATTTGTTAGCGTTGCCTCTGGGCCTGTGTCGCCGCTTGGTAACCGTAGCGGCTTGTTCATATTGGTGACCAGACTAAGATATGACATCAGAAAGACAATCTCGAGAGCGTGGATAATGCTTGAATTAGGTTGACCGATGAAATTACGAGAAATGAGACACTGTGGTCTCTTTCGTGTTTTTTTTTTTTTTTTTTGCGAAATGTGGGATCAAAGAAAGCTTAGCCATGTGTCTGGCTGGAAGCAGACTGGCTAGGTGTAGCCATACGAAACAATTACGGGGACGCTGACACCTAAAATAAGCGACGCCTGATGATAAACTGTGTTTCTTGCATTGCGAGTAGAAACATCCAGAATTAAGAACATTATTCAGGTATTCACATTCTTCTGACCATTGTATCAGTAGCAATAAGCTACGTGAGGCCCTGTTAGTGACAATAGACCCCGTCAGCATGTACCACTGAGTCCACTGAACAGCTCTCTGCGTTATTGGGCAGACAGATACCTAGTGAGGCGCAAATTGATGTTCCGAAGAAGCAAAACTTGAAAAGAAAGGACGTGTCAGTGCTAAATATACTTTCAATAAATATTTTAAACCAGTGGCCCCGCGCTCAAAAAGACACACTGTTTTCAAATTGCGACAAGATGGCCCCTGTGCCATTAACCGTCTGCCGGCTTTTGTCTTATTCTGCAACCTTTCCTTATCATATGCCAACAGGAGACCTTCCAATGGGAGGCGAAATTATTTAGACTGCTCACATGCTTTCGCCCCAACTAAGGCCCTGCAGTTGACTGCCACTGGTTTAGTGCCAATTCTCCACGTGCCGAGAGCTTTAGGGGGACTTGTCGCGAGGATTAGAACGTAAGACGAGAAGGAACACGGAATAGCTGAAGTGTCAGGTTCCCGTTTTGTATTTGGCGCGAAAGGGAAGGTGTTTTCAGACAACGAAATGCATTGCCAGTGTAATCCAAGAACCTGTCAACACGGTCCTCTATTGTGTCTATGCCACAGGCTCATACAATGCCTATAGCATTGCTTTCAGCACGCATGGCTAAGCTTCGTAACACACATAACGAGAAAGAGCAAAGTTGTTCTAAGCTTCGCCGAGAATATGAAACACCATGGTCTCCACCGCGATTTATCGCATTGCGAGTTAGCCAAAATACCTAGAGGAGTACTAAACGAAACACTCGAATTTCGTATAACGTTCTCATCTGCTACGTAGATAAGTCAACTGATCGAACAGGTAGCTTTATTTTCTCGTTTACAATACGATTCATTTATTCGCATGTTTGCCCGTCGCAGTACATTATCACGCTGGAATTCTCCGGAATGTGCCAACTCGCAAGTGCATGTACCATTGCTCTTTCACTGCAGGTTAGACTTCCACTACCCCAATGCGCCACAAGCTTAGTCGCGTCGCCATTAGGCTGAGGATTGCCTTTACGAATGCGTACTGTTTCCGTTTGTGCATGACCTTCGATGCCTCGAGGAGAGTTTGTAACTGCGATAGGCAAGACAGAACAAGAAGCACTTGTTTTTGGGCTAGTTGGTGACTTAGCTTACTAAACATGTCCAGGCGCAAAAATAAACGAGGAAGAGAATAGAACAAAGGAAAGATACAGACGAGCGCCAACTGCCAACTGTTTATTGACGTTCAGGTTACACAGCTGGGTGAGCTTTCCGACATGCGCAGCAAAGCAAAACAATACGACATCAAACATGCTATCGTGGAATGCGTCTATCTAAAATGCGTGTTCAGTGGTGTACAGCGATATTGAGGTGTCACTGACAAAAGCAGGCCCTTTCTTTCTTATGTGAAATGCCTCAGAAGTTCCCTTGCGGTCTGATCCTTGCTTTTCCCAATGATATTTGCGAGCTTGAGTTGCGGCACACATGAGCAAGCTTTTAGGCGCGCAGGAAGATACGCACCATCACTTTTTCCAATACTGTTAGCGTGCTCCCTCAGTCGGTCATTAACACAGCGTCCAGTTTGTCCTATATAAAACTTGCCGCAGCTCAGAGGAATTGCGTAGACAACTCCTTCGGCACAATGCCTGTAAGGGTCTACGTGCTGTTTTTTGCACCCTTGGTGCTTATTAGCACGAGAGATGCGTTCGCACAAGCGTGCCAGTTGGTTTGGAGCCGAAAAGACCACGGGTACACCATACCTGGGAGCCACTTTCTTCAGGTTCTTTTGCTTTGATCTAGTCTCTTACTCGTTTGTTTTTGCGCCTGAACGTGTTTAGTAAGACAAAACAATCATATTCTTTTAACATTTAAGGACGTACATTGCTTAAGGATGTCTTTTCTTTTTTTTTTTTCGCAATAAACTAGAGGGCAGCATGGGTGAGTGCAATTCTCACGTGTGTCCTAATTTACTACAAGAAGAGATTCTTTCAGTAAGAAGCACCAGCTAGCCAAACAGCTCTCTGCAAACACACATGGCAGCCAACTTTAAATCAATTTTAAGACTAAATATGCACTGAAGGAAAAATATTGAACCATGGTCTCGATTGCTATTTGCATTGCCAGTATGCATATATATGCAACTTTCCGAAAAAAGTTTCCCTGGGCACCGCCGTGATCCACTCTGGACTGTTGTAAACATGCGTTACCCCAAGGAAGCACTGCCGAGGCAGTGACGTCAGTTCTTGTATTCACGTGCAACAGTCCAGAAAGAAGGGACACCCTCTTTTCCGTGCAAATGCCTACACTGCCTTACTCCTTGAAATCTACTGAGCTAGGTAAGCGTCTGGCGACGGCCTTATGAACGCCCCTAAGCGTGCATGCACAATCGATCATTATCTGTCCCCTGCTGCTTTCCTTTCATGCGTTCATCCTCAATTTTACAGTGTAGGGTAGCAATAGACTGAAACAAGCTAGTAGTACGACCCAGGGTGCCTGCCACTCGTGCCTTCATAGCGCGCGTAATAATGCACACCGCCAGTTGTGACTGCAGTGTAGCAAAACCCGTAGAAATGGTTATCATCCTTGCCTTTGTTCCACGGCTCTCTCCCTATCTCTCTTCGCCGTTCCTTGTATGAAAATCGGGTGGAACAACAATGCAGGGCAGGCACCTTTTGTAACCACCTTGACGCAAATTAATTTACTATAATTTTTCATAACAAGATGCAAGCTGATTAGATCAGAACCGGTGCTGCGACATCACAGTCAAGCATCCTGTTCCCCCTGTTTCCAAGTGAGAGCATTGCTCTTGCGCACAATGAAGTAGCGCTGCGAACTTCCGCGCTGTAAGATCGCTCCAGTACTGTGCAATCCTTGCGTCCTGAAAGATAATGCGTATTCTGATTTCTTTTCACGTTTGAACTGCACTGAAAGCTGATTAACGAGAAACTCCTTCGCGCGAGCTGAGAGGGTGCTTAGTTTACGCCGCATAACTTTGCCGTCAAAGCCCCACGACAAAGCCTCGCAGACTCAGCCCTTCAAAAGGTACCTGTACAGTACGTGTAGTCTAACTTTGATTCCACTTAATGCATATACGTTTACGCAACGGTGCAGTGCTGCTTCTCTGGGTTCTTCACTTATAATCGAAAAGCTACTTATACTCGAAAAGCTACCAATCTGTCTTGTAAATTTGTTTCCAGAGACAATAAACCAGTTTAGGCTTTATGTCACTTTTTCGTGTGCCCCAACATCTCTGATCCTATTTTCGTGTGTGCGTTTGCCACAGAAGGCGCATATTTTCTGCTCGCTGTGTGTCTTGCTTGTTCTTTGTTTGAAGGCACAATGAATCTGCTTTGCGTTGTAAGCCTAACGGAGATGCAGTAGCAGCCATCACGCTTGATGCGAACCTCTCTCACGCGCACGTAGTAATGCAAATAAAAAGAAAACTACATTTCGTGTTACAAGCACATTGAAACACGCTCTTGTCAAAAGCGCACGTTTCGTTGCAGTTGCATGCATGACAGAAAGTGTGAATGGATACATAAAAATCTGTAGGAAAAGCCACTGAACGCACGCACTGGTTCGGAAATCATCATGTATAAAAAAACAATCCTCTTTGTGTCACTCGGGCTTGAAAAACACGCAGCAAAAAGCCTTCATTTGCACCTCTTCCCCCTTTTTTTTAATGTGTCAACGAGCATTTGCGACGGTGTTATACTAGAATCTTACCTTACGATCAGTGACCGTACTGCAGAAATTGGTGCGAATGAAATTAGAGGTATCTGCGCATGGAATCGAAGACACTGGCAGATTGAGTCGCGGATGTTCTCTACACGGCTGCACATGGCACCCGTGCCGCCGTCAAATGTACAAATGACTACTAGAACACCACAGCAGAAATCATATAACAATAATTCTCACAGTCAATTCACAAAACATTGTAATTAACTGTTACTTGAAGCACGCTAATCAACACGCGTTTCATTGAACAAACACAGTAGCAGCACAGACTCTAAGGTGGCTAAGGTCAAACACGCGGGTTCGGCAAACCTAAATCCATTTATGATCTCGCGTATACGTGAAATCCAAAGCTGATTCTGCCTGAATTTACCGCAATTTTTCTTTGCTGCATGTAGAATGAGCAGGAAGCTTCACCAGAGCCAATGTGGAAGCAGGCTACGATTTATGGAAAGAAAAAGAGAGAAGCTCATGAAGAGGTGCACGTCGATACGGACGGCGCTTTCTTTTTCTGCGGTTGCCGGCGCCGCGGAGTGGTCGCCGAGCCTCATTGATCCCGACAGGGAATCAGACCCGCCGGGTTTGCATACAACACGAGCCTCGATGATAGCCTTCTATTCAAAGCTGCTCACTTTTGTTCACCCTATATGGTTACTTTTTCCGACTTTATCACGTTTTCCAAATTACTACGAGAAACTACGTTTGAAAGCCCGTGGAGGTGTGGAAGGGAGTAATGGGGAGGACAGAGGGATCGAAGCCTATATACAACCACGTTAGATGTTCTCTCTTTCTTTGTTCTTTTTTGGCAATGAACATGTTTCACAATAGACTGCTACGGGAGACCGGGAGAGGCACACAAAACAAGAAGCGTAAGAGCGAACGCAAAAGAAGAGGAAGAAGAAAACGGACCGCGAAAACGAGAGAGACGGACGACAAGAGGCCGTGAAGAGGAGCCTATACTTGAAACGTATAAAAAGGAATATCGAATGTGGTCGGCGGTGAACAGCTCTACGTATATGCGCAAACGCTCCGGCGTTATCCTGCTTTCCTGCGGCCATCCACGTGCTTTCACTCTGCCAACTTGTTGTTCTTTCTTCCTTTTTTTTTCGTGAAAATCGCTCTATTGAAGGCTGATGAATTGGAAACTTCCATTTCGAAAGGGAGCTCGTTTGTCTGAGGCACTCGTGCACTTCGCAGTTACTCCGTTACTTCCATTTTGACTTCAGCTGAACTTCGTTTTCTTTTCTTTTTTTTTTTGTGAGTACTTCATTGTTAAAGCTGAGGGTTCTTGTTTTCTTATTTTTCTTTTTTTTTTAACTCGTCCTTACAGCGTGTCTGTCCGGCGGCTTTTTAAGTCGGGGGAAAGGCGCTACGGTGGGACACTTCATTCTCAAGCAGGCCACCAACGAATTACTATTCATGGTACCACCGACGAGCGGTCGCTTTCATTATATTTTGGCGCCATTTCACCCCGACTTTCTCTTAGCTCCATTATTTCCAATATGAATCGAATTTCTTTACGTCTACTACTTCCGCCACAGCCCTGTTAAGGTGCGATTAGTGTGCTTTAAATGTACTCGCTAAATTAGCGCAACGGAAATCGAAGCAAACCTTCTTTTCATAGTTTGGCGGCAACGTTGATTAGTTTTGCGCTTTCTTCTTACTCGCCATGGGAATAGCAGATGAATGAGAGGTCCTTTGTTCCCAGTGCCTTTTCTAAATGCTCGAAGCTAGAAATGCAGTGCCTATATTATCCCTAGATTGCATGGATGGTGAGGTTTTTGGAAAACAGCACAGAAAAAAGAAACCTGGTTTAGTTATTACTATCTCTCGTTGATTAAGGGGGGCCCAAACATAATTACGTGATAATTTCTGGTTTTCTACCGCACACAAAAGCGCGCTCCCCGTGGTCATGTGTGAAAACCGCGACATTGTGCTTCGCAGCTCAAAATAGCCACAAAAGCACAGGGGCGCGTATGCGGAATTTTTCAGCCTGGATGAAGTAAAAATCAACGCCCTTGTTTGTCGTGCCAACCTTATTAATGTCAAAATAACTTAGTCAGAGCTAAATCAGCGTAAAATTTTTGTAGCTGACTTTATTGTTATTTTCTCTTTTACAGTGTTTTTGCTCGTTGCAGGTATTATAGTGACAATCGCCGGTGACATCATTCACACATGGTGGACTGGGCTGCATCGATGACCATAAGAGCATAACCAACATGCCTCACAATGATTCAGCTCTCTACACGATGTACCTCAAGTGAAATGGGATTGAGATGACGCCACTCATATTATACGAAGTAGGTATTATGAATGTTAACAGCGCTCATCTGTCCGAAATCAGCAAGGTCATGTGAACTTTGTCGGCTCAGTTAATAGCTAGCGCCGGTGCCTTGTCTCCATTTTATACACATAAACAACGCACAGATCAATCCACTGTGAGCCAGTTGACCCATTGTTAGCCAATGTTAGCCAGGAAGATGTACACACTGTTAGTATTGTAGATCCTTCCGCACTGACGGAACACAAAGCATGAGATGAGCGACGCTGTACCCTTCGTTATATATGGCGCACCTCGATCGCCTTGCGCTGCAGCGCTCTGGCAGACGATGCTAGGCATCTACCTTGGGTCCCTGTGCGTCTGCGGCGCTTCGCTTCGATGTGTGGCCCCAGTGGATACACTGCCGCTCCGCGAAGATAGGTTACGCGCTAAGGTGTTCCTTCTGACAGTGTACCTATCTGGCAAATGAGTTCTGCGAAATTCTGCAAGATAGAATAACGTTTATGAAAGGAAAAATTAGCATCCGACTGTTTGTGAACAAGGCTACAAGTAAGCCCCTACGGATTTCTAAAATATGAAAGCGTCTTTAACGACCAAAGAATTCGAAAATTCGTCCTGGTCCGTGGATCGAACCCGTGACCAACGCCTGTCGGTGGCGTCGGTCGCGTACACAGTATACGGTACAATGCATCGTTGCCAGTACAGACGCATATTCGAGGGCGCCAGAACACATACACGTTGAGAATGAGAGAAAAAAGAAAGTACAAAGGAGAGCCATGGTCCCGCCTGTTTTTCAGTTATCTATTTGTATGTCACTGTTGGCGCGTTTCAATGTCTATAATGAACATCAACCTAGTTACTTGTCGAGCTTGCCGTCATAATAGGTCTTTGGGAGCTTCCTTTGCTGTCTGCTCTGCTAAGGTTTAATCACCATCGTCGGTACCAGTTCGTTCTAACATTATAGTGACATCGCAAAGGGAGACGACTGGGATGATCAAGCAAGTACATGCTCAACATGCAGCCCTAACATACAAAACGCTAGAAAATCTGCAATACTTAAGATTTTGACTCATCCATTGGACATACCTACTCCGCCTTTTCATTAGCCTCAGCCTGCTCTTTAAATTTATCTAACATTCTGAGACGTCAGCGCAGGTTACTCATTGTCGTAGAAGATTCGATGTACTCAGGGCTTCCGACTCGAGAAGAACCGCAGAATATTACAACTAAACAGATGTTTCGTAGATCAAACTCAAAACCTTAAAGGAAAATAAAGTATAATACAAAAGCGGTTTAGAGTGATAACTATTTTTTTTCGGTACACGTACTGCCGGTAATCTCTGCATTTTATTCTCAATATAGGAAGAGACAATCAGGGTAAGGGTTCTTTATTTAAATTTCCCGCCGAAACATAAAGAAGATATGACGTCACCAGCTCATATATATTTTCTTAATGTTATGGCCATATTGGCAAAACGAAATTTTCCGGAGGGCGTCATGTTAAGACTTCGTTTTAAGGCAGTGCGTACCATAGCTACCGACAGATAATGCTGCAGGTCCTGCTATATAGGCAGTGACAATATAAATGACTAAGCGTGCGAAAATATGAAATATGAAATGTGAAAATATTCTCCTTTACAAAAGGCTAAAGTGCATTAACCTTTAGTAAAGGGGCATATTTTCACATTTTTGTGTACCTATAAAATAAACTAAAGGTTACCGTGCTAAGAGTGTAGGTGCGGGAACCTCAACACGGCTTCATCGCCTGCATCGTGTTTCTGCACGTTCTCTAACTTGTCCAGCGCCTTGTCCTGGCGTGAGGCGTCTTATTGTACTGTAGCAATGCAATTTAGTAATGAAAGACAAATACCCTCTTCGTTTTAGTGCTCATTTAGAGTAAATTCATAAAAACACTACACAATAGGAAAAAGAAATATTTGAAATAGAAAATTCTTTCCTATTTTCTTTTCCTACACAATAGGAAAAGAAAATTTGACAGCGCTAAAGTTCAGTGCGCACAAGGTCTTATAAGTCGAGCGATCAGAAAAAAGGGAAACGCATGAGCGCCATGTCATGCGACATCAATTTGTTCACGACGTCCGGCCACACGGACACTGAATATCCTGACGTAGTACTTTTCTTGATACGTGGGTTGTAGGGCGCTACTGATTTTCGCAAAACAGATTTTCGTGAAAAAGAAGAGAGAAACCTGACTTTGAGAAAACGTGGACTCGAGAGATAAAGCTTTGGGCTCAAACGTTGGAATGAGAGTTTAATTATTGAAATAGATGCTGATAAACAATGCCTCCAGCCAAAGTTCTCAATGAAGACACATGAAGTCGGGTTAGAATAAGTTTTTCTTCAACTGCGAAGCCCCCCCCCCCCCCCCGTTCTTTTTTTTTTTGTGTGTGTGTGAAATACTGACGCACCTCCTTTGTGATGTGGGTCTGCAGGGCGAGCGCATCTCAATTTCTTACTCCTTCACGTAGGCTTTACAAGTTTGCGCGGAACGGATTTGCCCCACAGCGTCCCAATTAAAGGGAATACCAGAAGGTATTATCAGCGTCGAAGAATAGATACATAAGATATAGCATTAATAATAATTTGCCGTTTCCGCTAGCTCCGACCGGTTGCTTATATATTTTTAAACTGCCTGCTCCAAATTGAACTCTCGTATTTTCTGAGTCGCGAATATTAATTACGCAAGATTAGCGAACTTGCAATTTGCGTTTTTCAATGTCTGCAAGTGGAAATTACTCATTATTAATCACGCCCGCGAAGCCACCCGCACTTTGGCTTTTGATTTCTATTAAGTTATCAGGCGCCTTATGTGTTTTTACGCAAACACGAAAAAACAAATATACCGTAATATAACATAGAAGGCGCAGTAGACTTTCATCTTACAGCTTCTGATGGTCTGCACGTGGAACTTGGAGTGAAGAAGAAGGACATTTGACATGGGGAACTTAACACAATGACTCCTACAATCGTCTATAGAATCGCTGGTTTGCCCAGGTTGTCCACTCCGCACACTTTCACAGGTTCCGCAGCAGTGGACCTGTTTAGCTGTCCTCTCTCACACACCGGCGACGGTTGTTCCCTTTAACTATGCACATCTCGCGCTGACTGCTACCGTCGTGTGCGGCGGCAGTTCCGAGCCGCTGCCAGACCAGCTGTGCGAGCACAAGCGAAAAAGTGCGCTGCACTGTTTTTTTTTTCCTTCTTTCGATTACCATCGCCAGTGGTTATACATACAATTCGCTGGGTACAGCTAAAAATTTTTTCATCTGCATGCGAGATAGGAAGAACACGGAAAACTTGCTGGAGAGCACTTCTAATAGAAATGCTCTGCAGCAACTTTCCGAGTGGGCTATACGCCTTCGCCGATTTTAAGCGAAAGCGTAGGCGACGCTTACCATATTTCTGTCTGTTGAGCTGGATATGTAAAAAAAACAAAAAAAGGCTTCATTCATAATTAAAGTTGTACGCAGGAGACAAAAGATAGCTATACTAAAACAGTCCTACTGACGCATTTTTTAAAATGATGAATCATATCGGCAATAAAATTAATAGCTGTGTAATGACTGCGCATGTAGTTCTCGCTCAATGAAAGCGACTTCCAAGTGACACTAAACGGAGCTGCTGATTGCCTGCTCACGACTTAATGATCAAGTAAGACGTTCAAGGTTGAGTTATACAAAACACGACTAGTAATGGATTTCATGGTGCCTTTGATAGCGCCTCTAACTAAATTGTAGGTACTTGAATAGAAGCCCTCTGAATGGCTTTAAGTGCAAAGTGTGGAGTGCGCTCATTCATGCATAAGATCCTTCAAAGAGCACAGGGATAATGTCAGAAACGTGTTGCAGACACTTCTTTGATGCTGCTGCACTAGCTTCTACAAAACGTTAATTCATGCTGAATATTCATATCGCTTAATGGGCGGTGTTTCCCGTCCTTTATTCAAGATTCCAAACTCTGATCAGGAAAAGGTAAGGTTTTCTTGCACACTTCAGTGCTTTAATTTGCATATTGAGCCGTCGAGTTACGAGTAACTATGAGTCATACCTTAACGGCACATTTAAAGCGCTCTATAGACGTCTGTGTGCCTATTACGATTTCGATCGGAAGCAGCACGTGCAGTTACATGTATTGCCAACATCTTTTGCAAAACCCTTTTTTTTTTTTTTTTGCTGTGAGAGAAAAGATGTCGCATTAAAAAACGATAATTGCTTGGCCGTCCCCTAAAAAGCACCATACATACTGCAGTGTAGCGACAGCTTTCGCTTGAGAGCGCGCACCAGCAAATTCGCATCGAAAATGTTACCGACTGCGATTCATTGATTGATATATTCACTCACTTTATCGAAGTGGCGGCCATGTACATCTTTATTATCTCAATTTCGGCGGTGCGAAGACACATGCCACTACATGAGAAATATACATTAGAGCACAAGTATGGTCCCTTCGCATCTTAAGTCATGCATGCACAAAGCTAAACCGGCTACCTTTGTCGGTGACAATTTCGTCTGCCTCCAACGTTTCTTTGACGTCATAGCATCTCGGGCGTGGCGGCAGGGCAAGCTTACTGTGACCTTCTCAAATGAAGCACGCCTTCTGACCTGTTCTGGTCAAAGCAGCAGCTGCAGGTTGTACTGGAAAATGAGTTCCGCATAATCGCGCGAGGTGGAGTATAAAGGTTATGAACGGGACATTTAGCATCCACGTCTTATGATCACAAAGATGCAAGGAAATCCATACAGATATCTCAGAAATGAAAGGTTATCACTTGAGGAAAAAGTCGTTCACGTCGGGGGTAAGCACGACCCCGGAAGAGAGCGAATTTTTCGTCAACTAAGAAGGTTTCATTGCTGAAATATCCGTATGTACTTCCTTGTAATTTTGTCCTAAAAACAGGTGGATGCTAATTTTCCTACTAATAATTGTTACACTGTAATAACATCCGCCCGATTAAGGGGGACTTTTGTGCGGCTACCACAATTGTCAACAATATTGTGTTGATTTCGTTGGGCTAACGACACGTAGGTGTCCGGTGCGTTAGTGCCACGAACCACGTGTGTCCTGCCAGCGCGACGTAGGGTTCTTGAGAGAAAAAAATGGTGAGCGCCGTGTTTTTCAAGAAATGAAAATGCAGGTAGGCCAGATGAAGATTACTGTAGTAAAAGAAGGAGATCCCTCGAAGAGTGAGGCTGCTCTTAGGGTATATCGTAAGGTTGCACATATATAAAATCTCTCGGTTTTTCAGGAAGCCATAAATAATTTCGCACTCCATAATCGCACGAAGCTTGAAACGTGCCCATGGCAGGCAATAAAAGGGAACCCTTCATTTTGTTTTCTGTTTTGTTTTTCTTTTCGTACAAAATCACGTCTGCTGGAGCTACAACATCGACGGACAGTATAGGAACCGGAAACGCCGCGAAAGTGCGGCCAAATATCAGAAGTTTTTCTGCAGTGACAGAAAGCCATACAGCGCGGACAACTAACAGAACAACACCGTGCTCACGTTCATTGTTTCCGTAGTAAGGAAGAAAACAAAGACTGAGTTATAGTGTGCTCGATCTACAAGACCGGTGAGGCTATATGCAGCCGTGACTTCCGCTCGCTTTCAAATCGAGCCCCCCCCCCCCCCCTCCCCTCCCCTCCCTTCCACCACGTATTTTTTTTTTTTTTGCTATTCACTGCACATCCCCGGTCATATATGACCTTACGATCGCTCCGGAAACGGAACAGGAACCATATAGTTTGCCGATAGCACCATAGGGTGGCTTCCAACTGAATGTTGTGCGGGAATCTGCTCTACTCTGCTCCGTACGACTGTTTTTACGACGGCGTAAGAGACAGAGCAATAAAATAAGAGCCGGCATCCGAATGCCGTGGCGAACAGTGGCGTTTTCCAAATGATTCGCAGACCTACCACTCCTTTATTTCCAAAGGGAGAGCTGTTTGGCTTCGATCAAGCAGTCAACCTTGCCCGGAGCGCATAAACCAGTCGCCCTGTACATCCAATTGCAAATAAACCAATCCATGTTTCTCCGTGGCAAGCGCCGAGAGTTAGGCCCTGGGAACTAAAGACAAAGCAAAGCAGAGCTCCCAGAAACGTCAGCAAAAACGCCGTACTGACGCGCTTTAAATGACAATACGACACTGTGAACTCCCTCTCAGCGTTTCCTCCTTCCCAATTGGCTCATTCCTACAGGTTTATTCGTTCTTCCCTACTTACTCGCCGAGCCTTCATTTTTACTTGTTCCCATCGCGTCTCTGCGAAGCGTCGGCGGCAATTTTCCACGTGCCCTGGTTTGGCGGCAACAGAAGTAATGATCCCTGGGCTGGATGTGCACAGGACCATATACGCCGAGTGGTGCTGCAGTAAGTGCCCGATCTGGGCTAAGAAAAAAAGAAATAAATAAAGCCCTCCAGGGCGTGAGCTCGCCAAAGCTGTAGCTTCTCTTGCAAAGACCCTTTCTTTGTTACTTGGGTTGTTTTTAAAATACAGGAAATCCCATCGCCTGCCTGCGCTCGTCGCTTTCGCTTTGTTTTCGTTCAGTGTATATAAGACAGTTTTCCGTACTCTTTTATTACGGAAGAAAGTTTCAAGGCTTCTCATAAGTGTTGCTCCTAACGGTTTGACTGCATCGCTTTTATATATATATATATATATCTTTTTTTTTTTTTTTGCTGGGGAGAAAAATTAAAGGCGGGAGGGGGGGACTTGGGGCCAGGAGGAGGGAAGAAGAGGTCGTATGGAAGCGCTGAAGGTATAAATAGAAAATACAATTTTGAGTCTAAGTGCATCTGATTAACACACGCTTTTTGTAGTAGTTATCTGTTCTCTACTACTAGGCGAGTCGCGCAGGGACGATTACAGCGTTGACTTCTCAGCGCGCATACGTAGGGAAAGTTGCATGCAGCAAAACTGACCATAGAGCTCGGTTTCCATCAGGATGAACGTCTGCACGACAAACTCATATCACAAGCGTAGCTCCGATACTCGTAGTTCTATGAAGCGTAGCAAGAATCTAGGCACCAACGCATTCACAATTGCCGTTTAAACGTAACGTTTGAAGCAAACAGATTTCTTTTCCTCCTGAGCCGTGGTTGGCGGTTGGATTTAGCGGTGGTACAAAGGTACTATTCCAAAGTACGTGCGGGCTGTCGCAATTGAGAAATAGTTGAGGAGCGCGCCGAACGCGACAGGTGCCGAAAGCGCCTGCTGTTAAACGAACGTGAAGTAGTGCGTGCCTCCGCGGCACGTTGATGTTTTTGCATAGCTCTGTTCAACGGAAATTAAGAACAACATCGCTTCTGTTCTTCCGTCCCATCCCACTGTGCAGGCATGACTACGTTGTTAGATATCATGTGTGCTTTTGATAAGATAGCTTAGATAATGTTACGAAGTGATGCACTAAAAAAGAAGATAAAGAGATGTGACACAGTACATGATCTTGTCTATCAAGCGTATTTACTCCAACGGCATGCACTACCTAAATAGACGCCGTGTATATTGTGTATATTCGCATAAAGTTTTGTGGAGGTGCAGGTTAGTGATACGGAGCTCTCGGAACTGCCATGGCATAGGTTCTTGTTAATGTCTTGTTATATCTACTAGTTTAAAAAAAAAAGACGAAAGGTATACACGTATACGTGAACCAGATTAAGCGCAGTCTCTCGCACTCCCTGTATAATTCTTTATGTTAGAAGCAATCGCAACAAACAAACACGACAGCTTCAGACACTATATAATTTTCAATAAGCAGCGCTCGGGTGACAAAATTTCTGGAATCTCTTACACGGCTCCAGCAACGAACATCATTCGTTTATGCTTTTCTTGTTCTCGTTTAGAGCCGTAGGTGCCCGACTGAAATTGAGAGCGAAGCTTACACTGAAATAGCTGGCTGAAAAAAAAAAAAGATTGCATTTCTTTCTTTTTTTTGTAATGGCTTCTTATCCGCTCAACGACGCACATATGGGACAAGAATAAAAAGAAGAGTAGGAAAATCCAATGAAACAGAATGTAACACCCAGCAACCGTATTTAGCCCAAGATCCGTTGCAACTGCACTGTAAAAAAAAAATAAAGAAGGGAGACTGCCTCACGCGCCAGGTCTTCCCGCTGGGATACCCAATAGTTAAGGTATCGGTAAACTGCTCTCTTCAGTGCACTGAAGTCGCTGTGAAATAATGATTACAAATGGTTCTAGGATGTTTCAGACAAACACCATAGGGAAACGTGAACGCTTGAGAGACCCATAGGCGGAATTTTCAAAAGTGTGTATTGCTAAATTTACAGAAAGACATAAAAGATGAACTAGGCATTTGCGTTAATGTGACAGTTGTTTGACAGCGCCATGCCAGAATTTATAAAGGAAACGTAAATAAATCAAGAACCGAAAACATTGCAAAACAGCGACCACCGAGCTGAAGGGAAGAGAATATATTTCTATTTTCCTTACTATTAAGAGAACTAGAATTTTTCAATTTACTTTAGAAAATAACGCGCACTTCCGAAATAAGAAAAATAAATCTATGGTCAAAGTAGCGGTATTCTTCAGCGCCATCAAATATATTCGTAAAGGCTTTCGGCAGGAGAATCCTTATACAGAAGGCTACATTGTTCCTTACTGGCAACCGTCGCATGTTAGAGAAGCACCCATAGCTATCTTAACAGGAACTAAATAATTAGTCTCCACAAAACGCTGCCTTGATATCCGACGGACACAAGCCATAACAAAGCCATTACGAAAGCTCACAGTGAATTTTTCAGCCGTTACCACAAAAGCAAAAATATTTCGGGCTCCATTTGGTTCATGCCTGGGTTTTGAGCCAATACCAGCATAAAGACACCAGAAATATGGGGAATCTTGTGAACTTAAGCTTTTTTTGTATTGGTAACTTGATCCCCCCACTGAAACAGTTAAAAGTGGTTTAGCCTGAGAAATTATCCTTTGGTAGCTCTATCGTAAATTTCGCGATTCTTATGTTAAATATTAAAAAAAAAGCGAAACGAAAGTTCATGCTAGAACTTCGCATGGAAACTTAAAACGCATGACGTCACAAACTCTAGTGTTCTTTCTTTTTTTTTACGTATTCGGTATCCAATGGCTTTTAACGAGAGAGAGAGATAGAGCGAGAGAGAGAGAGAGAGGGGGGGGGGGACGGAGAGATAGACGCTACGCAAAAAGCAGGAAAATTAACCAGAAGAGAACATCCAGTTTGCTACCCTGCGCTGAAGAAGGGGTAAAGGGAGATAGAAAAGTAAGAATGAAAGAAAGAGAGAGACAGAGAGGGTAAGGTAACCACACAACACACACATACACGTCACTCTCACAACTGTTCTGTGAGGCTGACCATGTCTCTGACTTTCATAGGACGTAACGCATGCCATTGTTACCGATTAGAAATTGTGTAAGCTTTACACTGCAAAAATCTGTGGCGTCGTGCGTGCTATATTGAACAGGAACTACAGATAAGCGCGACACCCAGTATTTTCACCTTACATTTTCCTTTACTTGTGGGGTTTAACGTCCAGCTCTGATTATGAGAGACGCCGTAGTGGAGGTCCCCGAATCGGCAACCTGGGGCTCTTTGACATGCACTGACATCGCACAGCACACGGGCTTCAACATTTTGCCTGCATCGAAATGCAGTTCTGTTCCTGTTCTTGTCAAGAAATAGCGCTGCGATTCTTTAGACAACTACTGTGTTTCATCAATTAGGCCCGCACCGTGTTTTGCTCAGTGGTTATCTGGACATTGTGGAGAAAGAAACGTCATTTAGTAATACCAGTAAAATTGTTTTTCGGTTAAGTGTTCCTTTAAATTTTCCACGAAATGAAAAGGTGTGCCACTTAGAAGGAGCCAAATATACAATACAATAGATTACGAAGTTCACTTTTTTTTTCTTGTAAGGCCTTGCCGGCACACGGAAACGAAGTATAGTTTACAAAACGACCCTCCACAGATGACCTTAACCTGTTAAGAGAGTTGTATCTCCGTGTTTCGAAAAACCAAAAAATGTCCACGCAGCTTTAATCAGCTCAATGGAAACTTAGTAGAACTTAACTTGTCGTTGGGCGAGTTGGTTCATGCTTCAAAGGAAAAAAAAAAAAAACGGAGCGCTAATAAACGACACACAAAGAAGGAGGCTACACACTGGACTGAGCGCCAGTCCTGTGTGTAGCCTCCTCCTTTGTGTGTCGTTTATTAGCCCTCCGTTTTTTTCCTTTTAAATCAATGGGAACCCTTTCACCATCGACGAAATCGTGGGAACGTGCCACTGCGCATCGCATCTGCGAAAGAAGTGACAAAACTGTTGCTGCGATTTTTAAACACCGCGGCCCTAAACTATTGGGAGTCTTTTATGGTGATCATGGAGAATTGGTATCATCGGCGGCATCGCCGTGATCCTTCTTTATCCTCTTAAACTTCTCTTCTCCCTCCCCCCCCCCTCCCCCCACTTTCCTCCATTGAAGTAACCAACCAGGCTCAGCCCTGAATGACTGGCCTTTTTGCCTTTCCTTTGTCCATCCTTTTCCTTCCTCCCTTAGTATGCAGATCGTAAGTAAAGCAATAAGACCTCGCATTCATATTTGCTTCGCCAGTACCCAAAGTATTTTCCTGCTAGAATGAAATGCAAGCCTCTCTGTATAACAACACGTCATGCAGCGTTCGTACTGACAGTTGTAGTCGGATAGTTGCACTGAGGCTAACAGATGGTTCTTCATGCAACTGAGCCGCCACCGCACTTCGAAATCACTTCGTGGTTTTGACATGCAAAGTCCAGCAATTATGATTCACGTAACAGCATTGTCATCTCATTAGAACCCTCCGTGTACCAAGCGAAGATGCTCGAAAAGTGCTGCAAAGTTTAATAATCCGTACCGATAAGTTCAGATGCCGTGTTTCTTCCACGGGCTCTTACTACGTCATGTCAAACATTCATACTTCTAAAGAACGCGCGGGGAATCTCAACAAGGTCTCCTGCTTTTGCTGATAGTAATATTAGGATACGTATTGCTTTCCTGCTTTCACTGCCGATATGTTTCTGTAAAAAAAAGCCCTTTCCTCTTTACCCAGCGGTAAAAGGAAAAGCAGAGTTTCGTTTTTTTTTTTTCCAATAAAGGTATGGAGCCTATATCGTACAATACCTTCAGACACTGGTGTCAACTCCAGCGTTCAGGGCGCCTGTAACAGCATGGCCAGAAGACAAGACGTCCGCGCGGCGACACCGTTCAGTCTCCGAACCTGCACGACGCACACTTGTGCACAAGCGAATGACGAAAATGTGTGAAACGACGTCTCATCCGAAGGGCCGGCGTTTTTTCTATTTGCAGACAGGCCAGAGTAGAGAGCTCCTTTGTTTCGTCTCCACCCACGGGCGAGTGCTTTGGTTCTACTTTCAAGAACGTACAGGCGCTGCACTTTTCACGAGGTGTATCGGGAGGCACCGGATATTGAAGTGGAAAAATTCGGGAAGGAACGCTTCAACGCCCACTCACCCGCTCAGAGAAAGCTGCGAAAGAAGTCCAGCTCCCTTTTGGACTTTCCTTTCTCGCTCGCGGACTCGAGAAATGAATGTGGCGCTATTCACCGGCGCGGCGTATAGGCTGTCACGAGTCGAGCGTGTCACAACTTCGAAGCGCTTCTTTACCCGGATCCGTCAGCTTGCGAGATCGAACGCGCCGAAGCATTCTTTCGATGCGAGCGTTTGCTTGAGGCGTGCAGCTGCTGGATGGTCGGTTGTCCGGCCGTCGTTTCTTTGTAGCACGTGGCTCTAGGTAAGCCGTTAGGGAGCTCGGCAGAGAAGTCGATGCGAGCGCGCGGGCTTAGGCGCGCGGTCTGCAACGCGGCGTCGATGCGCGCACAGCGTCAGTCGGCGTCCCGTGCGGAAGCCGAGGCACGATGGGGACTCGGGCGAGAACAGCATCGAGCGGTGACGGCGGGCTGCTCTACGCTCGCGGAGCCGTGCGGCGCTGTATCCGTAAAGCGCCGTGCCGCCCCTGACGGGAGCCGCCACGCGGGACTCTGGGGAGAAGTGGAGAGGAGGAAGGGGCGAGAATGAAGATCGAGGGTCGGCAACGAATTCCCCAGGTTTCCTTTCTTTTCCCTCACTCCACCATTTCTCTCTTCTCACCTGTTTCGTTTCGGGACGCTTGCAAGCAGCGTTATCGGGCGGCGCTCTTGCGTGCGGGCGCGCGGGAGCTGTCGCTCTTCTGCATCCTCTTGGTATATCGCTCGCATCCAAGTGAGCGAGGCTGTGATTGCGCGTTTGAAACGGACCATCAGAAGTCTAACTCGTAGGGATGCTTTCGAGAGTAGTCCAATCTTTGCTTCTCCTTCTGTTTGCCTCTTAGCCTTTCGTTTAAGAGTGTTGCGCTACGAAATCATGTACTACAGAGTACGCACTTTCTTGAAGATCAAATTATGCGGAGCGTCCCGAACGGCACGCGTGGTCTACTTACTGTCGGCCGTTCGTGACTAATACTATGTCGCCGGGTATTCGAAAGTCATTGTACGCTTATGCAAAGTAGCAAAATTAAATTAATCTGGAATTACGGTGGCATGTCAGAGCAACAGGGATTGTCTGTAAAGGTCTTACAACTTTTAGGTTAAGTGCAAACTGGAATTGCGACATAACTCCCGTTGCTTCTGATTAATACTTCGTTAGCTCATGCGCTCAAACACCGAAGGATCCACGTGCGGCTACCACACATTACGAATACGTTCCTTAGCCTGAGCTTAAAAAGAAGTAAACAAGAAAATACCAGTGATTCCATTTTTTTTCCTAGGTGGACGTACACGCTGCAACTGAAGAAGCAGGAACCACGACACCGCTACTTCAGTTTACGTATACTGCGCACTAATCATAACAATGTTCTGCTCACCCTGAGCGATGTCCTCATGACGACTTATAAAGAAAAAAAAACAGAGAGCGAACGGTGTGGGGCAGCGTCGTCCGAATTTTCCGTAGCACCACCATTCCTGCGACATTAATTTATAATGGCGAGTTTTACAGAGCACGAACATAGGAAAAAATGCGACAGAGAAGAAAGAGCTCTGACTTCCAAATGATCTTTATTTTGCAGAGTGGGAAGATATATACATACAAAGAAGCAAAAAAAAAAAACGTTCGTGCGCCGTAAAACTCGCCATCATGAACGCAAACCAACTAGCCCAAGCTGCTACACTTGTAATCAATTTATAATCGTTGCCACTGTTCGTAGTGCAAGCATTACTCTCAATTTCAGTGCACGTTCGAGTTCAGGCAAATGCGCGAAGTAGCAGCCGAGGAAGTCATCCCAATCTACATTGTTCTCGCGTGCTTGTAAGGAAACTTCAGTGCGTTTTCCAGTGGCATATATAGGTCGAAAAAAAAAAAGTGAGGTTATGCATGATAATAGCTATTTTGGTATTTAACTTACCCAAATTATTCAAATACAATGGTCAACCACATGTGTAGTCGACAATAAGGTTTACTGCGCTCCCGAAACGCCTACCGCCACTCTGATAAATAACGAACTCGCTTTATTTGTGACTGAGATATACGGGACAAAAAGCAATACATCGATGTACCGTTGAATTATCCTTGGGTTATATTTCCAGTACATGAAGCTGCTTCCAAGCATAATATAATAGAATTACGGAAGTTCTAGGAAGCATTTTACTCGACGGACCGTAACGTTATGCGAAAGAAAAAAAAATGTGTGACATAGCTCAGAAAAATTGCGTGGCCCCTCGGAAATATTACGGCTCATAGGGCTGCTTTATTTGCCTTTTACAACGTTAAATCTTTCATATTTATTCCATTACCACAAGGCACAGGATCCGCAGTCAAGGAGGAGGAGAAAAGAGTAGGAAAGGCAGGGAGGTTAACCTGGTCTGAGCCCGGTAGGCCGGCAGTCAAAATTCATAGTAAAATAATGCAGCCAGCATGTTCTACATGTAGATTTTGTTTTCATCCTTCGAAAAAATCTCAATTTAACAATTTCCGCGTAAGCACCGAAGGCAAACCATTCGAGGTTCGCAACCTAATTCTTAATCAACGGTGTTCTACAACATGATAGGCAAGGATAAAAAAGAAAGCAAGAGGCATGCGACCTCACCTAGTTACCGCACGTGATTGGTTTTCAGCCACGTAACAACAATACATTCATAACTGTAAGAAAAGCACTCATACAGACACAAAGCAAAGTAGAACGGAAATAGGTAATGGTAGCACCCACGCAAAAGAAAATTATAAGAAGACAAAAGCGATCGGATAACGAACCAGCCTTTCTTTTTTCCCTTAATATGAGATACCTCGCCCGTGAGCCTCAGGACGAAAGAAACGAAGAAAAAGAAGTACAAACAGGTGAAAAACGGAAAGCGCCATCCCATAGAGAGTACAGGATATATAAGAAAATGTGCCGCAGTTGAGAATTTTCGCACAACGCGAGCTTTGCAGCAACCCGCCAGGTTTATTACTGAAACTGGTCGGATGCCACCAGCCAACGGCGTAAGGATGCCCCACCGGGAAAATGCGCCGTTACATTACCCCAGCTCAAGCTAAATAAGCAGTTCATCATTGAGAATATCAAGCGTCTATTCCTCTGAGGCACAGTTCAATTACAGTATTGATAGTTGCAAGGCTAACCAGCAAGATAGAAAAATCACAGACATGAAATATGACATTCATGCTATAGTGTAGTGCGAGATTGAATTGGCCATTCAGTGAGGAAGACCTGTAAGTCAGGACCTAAATTTGAAAACCACTATCAAGCATAATCTTCTCTTTCAGTACAGCTTTGTTTTTATTTTTTGTCAGTCATCAGTGTGGGTAATGTTACAAGCGTTTTTCAAAGAGGCACCCTAAGACAAGGTACCGTATCGTTTTTTTTTTCTTTTTAGTTCGAAGGCCTTGTTTTGTGAGCGTGAGCACCTCAAATGATGTCGAAGTGCGAATGACAGCTCGACAACTGCGTAAGTCACTGGGCTCGCCAGAAAGAACGCAGCGAGAAAGAACGCCTCGCATGACAGCCCGGGCAGCATTAGATCTTGTGAGATGCGCTGCTGAGATAAGTACATAAATGATGAAGTCACAAGAACGCTACAAGCTACATGTTTCAACGTCGACGTCGCAGAAACTCAATTCAGGGGCGTGAAAATGCACGGGGGCTTCGTGTTCCACGAATCAGTGTTCCTGCATGAAGAAATCTTCAAGTAAATCACAAGAAGCCCACTTTGGGGCCTTACTGTAGCGAACCTACTAAAGGCGGCCTTGTAGCCGACAGTGAAAGATTTCTTAAGACTACAGATAGCGAACTGAATCACAGAAACAAAAGAAAAGTGCGAGACGAGTGCGGTAGCTCACGAAGAATATCGTGGAGCGATAAGTCAACTTGGGGAAAGTCTAAAAGGAAGATCTCTTTGAAATCAAGACAGCTTGAGATGGAAGACGCGTCTGACTGTCAGCCTCGCTCGTGTAGTGAGTTCCCTGTCACGTTAGAGGCTCAGAGATTCGGCATGTCTATCGGGGTAGACATGGCTGACATGAAACTACCCAGGAATTGCAAAGTGAGACAACTTCCTAAGCACGTCGACTTCGGTCCCGACCCGAGCTAAGCTCGCGCGAGTAGCTCGATGATACATGTGTCCCACTCTATAACGTTCCTCTGTCTGCATTTCCGATGATCTCATCCTGTACTCGGAATTGATAACGTACGTATTTTTCTTTTCATTTCCTTTTGATTCCACACTGATACAGTTTCCTTACGTGTCTCATTATTTTATTGCTGCTTCGATGTTTCTTTCCACCAGCTTGACATTTCTTGACGTCTCAGAGTACACGGGCCTCCACCGAAATGCGGCCGCCACATTAGTGATTTGATCCCGCGCTCTTCCGGACAGCAGTCTAGCGCCATAACCACCAGAACTACGCGGCGAGTTGGTTCACAACAAGGCATACAGGGTTACCTAAAGGACTGCTCTTAAACACTCTGTTACGGATCACACTAAAGATTGCGCTCACATAAGAGATTGCCCTCACAGTTGCATACAGCGTGAAGGAAGATGCTTTCCCAGCACGTGCAATACGCTGTTCAGAAAAATGGGAGCAGAAATAAATACTTCGCTATAAGACAGTTATACATTCGTTGGGATGGTGCGCCAATAAGAAACTTCATGTTGCCATAAGCTACGGTTTAATAAATATTATGTGCCCTGCGCCAGTCGATTTGTACTATTACAGTTAGCGCACATAATTACCGTTTTGTTATGTGAATGTAAGATTAGAGATTTAGATACAAAGAAACTATAGCATCTTTCCTGCCGAATACTTAACCTGAACAATTAATTAATTATACTAAGCAATCTTAATTAGAACTTAGAATCCGCCCGTCAGACTATGGCTCGCAGAACGCCGCCAGACGGCAGCTACTAAACACCGTTTTGTCACTCGGGAATACTTGGCCGCGTTGGATTAATGAACCATTTGGAATTCCGTATTCCTGTGAAGGTTATCACCACGGTGGGAAACTGAACCTCCGGATTTGTATTTGTGCCAAGCAACAGACGCCACTGGCTTGCAAGCGGTGTGAGGAGCTGTCAAAATATAGAGACGGTAATCACAGGTGAACTGCCGTGCTTTGCACTTCCGGAAAAATTGCTTATGCGCACATGGCCTTTCGAAGTGTCCGACAATAAACTTACATAGAAAGCTTACTTATAGACACTGGCTTCGTTTATAGGAAGTCTTCGTGTTAGGATCGAAGTGCTTTCGACAGGCACCTTCCCCGTGTGACAAGATTAAGGAATCGACGAAGGACGGCGCTGCAGGCTTTCGGAGGTGGCATCGTTAGCGAAATCTCTTACGTTGCGCCAGGGAGCCGACTAATCAAGGAGTTCGTGCCTGGATTAGGCTTATGATGAGTCGCGGCTCGGCAGCCGGTTCCACTTGATTGGATTATACGAGCGCAACAGAGGACCACTTCCCGAATGGAAGTTGTTGGTATCGTGAACTATCCTTTTCTTCCTTTCGTTCACCTTGGATGCCCCTGAGGCTATATGTGCACCTATAAAGTGAGTGTGTGTGTGCTAAGCATTGGAGTGCAAATTGAGAAATTATCAATATCAAGTAGCTAATTAAAGGTGCTTAAAGAAGGACCATACAGTTGTAAACGCTACGGCGCCTTCTACAAGCCCAAATTTAAAACATTGGTCAGTATTTAGCACTCTTGCACCGAAACAAGTTTTAAATTGTGGATTAGAACTCCCGGCATTTTTTTTTTATTTATCGATGCACACCAACACTAGCCATGTTCACTCCCAATTTTTCTGAAAGTGGAACTCACCTGTCTCGTATGCTCATTCAACTGAAGGGTTACAATATCTTCCTGTCCGTAAATACGTATTTGACAGACAGACAGACAGACAGACAGACAGACAGACAGACAGACAGACAGACAGACAGACAGATAGATAGATAGACAGACAGACAGACAGACAGACAGACAGACAGACAGACAGACAGACAGACAGACAGACAACGACCTGTACAGGGCAAAGGATGCACTGAACGGAACGAACTTGATAAGGAAGTGCTCGTTTACGTTTAAAGCTGATGACTTCCAATGAAACTGCCGTTGGAAACGTGGACACGTGTTGTTTTGAAGTGTTGTTTTTCACAACATACGCCTCAACAGGCAGTTCGTCGTTCGTCCTATGTTCGTTTCGTGTATAACATTTGCTTCCTGCGTAGGCCTCCGCGGTGATGCAGTATTAATCTGTCCTGCTGATAAGTTTAAAGACGGGCGTTTGACCCTGGCCCCGGCGGCCGTTTCTTATGCAGGGAAAATGCTATGAGCCCGTCTATCGTGCGACGTCAGTGCACGTTAAAGAACCCCGGGTGGTCGAAATATTTCGAAGCCCTCCTCTATGACGTGGCCCACAAGCCATATCATTGTTATCCCACGAAAAACCCCGGCAATCGTCATTTTTTTTTCTTTTGGGTGGTCCATTATGCGTGCAAGAGCACCGACTTGTCCAGTTTCCCACTCTACTGTCATTAGAAAACTGCGAACGTTAATGAATACATCAAGGAATAAATATATATGGCTGAAGGCTACATGAATTTATTAAGTTTACTGTGCAAAACAGTCCATGTGAGACGAGCAAAGGACAGCTTATGCTCATATACAATGGATATGCATTAGAGAAAGAGTGTCACAATATCGTGTCTTCAATGTTCTTCGTTTTCATCTGGTCTTGCACTAATCGTTTCGAGCAATACTGTAGAAAATTCGGATAAATCAACATGCTGAAAGTAGAAACCAGCCATAGGATGACGGGCGGAGGAGAAGTGAAACACACGTAGTGGTTGGATATGTAGCAGCTGACCCAGATTTAAACACTACTACATAAATCAACATGTTCGTGAAAAAAAAATGCT
Organism: Hyalomma asiaticum; assembly: GCA_013339685.2. Taxonomy (NCBI): domain Eukaryota; kingdom Metazoa; phylum Arthropoda; class Arachnida; order Ixodida; family Ixodidae; genus Hyalomma; species Hyalomma asiaticum. Next base: position 17,486,183 of record CM023485.1, on the reverse strand, counting down.
TCTCGAAAACCACCCACATGCAGTACGTACTCTCTGAACACCGCATTATCTGTTCATCAGCTAGTGTGTAGGCATGGGCAATTTCAGAGCAACTCTTCCTGTTTACGAAACAAATCACGCGGACAATCTATCAACCTTATTCTAAAGATATCCCCTTTTTAAATGCCGGGTGGCATTTCGTGCAAGTGCTCGCTTTAGCTCCTCGATGAGTTTTTTTTTTTTTTTTTTTTCATGCGATCGTTCGTTCGGGTGGCAGATTTCCCCGGAGACGAAGGAGAGTTGCGAAGAAATAGAATCTGGAGCAATGAAGACAGCACCTCCATTCGCTCGCGATTATGTCGCTATGACGCAGTATTCCCCAGCCAGGCTGTCTGTCAGCTCTGCGTGTATTTCTACCAGAGGACGCACTTAACGCTAAGCATCAAAGTTGTGACATTATCGTTGAACTGAGAAAGAAGCACACCGTGGCGCCGGAGTTGTCTTTTTACTTATTATAGAAACGTGGAAATGCAAACTACAGTATGAAAATTATCAACCACGATTGTCGCACTCACACCATTCCTGTTGGTATAGATAGGTTCCCAGCTACTCCTCGCAGTATTGGAAGTGCATCATTCTCTCGTGATTCATGACTAAGAAACGCGAAACGAACTCAGCGATTCAAACCGCTTCCTTAAGAGGAGAAAGACATTAGAAGAATAGCGAAGCGGCAGCCAATGAACGGACATGGATCGGGCCACGTTGATTCGGTAATGTAGGTTTCCCAAGGTGTATCGCATACGACAGATTGGACCTGTTATTTGAGTTCAGAGTGAATTGTGTTGTCGTCGTCGTATTGGGTTTATAGACATCTCTGTTGGATTAAAAGGTATGCCGTTGCGTGTACAGAAGTGGCAACCTGGTTTTCAGTCCGCACCCAAAAAATGCCCAATACACACGAATCTTCGCAACCCGCAAACAAAGAAATGCGACTGCCACAAAACTGATCGTATGTATGACCTTGTGCAAAGCAGGACAGCGGCGTAATCACTAAGGCTAAAAAAATGGTCTGGCAACTACATGGAGGCCCGACTCCTTGCTGAAGATTGTTCTTAGGAGAGCTACGATTCCCCTGACACCACGGGATTGCGAAATAGTGCGGATAGATTGTTCATCTTAGTTCTTTGAAATTCCTTTCTCATCTCAGTTTTCCCGCACAATTTGCCTCCGAAGCACCAGTCGCTTTCCACATGTCAGCGTTAACCCCGCCGGTGGGGGCACTTATCAAAGTTATGTCGTCATCTGTTGCTTTGCGGGAATGTGAATCTTCAGTACAGTACTGCCATGTTTTACATGCACCCCCCCCCCCCCCCCTTCTATTTCTTTGTACATGAAGGTGTTCCGCGACATAGTAGTATTAATGAAAGCGATGGAAATCACGGTGACTCTTCAGAGTTGACATTTATGACAAGCGTTGTCGGCCTTACACGCCAGTAATGACAGCGGCGTTGCACTTCGCTGAGTTATGAAAGTGCCGTCGCAACGAGCCCTCATGCACGTGGCAGTAATCTCCGTGAACAACGGTGACTGTGAAACGTCTTTATGAGCACCCCACACACGGCACTCGCGATAATGATTGCTGTATGTGAAAATGAATTTCTTGTCTGTGGTAAACCTTAGTATTTTTTTTACGAGCAGGACCACTGATCTCGAAACTGAGCAGAAATGAAAACAGCGACGAGACTTTATTTTTACTCTTGCATGGGCGTTCACCGCGTGTAATCTTCAATCCCGTCTCGATTTGTTATAAGCCACACAGACTTGCAGTTTCCTGCAAATATACTCGGAAGTAACCTGTCACTACAATGTTTGTCGGAAGATGCGAAAGTGGTGGAAAATGGTCCGCTTCACGACATGCGCCAAACCAGCGTTGGGGGCAAGGAGGGAGGGAAAGCGTGTTCTTGAAGCCTAGACACCGTTATTTATCACATCGATAGTCATCGTCCGTATATATAAAAGCCCGGATATACACCCGAAATTCACAGTGACAAAAAAAAAAAAAAAAGAAAGTGGCCAGCTTGAATTATAGGGGCGCAAAACAAGGTCTCAGAGGAGTTGGTCCTAGAAATATTGTCTTCCATTGCTGATTCTTCATGGCACGCTACCAACCTTTAACGTATAATAACCTTAAAAATAAAGACACCCTCATTAATAATCGTATTATACTGAATTATAAATATCCATACCTGATACCAGTTTCTTGAGCCTCTTTCATTGTATTACGAACATCGCTAGCAGGACTGCTTGGTCAACTCTGCTGCCCTTGCACGTATGTTTGAACGTTCTAGCTAGGAATTAAGATCATTCTATGAAGGCGAAACTACAGATTTGATGACGGAGCCGCAGACTGCAACCACGCTACCCTACGTCAAGAAAACTCGGGATGAGAGCGTTTCTAAGCTATAGAGAAAAAGGCCCATCACTCGCTCGTTCTGCCAAATTAAGCAGCCTACAGAAAACTATGAGCTACCAGCCGTGTCCAGCAGTGTACCAGCTATGAGCTGCCAGCCGTGTACCAGCTACCAACCGAAGCCGCGTTTTTTATCGCTTTAAATCAACCTACACGATGCAACAGAACAATGCATATTGTTAATTGGAGGGTCAGGATCCCGAGAACGCACTTAGTACAACATCTTCAGAAAACGCTTCGCGACCCCTTTAACCAACTTATGAAAACACAATACAACACCAATCCGGCTGAAAGTGTCATCCGACTAAACTTCGGTAAGCAAAGGCGGACTAAGTATAGATGAGCGAGCACAAACTGAATAGTCTGACAATGAATAGGCAGACAACGAACAGCCTGAATATGTTTAAAGAGGCCACGCGACACTTTTGAATATAGCAAGCAAGCGACGCTGATCAATCGTGGAGCCTCCAGTGAACATGCCCGCCGAATATTATTGCACAACACGCAACAGGGAATTGGCAATTTGGTTTCAAAATACGCCTGGAAAGCGCCCCCGCTTTCAACAAAACACGCCATAACATGTATGCACGAGGAAACAATTTAGACAACTTACGCTGGCCGATTCTCACGTCAGTCACCGCGGATGCCATAACGTGACGCTAAGTCCCCGAAGTTTTTCTGATCACAACCTTGTCTTCACTGCGGAAGCTCGAATACGTTTAAAGAAAAGAGAATAAGAAATGTGCAAACACATGACGCGCGCTGGCGTTGCCTTATCCTCCCCCCAACCCCCACCCCACCCCCCCCAATTCCGCTCCTTTCCTTTCTTCTTGTCATCTGTGCGCGTGCTGCGACGAGATAGGGAACACGCTGGGACGTTAGAATTCCCCTCAAACTTGACGCTGTAGGTCCGCTAATACGTAACGGATTCGAAAAAGAATTATTGTGGGAGGCGAGTTGTGAGGCAGTAGCCTCCTTAAATCATGTCACTCAACGAATATACTTGGGAAAGCGTTTCAGGACCCCTTTAAGGCATAACCAGTGCTGCATGCGCACGTACAGCCTTAAAACCGACGCACTAGCGATTGCGTCAGCAGCAGTGAAATTGGCATTAAGCAAGAACGCGCGGAAAGAAACTCTTGCCTTTAAGTGAATCCACGAAGCGAGAGCAGCGACCAGAGAACCGGGCATTAGCGACACACAATTTATTAAGACATCCTCCTTTAGCGACACTCCATTGTTCGGTTGCTTGGTCCGTTCCAACGTTACCACAATACTTATGCAAAAAGTGACACTCGGTGGGCCACTCGAAAACTGGAGCTCTCTACGTAGTAGCTCACTATGCAAGTGCGTAGAACGCGCAGGCACTGAAACCTTTTTCCCCGTTACAGATAGCTCTAAGTCCAACCGTGAATCTGCGGCGCACGAGTGAGCGCAAGCAGGCTTTTGTAGTCCTTCTGCAAATGAGCCGCATATCGCTGCACGCACGCGGGTTTTCTGTGCAAATACACCTGGCTTTGTACGCGGTCCGACGCTTGGTTGGCCGACGAGTCAGGATTATGCTCATTAGGTCCGGAACGTCGCAACAAACTTGCCGAAAATGTGCCAGCACTTTGCATTCGCATTGTGGATATCCCGAATGCAGTGAAAGGGTAACAGAACGCTGTGGATATTCTGAATACAAGACATAAAGGGTGATAGACCATAAAATTTGGTTTGTTATTGTACACAAGGCAAACGGTATGATCCAAAGATAGCTAGCAAGTATATAAGGAAAGTGGACGATAAGCACGCAAGAGAAGGGAAAGGACACTAATTTCAGGCAAGATCGCAAGCATCACAACTTCATAGAAACTTGTTTCTCAGATCTTTTCTGCAAATCTGTTACACTCCGAAACCGCAGTTAAGAACGCTTATGTCATTCTATGGTGCAATCAATGACTGATGGGTGACAACGCACGTAAGGCGGTTATTTTAACCCAATAGCGTTAAGAAGCTCGCGCTGTAGAAACACAGCTTTTACTGTGGCAGGAAAATTACGATGACAATCGATTCAAAGAATAAAGGCAGGATGAACATGGCGCCTATATCGCATGACGCCATCAGTAAAGGAAGTAAAGTAATTCGCCTGAAAAGAAATCTTCGTCGGGTTTTCTTTTGCTCCATTTTATTATTATTTCTTGTCCTGTATCCTTTCTATTATGTTTTATTTCCCTTTGACCTACTTCTTTCCTACTTTTCTTTCGCCAGCACAGGGTAGCCAGCGTGTTTAAGCACTGCCTACACTACTTCCCCCCTCCGCCCCCCCCCCCCCCCCCTTTGTTCTTCCTTTTGTTTTTCCTTCGTCCTCCTCCTGCCTAGTCGGGTCTGGATTGTGAGGGCAATTGTGAGGGTGTGAGGGCAAAGCGGACTCCGAAAACGCCACATCGACTCGACAGTACGTTAACACCCAAAGGATAACTTTCACTGATTGTAGAGGAGAGTGGACAAAATCTCAGGCTTGACGTATAGAACATCGAGCACTGCATTAACTTCAGTAATTAAAAAAGGAAGGAAACAAACACAAGACGAACCTCCAAAACCCATCATTGCTAGTAACGTGCTCATGTTAATATTTAGGACCATGCAGGACTCCCCGCTGACGTTTCCTAGTAAAGATTACTATTGCGCCGTTACGGCAGCTTGTAGCGAGGGGAGGGACGTCATTAGTTTTTTTTTAAATAATAGAACCAGCGTAACAGTTCATTTCATTATTATGCCTGCACCACTATGGATAGGCAACACATGGTTGGGTCTCCGAAGGAGGATCGCGACAATCACGACTCTTCCCGGCTTCCTACTATAAAGTAAAAGTTTCTTTTGGGCCAGCTTTTGCATTCTTCAAGTATATATAACAAGCACGGCGCCTTAAAAAAAGAACCTGTCGATTGGCTCTGTAGTTGGTGTGTTGCGTCTGTTGTATTATTGATTGTTTCTCTACTGCAATCTAACAACGTACCACTTTTAGCAGTTATTGTGAATATGTTCAACAGCTTTGCGTGGCATCCACTCGCACAATGCCGAGATGGCGATTCATTTTTTTTTTCATTCCTGTTATTTCAGATATTCACCAATATTTCTTCCTATTGCTCCCTCGAAAACGTGTCCGCCTCTTCATCGTTAACTGATGATTGCACCATGACGTCGTGGGCTGGATGCCGCGCTGTTAACGTTGAACGAAGGAATTATGGAAACGTTCAAACATTCGAAGTAGCCCGGTAGCTTATTGAATGTTCAGGCAAGTTGATGCAAGAATGGCTGAAGAAATAAAACACAGACAAAATCTGCTGGCATGATTCCTAATTATGCGCACAATTCACATTAGCCAACGATGTTAACGAATGATGCTTTCGGTTAGCGCGAATCGGTGTTCGAAGAATTCCTGCGTTGTACCTCACAGCCTTGCTGCAAATTAAGGTTCCCTACGCAGTTCTAAAAATTAATAACGACCATAGAAAGCGTGTATTATAGCACCGCCTACGTGAAGGCGCAGCATAATGGGTAACATATGGTTGGCGCGGACGATCTAAGGAACGTTAGTTTGAGTTCCTTCACGATAAATGAACTCGCGCTACGCAATGCAGTCTAACAAAGCTTCGGTGATACAGCACGCCTTCATTCTCCAAATCACCGCACTATAGCATCGCCACTGTCACGGCGGTCGGTTTGGTATAACGCCGGGATTTCCTCATACATCGCGCGGTGAAACAAGGCAGCGCGTATAATTGGCATTTTCTTTGTAGATGGGAACGCTAGCACATCTCTCGCTCTCAACTGGTGAGACTGCCCCGGAAAGACAATTAGAACGCCATTAGATGTTCTTCAGAGCTTACAAAAAAAGTGCGCACGCAAGACGCATAGTTTTCAGATTATGATAGTGCAAAACGGAAAGCGGCATCATTGTTCAAACGGTTCTTCATTCCTTGCTGTAGTTGTTGTTGTTGTTCAAGAAGAACCAGAAGAATATGAAGAACGTTTTAAAGTAGGCTTGATTAATAGTTTAGCCAGCTCTTTTCAAACCTTAAAGATACTTGTATTGTACCACAACCTCAACTTAGATCATTCCTGAATTCGGAAGAATTAATAAATTCTTCACGCATTTTCCCTAAGGACACAAATTTGAAACCAGGAGTTCTCTTGACAAGTGCCTAAATAAATTTCTTTCTGCTATGACTTGCATTATTTTGACAAGATTCCTAGAATACAGGCGAAATGAGGGAGAACAAGCGTGTGACAACTCATTTCCAGGCGAAAATATCAGTGCCCTCAAAGACGAGACCAAGGAATGATTGATGCTGCAGACAGGCCGAATAGATAAAATAAGCAGACAAGTCAGGAGCAAAAGTGATAGGCGATTGCTACACCCGTCATCTCTCACACATTGCCGTCACCGCCGAAAGTTCTTGCACTATACGCCCTTGTTCAAGAGCAAAAACGGCATACCACTGCTTCAAAACACAGTTTCCCCCATATCTCACGTCTCCACTTGCTTCACTGCTTCTGCAGGCAAGCAATCTCTGCAAAATAGGAAGCCAAGAATATTTTATCTCTGTTACTAAAGCCCTGTCCATCTACTTGGTATGCATGCATAATCAATCAATCCCTACGATGATGTACCTAAGTACCCTTGAGGCCTTTCGGAATAGCGCCTAGTTTCGCGGAATCTTTGTTACTTCTTACCCTTGCACGATTTCCCCTTCCCTTTATTATGGTGCCCCAGTGGCCATGGTTACGAGACAAGGTTGTTTTAAATATTTCTCAAAAGGGTCTAGCATGCGTACTGAAGACATTGATGGAACAAAGTAAAGCTTTGAATTTTCGTTGATCCCTTTCTCTTGTTTATACAAATCATATATACAGTAAAAATAAGCATTCTGCGTTGCTGACTAGGACAGCGGTAGACAGCACAATGCCTTGAAATCTGACATTTTCAGAAAACTGCCTAGATGAAAATGTAATTTTCATCTAGTTCTCAATGGTCTTGTAGTCTTTCTTTACACTCCATGATTTCCCTCTATCAACCGAGGATTCGAATCTACACATTTCTAGTGAAATATGATATCTCACACTTTTCCTTTATTTTCCTCTCTCTCTCTCTTTTTCTCTCTCTCGCTATAGGAAACATGAGCTGCTGTTGAAAGACTGACACAAGGAGCAGCTCCTTGAAGCTTGGCTGTAAGGTAGTTTACGCATCCTACGTATGCAATATGCAGCTTGCGACAGTTATGAGAGGATCCTTCTACGAATATTTTAAAAGCAAGGTGCATAAAAGAACTCGGATGAATTTTCAAAGGATATATTCCAATCATTATATGTCTTTCAAATAACCTATCCCAGTCAACAGTTGATCCTGAGGCCACGAGTTTTCATCCAAGAGGCAATAAAATAAGTCAACAACCACAGAGAACGAAGAAGCTTGCTACGAAGTATGGCTTCAGCTTACGCATTCTAGCTAGGACATTACTGGATGAAGTCCAACACAAGGGCGCATTGGTACGGTTGTGTCGAGTTGCGTTTACTTGCCTTCTTTAGCAAAGAAATTAAAAAGAAAAAACGAACTGAAGAGCCCTCGTATTTCTCAAAAGAATCGCGTTGCGAAACCAGAGTACAATGGGAAAAGATTCTACTGCCAATTTCATCATTGCATTTCGGGCAGAGGCTAAAAAGAAAAAAAAAAGGGGCTAACCAAATGTCATATGGCTTATGTCCGGTGTCCACTTCGACGTCACAGGTAACATTAGTTCAATTTAGAGTTAGTGGTTCATTCATGTGAGACAGCACAGGGAGGAGGGAAGAAAAGAGATAAGAGATGTACTGCTACCGTTCGTAATACTGGCATGTATGTACGAGTCAAAGCTCTTAGTGCTGACCCAGTTGCATCAGTGCCCCTGCTTTTTTTTTTAAGCAACACATGTGCAAGCCTCACAGATTTATGTGCAAGAAAAACGATCTAACTTAAAGGGTACCGATGTTACAAGTTGTGGTTTACATGTATGGGAAGCACAGCATCAGAAACATGTCATTCAGGTGAATACAATGAAAACTTAGAGCGACGATTGACCACTGTGTCGACGAGGTTATATCGGTTCGCGAATAAGTCGCTTTGCTCTGTGCCACTCAGCTCAGCATCGAAAGCTTCCACTCCCAGCATTAATCATGCTCAGGAGCAGATTACCCGTCTCTATAATATCGCCGTGATGAAAATTTTGGAGCTCTGGCGCGAAATTGGCGCACAAGACTATGAGCAACCTACAGCAGCCGTCGGGGAATCAGATCCCTGTTACCGTCTCCTTGCGTTTGTCCTTAATTGATGTCGATAGCGTTCACTGCCTTGGAGCTTTCCCGGTTTCTATTTCATTTTTTAAAAATCTTGTCTTGCGTGGGTAAGAATTGCGGCGCTCATCCACATTACTTTTCTGATTTTCTCCTCTACGCTTTTCTCTCTCTCTTTAAAAGACTACACAGACCTTAATACAACACAAGGTTTCTGTTAACTTCACCAGCACAACGGTGAACATAAGGCAAGCTATCTTTTATATACGGTCAAGCACACTGCATCTTTTAAAACTTAGCAAGGACTTGCTCAGGAACAGCCGTCCCAAGAAGTCTTGACCTTCGTTACTTGGTAGATGGAAGTTTTTGAAACTCGGACGTTCGTCCCGCACTTTTGCCCAATTCCTCTGACACACCTCTCTTTATTTATTATATTCTTTTACTGTCTTCGTTGCTGCGGTGCTTAGCGACGTTCCGTCAAGAGTTTCAGAAGGCAGCAGCAATTTTTTTTTCAACAATAACCATTCTAACTCTGTTAGATTGCCTCCGACTACGAAAGCTGCGGCTTCGTCGGTGTGGGCAAGCTATCGTTGAAGATGACATTCAATACGCGTAGTACACATATGCTTACGCTAACAAGTGTTCGCGGTGTCTTGTGCTGGTCGGCGACCGCGGCATTCAATTTTCGCCTCGCTTCATCACCGAAACATCGAAAGGGCATGGTGGGTGTCGTTGTAGCCAAGCGTGCTCGGAAAGCTCGAGGTGTCGATCGCCGTGGCACGTAAACGCGAAATGCCTGCTCACGCGTGCGCAGCATGTCTTGCACTGCATACAGTGTAGTACGTGGTGCACTGTGCTTTGCGCGTCTAGCGGGATAAACAAGGCCCGAACTTCGTGAACCTTCTTCCGCACACATCCTCCCTCGATAGCTTTGCCGGCGGCCCACTGTTTGCGACCCAGGCGCGTGCCGAGCGCATGCGACCTCCCAAATAGATGCATTTCCCTAGAGTTCCCGCGACCCCTTCAAATGCGACGATGCCTTCGTTTTCCTTCTTTACCGTATCTTCTCACTCTGACTTTTTTAGTTTGGGTGTTGCGTCTTGAAAGGGTTATTGCTTAGTCGCGGTGCGATGACTTCTTGTGCCTTCAATTTTCGCTGCGCTTTGTTTTCGCGAATTCCGCCCACGTTTCTACAACCTGGCCTGGTAACTGCAAACTTCCCGGAGAGAGTGGCTGTATTATAGGACGGAGTCGTCATGCAGAGTTCAAACCCTGCATGAAGGAAGCGTCGTCCTTTCCTTCTTCTTCTTCTTCTTCTTCTTCTTCTTCTCTTCTTCTTCTTCTTCTTCTTCTTCTTCTTCTTCTTCTTTATTATTTTTTTTTGCGCGCCAGTTCGAACGTAAGCTCAAACATGTTTAGAAAACCATGCCCTCTCCAGTGTGAGAGGAATGTATACAATGCCAAAGGCAGTCCCTCTTTGCCTTTATTTATTTTCTTATTTTTCGTGTTGCTGTTCATTCTGTAGGTTTGCTACGAAGGTTTCGCAGTATGCTAATAGAGCGAAAAAAAAAAAGCGAAGATATACCACCCCTTCTCGCAACAGATTGAGGTTATTCCCATGAGCCGCCATAAATCTGCTTCATATATACTGCCAACTCTGCACCTATGTATTTTGCATGGAGACGTGCTCAATGTCTATTTGCATAAAAAGAACGGGAAGGCCGTGGGGCCCAATAGAAGGGCTAGGGCTATGTTTTCAGTCTGTGACCTTCCTAAGGTGTCATCGATACATGGACGAAATCGCATGCTCTTTCACACGCTAGGAATTATTAGTGCTTCCATATAAGTAGTACTTTCACGCATATCATATGCACACATTTCGCGACCGGGTAGGTCCACTGCGGACAGCGTCCAAACGAAATGCAAAATTCGCTCGCATAAGAATTCTGTATGGTCATTGTTGATTGCTTTCGTTTTGATAAAATAAACTAAGGAAAAAAAATGCTCAGCTTTCGTGCATGGTTTAACTTTCAAACTAAATAAGAATCACAATGTTCTAAGCTCCTTGGCCAATCAGTTTCGAATTCCTGGGTACGATTAGTTGGATTTCATCAATGTGTATAAGTTTATAGCCTCGCCTTTTTGAAAATATTATGAAGGATATGGATTCCCTGTACAAATAACTTCGATTCTTCATTTAGATTCGAGCGTTTAACTGTCCAGGTTTAAAGGCTAATTAGCGTGATTTTGTTAGCTAATAATGTTAATTTTGTTAATGTTAATTTTCGCTGCCACACATGAACAAAAAGCTTACGCAGAAAGAGGGCACAAATGTCTGCGATTATGTACTTACGATATCTGCGGGCGCATTTTATGAAACACCGGTATATAGTAAATAAACAGAGCGCCGGCAACTGCAATAATGGTGCTTATGTAACACGGCTAGTGTTTCTAATGTGTATTAGGCGCTATCATAGGAATGTAACAAAAAATACACGTGATTTACTGCCACTCTGCATTCTTTCGTCCAACTGCGCTCGATCATTTCTGTACAATGTAAAGTGACGATGTGACTGCGAAATTTTCGCAGTTGCCGCCATGTGGTGTAGGTACAATTTTCGTAAGGGGAAGTTCCAGCAATTCGTCTTCCGACAGTGTGGCATTAGTATACTGAACAAAAAGCCAGGAAAAGGGAATTATAAATAATATTTGCATAAGTAGCAACCAGTGGTTACTGAACCTTTGTTCCAGCGTTTACACATGCTTTGCGTGATCACAGCAGTCGGAAATGTCAATGTCATACTTTCCTTTCATAAGAAGAGGTATTTGCGCACTTTCTTGACGAAGATCAAAAGCTCACAAGACTTGAAATTGTGCCCCTTACTGGGAATGGGCTGGCCGCTGCATCTACACAATACACGACTTTTCATTCTTGCTCGTCGTCAGTTGCATATAGGTAGCGCAGGTCGCTCATCAGGATTAACTGCGTGCCCCGCTCTCGGCGGCATACGCAGTACGGCGAGGTGCGCATTAATTAAAGCACGTAGTACAGCAGCGGCCGCGCAGATTCCAGCGCTGCAGCTCCAGCGTCTTTGGCCAGGTGGAAATAAACGCTCTCTAGATGCGGCCTCGCCACTACGTGCGCAAACACATACGTACAATTAAGAACTTTCTCCCAGTAAGTTCTTAATTAGAAATCGCACTCTTAATCACGACGCACGCAGAGGCGACCTGCTCGCGCGCGCGAGGTGCTCAAAGGACGTAGCGGCAGCTGGAAGCGCAAATCACCGCCATTCGTCGCAGCGCATTGGTCTGGACACTTGCGCGCGGGGAATGCCGAGATTTCAGAAAAAAAAAAAAAACAGCAAAGAGCTTGCAAACCTCCAAGCTCGCTCTTTTGCACCGAGGCACGTAAGTGGCAGATGAGGCAAATGAATATAAACAAAGGCGTTCATTCTCGCCGCCGCCGAAGTTATTATTTACTAGCCTTAATCCCCGGTATCGTTGTGAAGCCGTTCTCGACAAAGGCGACGAGGCGACGAAACACGCATGCATTCATCTCTTACCTTTGGCCTCTAGTTATTACAAATGATTTGTGCCATAGCCGGTTGGATGCTCAGTAGCTAAGGTACGTCTATGGCACAAACAGTGAAGGAAGTCATAAGTGCTAAGGAGAGATTATAGGTCGTGGTCCTCCGCAGTGAGCAACGTACATCCGCGGTGTTTGTTCCTGGGTTGATTCTGACAGTTCATTGAAGTCTTTTTTTTTTTTTTCAATTATCGCTTACGTACGTCTTTGCGTTCCTCGATGAGGTTGCGCGCGTGGTTGGCTTGGGTTTATCTCGTTTTATTTATGTCTTTCGTAATGCCACACATTGCGCTCGTATTTCCTCTCTTACGATCAACCCACTCTTGCCATCAGCCCATTCATACATAGGATGGTGGTTATAGTGCGCGTGCAAATGCTGCACATCAGGCTTAACATAATCACCATCATGTGGTAGTTGGTGGAGGGAAGAGCGCTCTGAGCGCATGAAATGCTTTCGGAAATGCCACGTCAAAAAGCGGGAGTGCGCGCTCCCTGCTTCAGGCGAACGCCGTACAGCTTCGGTGCGAAAAGTGCAGCGTAGATAAGTATATCTACCATGGTCTCTTGTCATCTGCAAGAAATTAACGAGAATACAGCGGCATAGCTGTGCTTCATAGACGTATTACGCAAGCAACCTTAGTGCAGCGTTGAGAAAGGTCATGATTTATTCGCGCAAGTAAAGAAAAAAAAAAGGAAAGCCTGCAGTGTACATATAGGCAACAAAACGAAATGGACAGGAAGACGCTGTAAACACTAATGGTGTTCGTGCCTGACCTGTAGACGTTCATAAGTATCATGTCAATCAGGACTAAAACGTGAATTTATGCCCGCCATCTGCAGTGTCTCTCGTGCCAGGTACGGTACTTCGAAAGCAGTTGACATTCTCCTAAGAACACAGCCGTTATGCGTGTATTGCCTTCATCGCAATGTATAATTACGTTAGCTATTCTTCGCCAGGTCACTTTATAGAGAGGTAGTTGCGTTGGTCTGAAGGCGTTGAAGTTCACCACCAGCCGGCTTCGAAAGCAGGAGCAGAACACGAACAAACAAATCGAAATAGGATGTTAGCAGGCGCTTCGTAAAAGTAACTGTGTGTGTGTGTGTGTGTGTGTGTGTGTGTGTGTGTGTGTGTGTGTGAGAGAGAGAGAGAGAGAGAGAGAGAGAGAGAGAGAGAGAGAGCACTAGTGGCGCGCGGGTCGCCAGTGGCCGCCAGCCTGCTGCCCTTACGCGTGCCTTTCACGTGTCCTCTTGTTCGCTCTGTGTGTGTGTATCTTCGAGCACGTACTCACTGGGCGCTCGAAATACATCCTCCTGCTTTCATATACACATGCCAGTGCATACGAATACGCTCAAGCACCATCTTGCTAAAGCGAAAGCGCTGACCTTTCTCTTTCTATCTATCTCGCTTTTCCTTTTCCACTTATGCTACCAACCCAAAGTAAGACCGAGCGCTGGTAATGCGCGCCTAGGCACATTTAGTTTCGCGGCCGCGAAGGAAAATGGCAGCAAGGCCGAAAGAGCTAAAGAGCAGGAAGAGGGGGCTGGGGCATGGAGAGAGGAGGAGTCTGAATCCGAGAAGCACTGCGTAACTAGAGATCAGGCGGCGTTGTTCCATGTCGGCGTATAGCCCTCGAGTGCAGGCGAGATACCCCGTTGCCCCAGCGGGTAATTGACGAGCCGGGATGGGACTAGCGGATGTTTGTTTCAGTCTCGCTTGGCCAAACGACGACCCAGTACCACGTTTTTCTCTGTACTGCTTCTTTACTATATTGTTCGTTTCTGGAAGCTTCAGCCAGCTTTCGCATTGTCCGTGCTATGCCGTTTTGCTTATAGTACCGTGCCCTGTTCCGGTGTGGTTTGTTGGTGACGAGCTCATGCTACGTGGCACGCGAGACCCTCTTCGCCTCAGAAGCGTCATGAGGGATCCACGCAGAGTTGCTCAACGCGATGTAAGACAAGCTACCGGTGTGTACGATGCAATTAGATCGCGAAAGCGACAGCCATGGGCGCTAATTGAAATCGGAGAACACTGAAAGGAGACTTAAGGCCACTCCTGCGCACTTTCCCTGCCACTTATCAGGATACAATCATCGAAGATAGGTTCCCTTGATTGATGATTGATTTCTAAGGTTTTACGTTCCAAACACAGCTGTGATTATAAGAGACGCCGCAGTGGAGGGTTCCGGTAATTGTGACCACCTCGGGTTCTTTAACGTGGCAGGTTCCCCTATGATGAAAATGCAAGCAAATCAGCATTCCTGATTGCTTTCTTTTTTTTTTAAACAAATTTTCGTCGAGAGATTAAAAGAAAGATGACCCTGAAAGATACGGCGAATGGCCTCATACGTCGAAATAATTACTCTGCACGAATGAGAGTAAGTGATGGAGCGACTGAAACGAACAGGAAAAAATTTTGAGTTTAGAGAGCAGAGTTGGGAAAAAGTGTAAAGTGTAACTTGTAGCTGCAATGTCCAGGCAACTGCGCGATCACTGAATTTATTGAGTTTTATAACGGAACTGGTACGATTTTCATGCTAATGCCCTTTTGTTTGTTTGCTTATTTGCTTTTGCCCCTTTACACAGTTGCCTATGAAACGCATGGCTCCTGCCTCAATAGTATATCCCTCGTCATTTTCGAGCAGGCAGGCAAGGCCAAAACATAAACACACTATCGAAAGACTGCGACATGGAAGCTAAAGCGCATTTAGCGAGTCAGTTGGGTTGAATTCGCGAGCTGTGGACACGCCGACGGCACGCTGTCCGCTAGCAACAGCTGTGAAGCCGTCTCTAATTGTTCACTGGCAGACAGGACAAGAGGACGGTATCCAGAGCTCCAATCAGATCGAGGGCATGCACACTCACTCCACCAACGTTATAAGCAATGAGGTCAAAGAGTCGCACGCTTTGCCGATCCACAGAACAGTTAATGAAGCCGCGGTGACAATCGCCAGCCATCACACAGTTCGCTGTCTGTAATTCGAGTGGCGACGCACAATTGGCCCATGTTAGGGGTGGCGGGGTGGCGGCGGTATCGTGGAAACTCGTTCAGATTGAAGCGCATGACGTTCGAACAAGGGGCGTTAACACTTTCGATATGCCCGCGTGTGTGTGCCACGCCGGGGTTGAACAAGACTGAAAAATACAGCGATAGGTGAAAATTATTGTCCCTGAAACACACACGATGCCTGTTGTTCTGCAAATATTGAAAGCTGTCAGGAACACCGAAGAAATGTTGCCGATCTATGCGACCTTTAACTTATGATACATACATGTGGTGTTTGAATTAGTAGCCATTAGCCAAGCACAAATTATAAAATATCACAAGAATGCCTGTGTTGCCTAAGTTCCATGCAAACTGTATGTGAAAATGCTGATATAATGTAATAGAACTGCGTCTGTCCTGTTGCATTGCAGCACGCAACTCATCCTCTGTCCCTGTATACTTCGAATTATTCGATATGTCATTGCAGCCCTAAAAACCAGATGCAGGAACAGCCCCCTGGAAGAGCAACTACGCCTGAAAGGGAGAGAAAAGAAACAAATGAAATTGGAAGTCTTTTTTCTGAAACTTCATTGCACAAACAAAGGCTTTGCGATAACAATACTTGAACACGAGAAAGGATGGTTGTGGGTAGTTGGTGGCGTATTACACACCACCTTCAAGCGGTTTAGACGCCTGCGTGTGGCAGGCGATAATTTCGAAAGCCGACGTCTGCATAATGCACTATCAACTTAGCGATTTTGTCTGCTTCTCTCTGCCCTAATTTTGGGGCATTCTATCGAACCTGTTTTCAGTTATACGCGCAACACTGTCAGCTACGCAGAAGCTGAAATTTCTCAACTACTGTTTGCAAAAATCTTTGCGACGCCTGTTTCTCTTTTTTACCGTTTTGACGCAAAATACAACCCATCGTAAATTTTCTGTTTTCTATGCGAGCCCGTTACTTAAGGAAACTTTGGTTAAGCGTAGCAGGTATGATTACACGCACACATTATGAAAGCGAGGAGTCAAAAGAAATAGAGACCACACGCAGCAAGGTATCCTTATGTGGGTCAGTTAAAGGTGACGTGTGCATTAACACAGTTTCCACGTGTTCTACCTATGCGCTCATCAGTGACGAAAAGGAGCCAGACAGTTGAGGATGCTTAGCCCGGACACCTTGAAATCTGAAGGGCTCGTGAACAGCAACAAGCATTGCAATCGCCACCAGAACCTTCGTTCTGCACAGCGCCTTCGCAAAGGGTATATATCTAGCATCGTGATTGAAATTTTCGCCTGCGGGAAATTTTAGCATCAGGCGTTTCAGCGAATGCAGAGCCATAACCTCTGTACACGTGTCATGTAATCCAGCACTGTTGGCAGCCTTTTAAATTTATCTGCACACGTTTAGAAGCAGACAGCTTGACATGCTTGCGGCAATGAACATACAATCTGCCGAAAGTGCGGGGGAGAAATGTGAAAAGTTAGAATTCAAATTCACGCGGTACGCTATTTCTCGGTAGTTATTTTCTTTATTTTTAACTTTTTTGTAAATCTCCTTGGTTGTTTCATCTCTAACCTTTTTTTTTTTTTGAGAAATACCGTAGTATGTATAGTTACAAACTATTTCCCAGCTTCAACAAATGCGAATGCGATTATGGGAGAGTTTTCTAAAGCGCTGTCATGCATGTGCGCTTTGCCTGCGCAACATTTCATTCATTTTCAAGAAAGTTGACGGAGCGTGCAGTATTATTTCGAAACTGCCTCAGCCGTCGTCTCGGCCATTCTGAATGTTTCACTTTAGGGACGAAGAGATGACAAATTGTATTCTCTTCTGCAGCATGTCATGATGGAGCGAAATAGGAGGGCAGTAAGACATCAGCGCGTCAGCGACGAGAGGCTTCTTTCTTCGACTACATATGCGGAAGGAGGCTTGCATTGTACCCTTAACGATCTAAGCAACATTTCAGTGAGCTCCCCCACATTTCAGCTGTCCAGCTCACCAAAGTACTTCAGGCTTGGCCTCCACATGCATTGCTAAACAATGCACAATGAACATTGCTGACCAAATTCAAATACTGAATTCACTCACACATTACTCCGCGCTTGTTGGTACTGACAGCATCGGTTAATTATTGTTAAATGCGACTATTACTGATTAAATGTGGCTAAACCATTGCCAATGTTCGCTACTGCAAGCTAACTGTTCTTAAGTATGGTTTTGCGTTGCTGCGCGCATCAGTGAGTTTATTATTGGAGAATATGCAATGGAAATGAGTGCTCTGAAAATTGCGTGATGTCTACACAACCACAAAAAAAAAATGTTAGATGGTTATCGAATGCCCTTCACCCAAAAAATATTGAGTGAGAGCTAAGCACACGTGAGAAGTCGACAAAACTTTGCTGCGTAGGTAGTACGTGTTTACCCCACGAGTAAAATCAAAAGAAGGCACGCCAAGAAAAAAAAATTATGATTTTTCTCTTGGCACAAATTTGTACTTCACTGATTAAAAACCTGCTAAAAGCGGCTGTGGCACCGCGCGGTAGTGCGTGGTCGCTTGAAGGGCGATGTCATGACCTCGGTCGCTTAAATATGCAAAGACGCGTGGCTGTGTAGTGGCAAGGGCCATGCTACTGCAATAACCATGCAGTATTCGAAAGCGTGTGAAAGGGGCAATATACCGCACCTTTGAGACATAAGCTGGTATCATGGGCAAGCAGAAAGTGCTCACCGAGCGTGGGACAGATAGAACGACTACGGGTTCTCCTGCTGGTAATTATTTTCACGCGCGCACATATACTTGCTGCTGTAATGGTTGTTAGGAACAAGGCAGCACAGGATGCAGTTGTTTCAGCGAGCTTTGTGCATACAGAAGTAACTCGGCATCTCATAATGGCGGCGGCTGTTTTAACGGAACTCTGGGGACTGATTAGCTCCAGCCAACGTTCTGACAGGAGTGCACGGCGCTTGACTGCCTGTTGGACGGCACGCGTGTATACGACAGAACACACATCCGGCTGGTGGTCTGGTGTCGGCAGATAAAAGACACCGCGGGGGTGCCGTTCCACAGCTGGATAAAGGAAAATGCTCCCCGAAATGCGATGCGTAGCGATAATGTTGGTGGAAAAACACAGCTTCGCGACTTGGATCGTGTACGGTAGTGATATTGAGCCTAAATACGTTTCACAGACCTAACGACTGGCGTAAGCTACATCCTTACTTCGATCTCGAACCTTTGCTTTCACGTTACACCTTTATTATCACAAACTTGTGGCTACCGTTGTCCCTGGGCTTGAATTATTGAAGAGAGTTTTCTCAAAACTAGGAAAACTGGATCCCTATTGGTCACTCAGTGATACAGAGGTATCTTCTCTTGATAAATCGGCCATCATGTCGTTATTACTATCACGTTCATAGGTGCTGGGTGATAGTAACAGTCCCCGTGGTGTGAGGCAAAAAAGAAAAACGTGCCAAAGAAAAAGAAAAAGCTATTGCTACAAAACGCTAACGCCTCGCCTCACGTGCCGCCATCTACTGAAAGGCAACTATAAAGGAAGCCGTATCCCATATCACACCTCCGAAGTCGGTGCTCGTTACACGACACAGATGGGTAGACTTGTTAGATGACCTGGAATGTCCTGTTCACGACATCCCCTACAACTTCGGAGATTTCCTGATGAGCTTTCATCGGGAGATTGCCGAACGTACAGGAAATGTCGCGGGGGCGACATTAACTCGTGCGTGCCCTCCTACACGACGGGGCAATGATCCGGCGCCGGGAATTCGGCTCACACACGTAGACAGCGCGGTATAGTTTTGTTGGCCCCTACTACTTTCAACGAACTCACTCGCGTCGAGTGATGAAGGACTCAAGATACACGACCAGCCGAGTAGCGCGGGTCAGGCGATCAGTGAAAGTGTATGTACGTCATTAGTTGAATCGCCCACGAGGTGCGCGCGACGAACAAGTCGACGAGGAGTTTCCACGCCCCAGGATTAGTGCAGGCGATGCTCGAACAGGCATAGCCTCTCCCATATATCCGGATAGGAGAACGTGGAAGAAGCTGGAGCGGGCAGAGGGTTTCGGGAAGTATCCGAGGGCGAGATGTAGTTGTGCGGATCTTGCCTTGTTTCTGAGCTAGGTAGTACGTACGCCTCATTTCCTTCTGAGCGCAGGTGTGCGGAAGGTTCTTTCAGAAAGCCCCGAGGTTCGACACGCAGATTACGCCATTGAATGGAACGAACTGGAACTTGTTTCACACTCCGGTGTCTCGCTTCAACTAGACTGTACGTAGGAACCAATAAATTGATAACGATTCAAGCTGAAATACAGCTATATTCCTCAATTTTCGCGTACTGGATCAAAGTGAACTGTACTTTTCTGCACTTGTGTGCAGAATTAACCCCCGTTACGGAAAGGCAACCTGACCAGAAAACTCTCAGCGAGACTTGTGTGCAATGTCTTTCACTTGTATTTATTGTAATGAAGTGTCCGCAGCAATTCGAAAGTGAAAGGCTGTTCCGATGGTGTAAATAGACACCCCGGGCTTGCATTTAGAAAAGGCATGGCGCTAGAGCTGTGTGTATGAGCTACTTTCGCTCAACACTGACGCCGCACATAACATTAGCGAAACCAACCCCCCCCCCCCCGCCCCCAACACACACACACACACACACACAGATATATATATATATATATATATATATATATATATATATATATATATATATATATATATATATATATATATATATATATAACTCAGCAAGCTAATGCCTGTGAATTTGCGCCGGAGGACCCGACACGCAAAAACCACATGTCCGGAAGAGTTATATGAAAGAAGAAAATATCGACATTCCTAACACAGGAAAAATTGTTATTCTGGAAGATTGACAAAAAAAAAAGCTCCCACAAAATATAATATCATTCTGAATAAGCCATCTGGTTTGCCAAGATGTCAATTTCCAACGCATTTTAAACAAATGTACATAATATTTCTTTTTTCAAAATACATGCCTACCTAACATGTTAAATAACCGTACTGTGCGGCGCCACTAGCTCTGAAAAAAAAGAAAAGAATGGATTCTGTAGAATGAAAAATGCACTTGGCAGTAAGATAAAGAAATCGTGCTTAAAGTTGGAAAACACAGCCCGTTGTAAAACAGGACAGGCGTGCCAAAGATAAGTTTAACGCCTTATTATTGGTTATCCTTGCGCCTGCATTGGTCGTGTCGCAACGAACAGGCGTAACCCTAAAAGACAAAGTGCTGTCACGACGCGACAAAATCGGCTTTGTTGAGATGGCAGGAAATCAGACAGGTCTATTGAAATGTCTCTCTGCGTGACAAGACTCAAAGAGGAAGACAAGCAGTGGTGCTAGGCGGTTTATACAGCGTCTAGCTGCACTGCGCTACGGCAAGGGAATAAAGTAAACGTGACGCCGAAAACGCCCCGTCTTTAATGTCAAGTCAAAATAAATGACATTATAGTTGCCAGAAATAATATTGCTTTTGCAGAAAAAAATAGAAGTGCCCGTACAAAGCTCATCCGGCCAAAAATTCGACATTTGGGAATCTGATCTTACGAAACACGGCGACGAGTTTGACATTGCAGGAGAATATTTTGCGTGGGGGTTAAAGTTGAATCTTAGCAAGAATGTACTGAACAGCATCTTTTAAAGAAATTAAATACGTTTTATTGCTTAGAAGGAATCCTCTGATTAATGTGAAGGCTTCTGCACCTTTTTCATATATACAGGAACATTCAGTAGACACTGAAGCCAACGACTAATAAATTTATGCATTTCCTATAGCTTAGCAATAAAACTAGATCGTCAACCAAGATCTCCTTAAGAAAATAATATGAATCATGGCCAGTGATTTGGAGGCGCAGAGTGTATATAGTAAAAATTACTGTGTACATTAAGTTTTGTGGTAAATAGACAACTGTGTTTTATGCAAAAGAGGTTGCAAATAAATTAGTATAGCTTGAAAAAAATCTCATGCGCACAATTTGTGCACAAGTGAACAGATTCCCCTTTCGCGAATGCTCCAAATAGATAGGTCTGCTGGAATTCGGGTTCCGATTATATGACGTCTCGATGTTGCAGTTTTGAGATTGTTCTGCGTAATGCATTTAACAAATGTTAAAAAAAAATGTGTTAACAAAAATTCAGTGCGTTTCATTTCGAAATGTCGTCTATTTAGTCGCTCTCCAAAGCCCATGTTGAAAAATAAAGAATAGCACAACCACTCGCCCCGCGGTATTGTCTTAGGGCCTCCACACGTCCAGGAAATGTGGGTGTATTTGCTTTGCACTCAACGTCTGATCCCGGCACAAACGTTACTCCGGAAAACATTTCATACGAAGGTATTCTTGCCTTCAAAGTGTACTTTGATTCCATTTCGATGTGCGCAAATGAAGTGGCGACACCAATGGACGTTTGTTTTAGCAGCATCACAAGATATTTTCTTTTTCGGTTGTATTTATTGTTAATGTAGAAGATTTATTGTGAATAAATAGCTTTCAGCCACCGGAAACTTTTCAATTTAGAGTCTGAACTTCTTCCGAGGAGTAACAAAAGTAAAAGAAATAAGAAAATGTAGTGTATGCGGAGAAGGACATAGAAGTTTATTGGATTTCAGGCATGAAAGCTGCTATCTATTGAATCTACAACTGTGACATTACTTCCATGTCCCCAATTACATGTAATGGGGAAGAATTACACAATACAGAACTACAACGACTCATTTTTACGAGATGTGATGAAATATCACGAAAGGGGCCGCTCATCGTTTTGTTAAAATCAATAAATGGGCTGCCGGACGCTTCATCGCGAAAAAGGTGTATAGAGAAGAAAATTCAATATCTTTTTGGATATTGGCGACCAATTCGGGAACCCGTACGTCTAGAAGAAGTAAAGGAACGCTCATAAGAAAAGCAATAGTTATCGTATAAGCGATATTTATCGTACTTATCCTCCACATGCTACACATGCCATAATTGTAGCATGAGGCACAAGATGTCTTATTGTTGTACTTGCGCATAATGAGTGTATCTTTTTTTCTCCCTTCATCGATGTAGTGTCACGGCATATTCCTTGTAAAGGGGGCCCGAATCCCCGTCAAGTGAACACAGTTTCACTTTTTGTTCGGGCCTCCTCCATTTTGTGTGTGTGTGTGTGTGTGTGTATCGCAAGAAAATGAAAATAAACTGAATTGAGTCTGAGTAAGCAAATTAGCATTACAATTCCGAGAGCCCCATACTCTAGGTGCGCAAGGACGCTTGGTGCGGGCGACTTCCCGCTGAAGCCTCCCGCAAGGTGCAGTAGCCACACCGCCTGCAACTGGAAGAGGGAGAGAGATGCCACAGCCTCATCTCTCTTTCTCCCACATTCTCAGTCGCGGGCATCGCGGCTTCCACGCCATGCGGAACAGCAGAATGGTTTAAGCGTCAAGTAGCCCTAAATGCGGGTAGGAGTAAAATAAATAAATAAATAAATAAATAAATAAATAAATAAATAAATAAATAAATAAATAAATAAATAAATATGTGGGAAGTGGCGCCGCTCTGAGCCTTCCCTCCAACGATCCGTGAAGTCAGAAATATCGACGCCATCTGCGACGGTAACACATCCCTTCACCAAAAAAAAAAAAATAAAAAAAATTAAAAAAGAGGCCTACATTTTACTCTATGGAGCACAGTGAGCTAACAGGCCAAGTATAAGGAAATTTAGCTGGCTCAATGTGGTAGGAGGACTAAGACACTTTGAAATCGGCGACACTGCACTGAAATTCATGCGCCGAGATACTGGTGTAGAAACTAATTTTTGACTTTCATTTTTTTTCCTTATTAATAAGCTTAGGATGTGAAATGCGGAATTAATGACTGTAGACTTCTTGGAGAATAATTTATCAGTCTAAACCTATACATTGTTTCACTTTAGTGTCCCTTTAAGAGATTGGCGCAGCTATTACTGACATAGCGGCTGCACAATTGTTACTTCGCATTAATCAATGTTTCAGATACGTAGATAGTAAAGCTCTGTATCTTTAGCAGATACAGGAAACAAAAATGAAAGCAATAGCGTATTTACTGCAGGTTCGCACCAAATCTACGTGGAATTCAGGTCTTCGAAACGACTTGACGTTGAGCAGCCACCTTAAAAGCTGCGTTTCAAGTATGTTCACAACATACTCGCAAATAGTGCAAAAACACATGGACAAAAAAACGAGTACAAAGCCGGGGCTACCTGCCAGCTGTAACGTTTATATGCCAGGGGCATTGTCCGCGTTTTTGCCGTTGCTCACAGATAGTGATACGTAACAGCTAGCTCCCGCCCATAGGTTGTCGCGTTGGCCATCACGTTGCAAATAACTCGGGTAGGTAAGTGTTGAGCGAGGTGTTATATCCAGCCAGTACGCTCTCTAACTCAAAGCTCGGATCCTTGCAACGCTACCTCCACCCCTTGGCGAGCAAGCGCGAAAATCTCGGCTTTACTATACAGCAGCGAATACACATTGCCTCCCCTTCCTTTCCTGCACCTTCCTGCCCATTTGCGACTTCCAATGCATCATTGTCACGCCCAGTGCTTTCAGTAGAAGCCTTCCCGATACGCGCTTCCATATACTGCCCTTTCTCCCTTAGTTCACCCGAAGGAACTCGCGCCTCGTGAACGCTATTAAAGGGCATCGATGGCACGCAAGGCTGTTCGCGTTCAGGCAGTTGCGAAAGTGTCTCTTCTCGCCGGCTCATACTTCTTCGAGAATAACGCGAGGGAGCGCTACTAGGACGCGTACAATGCGGTACAAGGCTATTCCACACTCCTTCGTATCGACACTACTATGGCCACCGATCCTTGTTTTAAGGTCCCGTGTTACTTCCCTTCGTTTTTGTCTCCCTCCCTTCTCCTTTTTTTTTTCTTTTTAATCGTATTCTACGCTCGCTTCTTATCGCGTGCTTTGTCCTCTGTCGGGCGGCTGTGCTGCGGGAAGGAACTCCCGCTCGCGTTACCGACTTTATTTGTTGAAGGGCGTCGAGAGATACCGGGTCGGCGGTGCCAGCGCAAATGAATGGCCATTATAAATGGCGGCGGGCTAATAGAGAGCCGCGACGCGCGGTCGCCGGAAAATGTGCTGCTCGCGCGACTTGATGTAGGAGCCCCTCTGGAAGGAGTTTGCGCGAGGCGTATGTCTTCGGGTAACGATGTCGGCGCCCCGAACGAGAATGGGTGGCCGTAACGCAACGAAAAATAGCGCCGAGAAGCCGGCAAGCTTGGATCTCAGTGGGTCGAAAACGGGCGTTTTCGTCGCCCTGTTTTTAAATTATCTTGACAGGCGAAGGAGGATCTAGCAGCCTGCGCGAGCGATTTCCTGCCTTTCTGCGAGAAACAGGGTAACCACATCATGTATAGAGAAGGGGGTCGGAGTTATAGTTATACAATTCTATCTATCTATCTATCTATCTATCTATCTATCTATCTATCTATCTATCTATCTATCTATCTATCTATCTATCTATCTATCTATCTATCTATCTATCTATCTATCTATCTATCTATCTATCTATCTATCTAGCGTGAGTCGAAGCACAGGAAACGGGTTGCGTCCGCCTGATTTTTCACCTGGTACTAGGAGAGGGATCAGCAGGCGAGGCAGCTAGCAGACGCAATGTGTATCCGTGACCTGCAATATATCAGCATCGACTCCAAAGGAGATTTGCAGACAGAAAACGGGAGCTATATATATATATATATATATATATATATATATATATATATATATATATATATATATATATATATATATATATATATATATATATATATATATATATATATATATATATATGTGTGTGTGTGTGTGTGTGTGTGTGTGCGCTATCATAACACTAAACAGATGAACTGCCCACATGAGCAGAGCTCGCTGCCATCTCCTCTTCAGTACGATGCGTGTACCTATGTCCAAAAAAGTAAATTTGAAGCAGCAGGACATTTATAGAGACCGCTGGGATTACGGCGGTCTGTATTTTATCCGCAGCCGGAGGAGAAATTCACAGAGGAAGAAAAGAACCGCGTTCCAAAGTTCACCATAGTCGGCAGCGGCCGAGCATTGGCGTAGCACCGCTAACGAAATTAGGACGCCCCGTAGCCCGGAATCGGCTTGGAAACATTACAGCAGGTGGCCGTGGCTCCGTGCCGCCACCCAATTAAAGCAATCACATCGAACATCGAGGAGAAAGCAGCGGCAAAATAAGTCAACGGAAAAGCGAGACTAGTGCTCCATTCCAGCCAGTTTCGTAATGGGGAAACCAACCGTAACCGCCGGCACAGTCGCTGCTGCTCCGATTCCCGTTCGATAAATGAGGGTCGACTGTGGAAGAGGCGGTCAGGCAAGCGGTGCTTTCGGAGAAGAGTTCGGAGATTCCAGAGCTCGACTCCCGAAATCTCCGCGGCGCCTATTTCTCGCGGATATTGCGGCTATGTCGCAAACGGCAAAAGTGGTGGGAGGTATTTGTCTAGACGAATGAGAAGGATTAGATTGAGTGGGCTTCTCTGATGTTTCGGTCCCGCGTCACCTCCGCTGCCTTAAAATGTTTGATGGGAATCACTGCAGCTTTCCTAAAAAGCATCATGCTCTTATAAAGTCGTCTCCCCTGGAAACGAGCTAGCGGATAACTTTAGGACGAAATTAGGGTAGAGAGCCCGCGTATGCAGGCGCAGCAGCTTTAGGAGTCACACGTTCACGTAAAGCGAATCTACATATACCGTTACCCCGCCGTAACACGCACTGCAATAATTGTTCCGCGTGTTTTGAAGAAATACTGTGCATCATCTTGTTATGCTGAATACGGCGTTAACGAAAAGTTGGGAAGAAACAGGAAGAGACAGGACAGAACGCCTGGCTATCTGTCTTGTTCTCTCTAATTTCTCCCTTGTACAGCTTTGCACCGCAGTTGTTTCCTTAAGCTGATCAAAATGATTGAAGAGCTGAACTGAGTTAGCATTATGGTGTAGGGTATAAGATGAATATACTAAAAGCAAAGGTACTGTTAACGGCGCGATCGGCAACTACCATAGAATCAGGAAACTGGTATGTGTCTATACCAAGCGTTAATATAGCAGAGCGCTTACGTCTAAGAAATTCACCCGATGTCAAGAATGGGTTTGTGCGCTTATGGTAGTCACTTTCAAGCCATGATGAGTTCCCCCTATCCGTAAATCTGAAAGCATTTCACCAATAAAGATACACGGGACACAGACTAGGAGACTCACACAGAAACTCCAGAGGAAGCCAGTAAATACTTGTCAGAGGCTGCGACTAGATTGTGCCTTTTTCTTGCTTATTTCCTTCAACCGGTATAACATATCATGTGCTCTCAGGCATCCAACGTGATACCAGCCTCTCCCCCACGTGCACTTAGTAACATAAAAAGAAATACCCTAGCCACGCACGTTTGATGATCGCCTTAACAAATAGCTATATGTATAAAATAAGAACGTTTGCAATGAAACAAAATAAATTAGTTTAACCCCTGACGCAGCTACTGACAGTGACGCGCGGTCGTGCCATTCGGATCCACACTTTATCTGCGCGATGTTCTCGGGAAAATCAAATTTTGTGAAACTCGACTGTGCCGGTGCGAGATTACAGCCAGTGCGCTGGAGAACTTTCTGACGAGCCTTGACGTTTATGCGCGAGCAAGCAAGTACAAAGGAGACGCGCGTTCACAGTTATCTGGGCACACAACAAAACGAAAAAAAAAGAAGAAGAAAGCCAAATTCAAAGTAGGAAGGCGGCGAAGGTGACACGGGGCCCTAAGATTTTGTTAGAGCAGCAAAAGAAGTCATTCGGTTTGTAAGAGCATACCAAGATCGCGAGCCTTTCTTATTGAAGAACACTCTTGACAGGTATTGGATTCACACGACGGTTCATATATAATATATCACCGCCAAAGTAGACTGAGGGAGCGAGAATATGAACGACAGCGACAAAACAGAGAGGGCGTCATGAAGGAGCGGCGGCGGTTTTGAAGCCAGAAATTAAGTAAAAGAATCCGGGCTGTTCTGTCTGAGCGCGCTACCGAAGCGCCGCAATTTTGACAGGTCGCTGCTGTCAAGCACACGGCTCATCTTTTAAGAACGAACAGTCATGCTGCCACCGGCATTAAGGCTCCCACTGAGCGCCTTTTGCGTGCAAATTTACATTTGTCGGCAAAATTTGATGATGCTTTACCACCTTCATGATCTCCGTATCCTTCTAATGCGATGACAGCGGTGTAGGCTGCGTCGGCGTAGCTCTTTGAGGTCCACTCATAATAGAGTGAGCGTTCACTGATTCAGCCACCACACTTTAGGATATTGACTGATTTGTGGAGAATGTGTAGAATGCATGATCGACGAGATGCATGAGAGACTTAAACCTATAAAGAAATTGCTGTAGCTTGCACTGATGGCGCAAGGCTATAGACACAGAGGAGATGTTCAGAACCAAGCTGCTTCCGACTTCTTTGGTTTATCGCTCAGGATTGCGCGGTTATCGTAAGCGGTGCTGGCTTGTCGGGGTACACGACACCGATCATCGTGGTGAAGTGTGGCCCATTTCCTCTCAGCAGAGATTCCAGGCACGACCATCACACCCGCATTTTGTCGTGGTCTAAGGCTTCCGGAAACGTCTCGCGAAGCACTCCGAGGCAGAGCGAACTCTTCTCAACGTTTCCCACCGATTTCAGCGTACAAAAGTTCGCGTCGATAATGATTGTGGCCTGGTTAAGGAAAGAACGCTATTTTCTGCAGCCCATGTCGGGAGCACGGCTCAGCGTCCGTAGGGGCGTAGAAAAGGGAATGAAAAATAGATAGAAAGGAGAGGAACGCCATAGTGATACCGCCGTGGTGGCGTAGTGGTTACGGTACTCGGCTGCCACCCAAAAAACGCGGGTAAAACCAAGGTTCGATCCCGGCCGCGGCGGTCGCATTTGGGTCATTCCACGCCAAACGTCCCAGACATTGCGCTCGACCCTCTCCAATTCTATTGTAAAAAATTTTGGACGTTCATATCAGTGCACTATTTGTCCTCGGAAAGTATTTCCTGCGAAAAAAAAATTTTTTTCGTCTTTTACAGTGATTTGAACTTTCCCGTTGTGGGTGAAACCTAGGTTGCGAAAAAAATACTCTAAAAAATACAATACTTCACGGAACACCTTAAATATCTCCTATTTGCTTGAAAAGGAATGGCACTATCTTATTATCACCCATTGACGACCACTACTATGTCTCACGATGTGCTTTGTGGTGAAGCAATGCTGCAATTCTGCGCCCATTTTGATTATTTTTTAAAAATTCTACGAATATTACAAACACAGTAGCACTGTATCACATGGCTGGATAGTTGGCAGTAAGCATGTTAAAAAAGCATTGAAGTCGACGACCGAGTAGTTTCGAAGTGAAAGGGGCGCAAACATTGCAAAATGCGTGAAATGCCCCATGTTCAGGCACATGTAGAGTGGTGATGCGGTCCAAGTAAAAATGCACGCTTGGTGTCATTTGGAATAGTAAACAAAGGAGACTTATTTGTGAAAGTTTAATCGGAGTGATATTTGTTTTAGGCGAGAAACAAAATTTTATGTTCAGCGTTCGCGGCGTGCCTGGGCGCGGGCCCGTAAGTCCGCTTCACTGCGTCGCCACACTTCCTTGGGACAACGGAGATATGCGGCGCCCACGCGGGTGGCAATAACCTGCCTGACAATGAATCACGGACCCTCAGTTGATCCATACGATGAGCGATGTTCAATGAATTGTATAAATCACAACATCGGTCGGTATAACATACAAATCCGCTCATTGTCGCATATTGTCACGTGGTCTTGACGATGAAGGACGCAGAGGAACTCAAGACGAGACCAAAACAAGCGAGCGTGTCAATATTTTACTAAGGGTAGCGCCCCTCTCTAAGTTAGTATAATCCCACGCAGTGCATCGTTGTTACCAGCGAAACACTGAATTCCTTGCCCTCATCTGGGCTACATCGATGTTCCGCCCCTACCCGTGCGGCGCTCCCCGTAAACAGACCAAACACACGTGCGTGTCAATATTTTATTAAGGGTAGCGCACCTCTATATTTAAGTTAGTGCATTTCTATGCAGTGTGAATGTTGTTACAAGCGAAACACTGATTAAGCAATAGAGAAGGCAAGTATGAGGCTAGGATATATCTTCTTTTGGACAGGTAGGTATCTATTGGGTACCGATTATTGTCCCGCAAATGTAAAAGCATTTCCTCAAAGGAGAACCTCCTCAGGTACAAAGAGAACAGCGCTGAGTTAATGTAAATTCACGAAGGAGTGAGACTATAGGGGTAAAGAGAGAGAGTGAGAGAAATAGCAGCAAGAAGCAGCTATTACGAGATCCAATTTCCTCCGTTGTTTGGTCGAACAAAGACGCAGAACGAAATGAAGTCGCAAAGCGTGCTTCGAAAACTGAATGGTGATTGCCGGCACAGCACACTGAGATTCGTGTATACATTTTCTCGACGCTGTGCTTCCGCAAGGAGGCACGAAATTCGTTCATATACCTTTGATTCTGTGTACCCTCGTTGTTTCAAACGTTAACGGGAAGCTAGGAAAGGAACATTCACTAGGCGTAATTTGATAGGTTGCACTTTCAGTAAGCAGTGTAAGTGCTATTTCTATCACTTCAATAAACTAATCAAGGAATTACTCGAGTGAAAATTTATTACGTCGTGAAGAAACGTTCTTGCGCGACAATACCTTGCAATACTGAAAGAAAAAAAAATATGTGCTAGTGATAGAAATACTTCTAGCGATAAGTGTGAGCTGGGAACTAAATGTTTGCCGAACAGGTTGTATTAATGGAAGTGCAAGAAATTGTGTTATGCTTATGAGCATACAAGAAAAACTCAACACATGCTGTAACTAGAAGTTGAGGAATTATTACGTAATATACCCCATGTTTTAAAAAGAGGTATCACTTGAACAGGTGCACACCGGAAGGTTCAGTCAGCCGCTCACAGTTCCCCGTATCTTTTACTAGGCTGTCACTATTCTTTTTCTGTGCCCGTTTACATTTGAACAGGTGCTTGGTTGTTCTGTATTGATCACATTTTCTATTGTACATTTTGTATGTATTAGTGAATATTCCATCGTAACGTTTATTTTTTCCCTGTAATCTCTCTTTTCTGCAAAGATGCCCTCTTGGGGATACAATAGACGAAATGAAATTAAGCGTTCCGCTCCATTTATTAGTCGTTTGAAAACAAACCATATCTTTTGGTATTGAGCTCATGTACGAGATTTTCCGTTCAACGCGTCAGAAGGCATCAACCCTGGAAGATAACGCATCAAGTACCGGCTATTAACCGAGAGTCATTAATGCTGGCATCTCACCTTCAATTCTTCAGACTGGAGGACATCTCTGATTATCCGAGGCCTCATTGCGACTCTAATTTCCCCATGCCACCGGTGTTCGCTTTTCCTGCTCAATTGAACACGCAAAAAGCAACCGATTGTCGCATTGTCGCGCCCGTTAATCACGCGCTATCGCCGCAACAAATATATGGCGTTAGTGTCCGGACGCGATCTGCGCAAATGAGATAAGAAAATACCCCGGGCAGCAGAAAATGAATTCGCTGCCGGTTTCATTCAGGCGTTGCAACGAAGCGGCAGCGCATTGGCGACGTGGCTTTTACTGCAGAAACTTCGAGCGATTGGATTCTTTCGCTAATTTGGTGCAGTTTTCCGCGGTTTAAAGGATACCCGTCGAAGCTGGTTGCTGTTCGCACGGTAGAGCATGCTCAGTTACGGCCAACCTAGGACTATGCGAACAGTGATTTTTCTGAACGAATCAAATACGAATCGAATGGTGGCAGAATCGAATCGCATAGAATCGCACGTCGAATACTTTTGAGAAAATTCTCAAATATTGAACACGTCGTGTAAATAAATGCCCGCGCCCTTTCATCCATATTTTAGCATAAAAACACAAATGCAACATGTGAAGAAATTAAGGAGAGACGTCCTATGCGTAGAACTATTCAGAAAACGCGCGTCATCGTTGCATAGCTGATAAATTTAGGGTTCCTTTTCTTTTTTGTCACGCATCACCGCTCATTGCCGTATATAGTTCACAAACTTTAACAATAAGCAACTTACGCCGTTCTATAATAGCAAAATTCGAGCCGCCCTGTTTAACGTTATTCGTTTGATGTAGATATGGAGTGCTTGTTGTCAATAACTGTCCCCCGGCAATAAAAAAAAAGTCATTTCACGAGAAGTTTGTGTGGTCGTCATGATCGATGAACTTTCAAATTCTGACAAGCAATCCAAGCCCAAATGAGGAAAACTTTTCGTAATTGAGTTTCCCAAGCGCAACTAAGCGCGCAACACTATCCTTTACTACACACCGCTTCAAGGAAGCCCCGAAATCTTTCTTTTCCCACTCCCTCCGCTTTGTATTTCATTTTCCAATATCTTAAGTAACCAAAGCTTGAGGCTTTCTTCAGCCCCAGGCTTTGTTCAAATGTAAACATATTTACTGAGTCCAGATATTGCGCTCATCCGCCCGCATCAGAAGCAAACAAAAAGAAAGCTGCACTGAACTGCGCTTCTTTATTGCGGCTCGCTGCCTCTCAGCGTACGGATAAGTGTGCCAGGTGGGGTCGTGTCCTTCTTTTATTTATCGCAAGAGGCACGAAGATGCTTCTTACGAAATGCGGCGTGTTTATCGCGATTAGTCGAGCACTCCATGTGAGCTAGCTAATTAAAGCAAGGTGGTGCTTGGCGGGCGGATGCTTTTCTAAGCCGGAGGCTCTCCCGGTCGTACGTTGCGCGAGTGTTTCCTTTAGCTGCCAGATGCAGTCAGGTGAATATAAACACCGTCCTTGCCTGCGCACTTGCGGCACAAAGTTTCTAATTAACAGTTACACTCTTTAATCGTGTGCCACAGAGGACTGCGCCAGACACTGGGGCAGCTGGCTCCGCGACAAAGCTTCAGCTAACGCTTTCTCAATGCCCGTCTATGCGGCCGCGTATAAGGATTAGAATCGTGAAGTGGCCTCGAAGTGAAAAGGGCGCGAGTCGCCGAATCGCGACTTCTGAGCGGGTTTTATCGCCGCAGAACTGCTTCAACGATTGCTCTGGCAGAAGCCGGTTTAACGGAATAAATTGGAGCCCTAGGAAAGGGGAAGAGATATGAAAGAAGAGAGGTGTTGGTTCATGAAGCATTTGACGTTGTTTATTCTTCATTCATTGCTAACTGTACTTAGGAGGAGTTAGCATGATGTTGGACGCCAGGTTCTCCTTAATTGTTAGGCAAAAAAGAAAAACGCATTCGAAACGCGAGATTTCGTGAACTACCTTGTGCAAACACTGCAAAAATAAAAATTAAATGGAAATTTATAACCACACAAGATTTTTCGAGGCTGACAGAGCTCATATAACCGGTTACTACTTGCCGCCCTGACGAAGACAAGTCCGCTTGTCGAAACGTTGGCTCCCGCGACATTCCCTGTTTTAAATCGTACTTTTCGATTTGTTCATCGGTTACTACCTAAGAATAAATGTATGCTTCAGCTGCGAGAGTTCACTGCGCTTCTCTTGCATGCCTTCGCGCGGCAAGAGAGAGAGAGAGAGAGAGAGAGAGAAAGGGGAAGGAAAGACAGGGAGGTTAACCAGAGGCGATCTCCGGTTGGCTGCCCTCTACTGGGGAAGGAGAAAGGGGAATGAAAGAGGAGCACGGCAAAGGAAGTAGTAAAGTCTGGTGCTAGGCCTGTTGGTACGTTCTTGAAGAAACCGAAAAACCCAGCCTTAGATACAATTTCAAGAGAAAAGAGTATAGACAAACATACGCCGGACACAGCATGTGTTTGTCAATACACTTTTCTCGTGAAGCTGTTTTTAAGGCTGGGTATTTCGGTTTCTTCAAAGGAAGTAGTTCCCAAGGAATCACAGCAGCCGAATGTATAAAAAAAGTGATTTAGCCCGATTGCATTTCTATTGAAACACAAACCAGAGAGCTAAACGAAATCGTTTTTAAGAGCATGAAATTTGGGGCCAGCAGAACTATATATCGATGGGTTAGGTTGGACCAACTCGCGACATATATCTCGGTGTCTGCAATAACGAGATGCCGCTCTCAAAGGTCAAGCTTTTGACAAGTACTGCTGCGATATATAAATACAAGACACCAGGCAGCATGTAAGCCTTTTAGATAAGTTAGTCCTTCCTATATATTTGGGAAGGTAAAACAGATGTTAGTGACACGGTTTCTAACTTTTTGGTCTTCACGAAACTTCCATACCCAAAGTACATCGCAGCCTTCCGTAGCTATAGATGGTAACTGAGAATCAAAGCGAAGTGTGAAAGCGAGAAAGCCTTGAAGGTTGTACATACGACAACATCACAGCTGCATCTCGATGAACATGATAATACGACTTCGGTCACAGTACAGCGCTGTATGGCCGCGTCAACGGCATGCGAAAACTTGCGAGCGGCCCCAGTAATACACTGAAACGCATATTCAACGCGGGCCGCACCTTGGCACCGAAAACTAATGAACTAGGTGACAGTCAGTGAGTATCGCTTCTCTCATATCTGGGTGGCACATCCGAGCAGTACGAGAGAAACATGATCTGAAGTGAAGGCGCGAAAACGACGACGGACGTAGAGATACACACACACACACACACACACACACACACACACACACACACACACACACACACACACACACGCGCGCGCGCGCGCGCGCACACACACACGCACGCACGCACGCACGCACACACACACACACACACACACACACACACCACGCACGCACGCACACACGCACACACGCACGCACACACACACACACACACACACACACACACACGCACACACACACACAGGGCACTACTTCCGACAATTTGGTTGTAAGCGGCGCCCTGTGTGTGTTCTCTCTTCGTCCGTCATCGTTTTCGCGCCTTCATTTCAGATCACGCTTAACCAACACGCCCAACTATCCATCCTAACGAGAGAAACATGCCGCGCTGCAAATTGCCATTGTACCAAGGTATAAACGCTCCGAATACAAGTCGCGTCGGTACACTCCTGGACTCGATAACCTTAATTAATACGAATCGTCACCGCACTGGCCGAAATAGCGGGCGTATATTAACAGTTTTTGAAGCAATACTGCGCATCGGTAAGTGCTGTCATAGTGGGCTCACAACGAGACAAGTCCACGACTCAGGCACGTGTGTTTGAAAGAACACTGGCGATGTATAAAGGCAGCAGAACCGCAGACTTCTATTGCGTGGAATGACATGTGGCGGTGCAGACAATGAGGTACGTGCGGCGCAAAATAATTCTTTATGGGATATAAATGTCGCAGGAAAGTCGGAGTGACGGATTTTAGAGCTCACGGCACAGTGATGCCTCGTCTCAAACATACGGTAAACGATGTCATGCTGCGTTTTTTATTGGTTCTTAAACACTACGTCATAGAAGAGGAACAGCGTTTGGTCGCGCGCGTTTACGGCTAGACAGTGCATTTTTTTTGTTTTTAGTCTTAGTTTGTCACTGACTTTACAACCTTTGGTTGGGCCTTCCAATATGGGTAAGCTCTCATACTATTACATATGTAGTGTTAAATATTGCGTCCAACGGTTACGCTAAAGAAAAGGGAGCTGAGAGTGGTTATGTAACGTGCCACAGAAGTGGATAGATAGCTGGTATTACTTTACGTGTTTGTGGAGAATTTTTTACCATAAGATGCATACTATTGTGGTCATGTATGACAAAAAATTAAAGAAAGTAACTCAACAGAGTGAAGTGTAGTAGCCGAGGTGGTATACCTCAACTTCTCCACAGCACTGAAGCTAGAACAGTACAGAAGTCCACAGAACAGCAAATGGTGGTATAAACAAACTAACACAAAGAACATTTTGACAAGAAACATTTTGGCTAGATTACTGTAACCCTGCAATGGGGGTGCTGTAACTCTAAAAACACGTTAACCTTTCATGTACAGTCATACGCCTGCTTATGCGGACAAAAGAAGAGCAGTGCAAATTCCCTAATGTTCAAATCGCGTGCCAACAAGAGCCATCGTTTATGCACATCGGAAGTCACTTTACATGTCCCTGCAGCTCAGGCTGTTGTTGGTGTTCGGAAGACGAAAAGTGTGTCTGCACCACTGTACGTAACACGGCAGCAAAACTTTGTTTAGTGTGAGAAAAACAAGAACAGGTAAACGGAGCACTCTTATTTCTTGTTGTCTGGGAGGCGTAATTATGTGTTTGAAACTGCGCAGTCGCTACTTAGTTACTGGAGGAAGAAAACTTTAAGTGCTGCCCAGAGCAATCACGCCCATTTTCTTCAGTCAATATCAAAGCTACTTAAATAACCAGATCGTGTTCCTTAATCGCGATATCATAAACGGAAGAAAAAAATCAGGTCATAATGATTATGTTCCTTAGTGGTGAGAGGTTCTAGTTTTTTATACCTCAAATGTTCAACTTTCGCACAATAGTTGTTCCGGTTACTTAAAATATAATCAGCCGACAGACGGGAAAGACTAGGGGATACATTAGGCGCAAGTTTCCGGTTTGCCACACCCCACGTAGGAAGAGGAACAACGAAGGCGAGCAATGTAACAAATGTGAAAATGTCTCTGATAAACACAAAACCTACATTTATTATCTACGGACAGCACAGAAGTTAAATTTTGTGAAGTATTACAAAAGTTAAGTCTTCACACTTGTAAGCGCTATATTTTCAGATTGTAGAAAATGTATGTTGTCTCCGCCATTTATTTATTCTTTTTTTTTTTGTCACACTGAAAGCGTTCCTGAACAAATACCACAAAATTTCAGAATGGACGTCAAATGCAAGTTTTTTGCGTTCGTTGCAAAATTGCGAGAGCAAGTGTTGGCGCTGTCTAGTTCGCCGATTTACGAGCATGAGGGCTTGCGTTAGACTTCCAGAGATTGCGCAATCTCTCGGAGTAAGCATGTGTGCTCTCAAGCATGTACTGCTAACTCAATGTTTTCTTCGTAAGGTCTTTTTCCGGTGCGATATTTTACTACACGTTTTTGATGTAGCCAAGCTGGTAGTCAAGTCAGTCTGTACATGTATTTATCGATCGGTTCAAGGCAGCAGATGTCGTGCCATGTCTAACAAAACGCACGTGAGAGCACGTTATAGTGACAGTTCGCTAAGCCATAGCGTATCATTTGCAGATACCATTCACTGTGCCATGAGATGTCTGCCCCATCATCTCGTACAGCATCCTTATGATTATTATTATTACTTGAAATATCATTTAGGTAATAAATAAAGAAATAATATAATAAACGCAGATGTCTTCATGTGTTTCTAGTGTTATCGGTGAAATGGCTCCCTAAGAAGACTCCTTAGGTTATGGAAATAGGACTAGTAAACTCAGGTGTTGTGCCCCGTTCCTTCTCCAGATTGCCTTGTGGTAGTTCATGAAATTTCACCAAATGCACGCAAAAATAAAAGTGCTTATCGGCCTTACAGCACTAAAGATATAGACTTGAAACTCCAACTATTTCTTTCACATCGCTTTTTTCTTTTCATCCGCACGACCCAAAAGTTTGATAACTCATACCCCGACATCAATTCACACACAAAACAC
Organism: Hyalomma asiaticum; assembly: GCA_013339685.2. NCBI lineage: Eukaryota > Metazoa > Arthropoda > Arachnida > Ixodida > Ixodidae > Hyalomma > Hyalomma asiaticum. The sequence goes on along the minus strand of CM023485.1, from coordinate 17,449,200 downwards.
TGCCATACCGATAAATAAGTCGTTAAGTGTAGCGTTCCACAATGAAGAACCTTAAGAGAAGCGAGCAAAATTGAAAGTAAACAGCACCTAAACGCGAACGCGGGCATTCTTTCCACTCGAGCGCACATTTTCTAGGTGCCGGCGTCTTTAGTGCGCCTCCGAATGAAATCGTTAAACGCATAGACGCGGAATTCCAGGAAAGTGTAAAAGCAAGGACAACGGCAACTCTATGAGAATCACGTTTGCGCCTTCTCCGCTTGATTGCCTGCGAGTTAGGCAATCGAAGACTCTTGGGAGTTGGGCGCTGTGCTTTTTTTTTTTTTTCTACAGAAAACATTGACGCCGCCTTCAAGCCTGTGAACAGTGTTTCGGGTGGAGTTCTCCATTACTCGTTGCTCGCGTAGCACTCTAGGAATTAGTTTATGACCGTGGAACAAAAAGGCAAAGCGAGAGAGAGAGGGAGAGAGAGAGAGAAATAAAATAAAATAACCGCTATTCTGTAATTTTCATGCTGCTTATTAGTGTAAATTCATTGTGAAAGGAAGGTGATTCAATCTTCGCTTTGATTTCACAACTACACCTGCTTTTTTCAAAGGGCTCAAAGCTGCGACATTCAGCTAACTAGAAGAGAGGCGAAATATATGTAATTTCAGTCAATACCACGTGACTTTTTTCATTAAGCAACCACGTAAAAACTAGTGTCCAATGTGAACGTGAAACTTCAAAAACGTCGAGTTTTGCAGAATGTTATCGCAACACCTTAGGCGCTTTGTTTTGTGCCTAATCCGTGCTAATTGGTTATACGACATGGATGGGCTTAGTTGGACGATCGTGTTGCATTTCTCTTGGTACACTTCTGCAGTGATTATCAGCTGATGACTTATTTCTTATAACATTTGTTGCAAAGAGCAGTTGGTTTTTTCTTTGGGAACCAAATGTCGACACAGTCTAGTCTCCGAAGCGTTTGAATTTCACACACGAGAACTTGTAGACGCAATGAGGAAGTTTTTGGTACAGGAAAGTAAGGTGAAAAACAGGGGGACACCAACCAAATTGTAATCATTTAAAAGTAAAATTTACTTCTAAACATTAAAAAAACCCGACGTTTCGGGTCCCACTCGGACCCTTCTTCAGGGGTGACTGGAGGGCACCAGACAGCAGCAGTGCTTATAAGGCCTTCTTTCTTCTCTCTTCCTTCCTTTCCCCCTTTCTCTTTTTTTTTTCGGTTCTTCAAGCCGAGGGGGGTCATGCTAACGTTGAATCAGGTGCCGGAGTCCGCTAAAATAGACACTTGGCATTGCACCTGCAGACCGGTTCACGTTTGCAGGTGTCGCCTGAATGTGCCATGATTCCACAAAGAGTCGCTTGTGAAAACTGGTTTCCAAGTCGAGGACGCGGGAGTTGTCAAAATCGATGCGGTGGTCGTGCACCTCGCTGTGTTCAGCTAATGCACTCCTTTGTCTGTCGAACTTGCGGACATCGTTCCTGTGCTGACGTAGCCGCTCTGGGAAGTTCTTCGTCTCTCCCACGTACGACGCGCGGCAATCCGAACAAGGAATGGAGTAAATCACACCTTGCGCTCTCTCCCTCGGCAGCCTGTCTTTCGGGCGCGGAAAGAAACGGCCAAGCGTGGAAATTGGCTTGTGTGCTACTCTTATTCCCTGCTCGGACAGCACACGTGCGAGCGCTTCGCTGGTACCCGGAACGTAGGGAATACACACGCGTATGGGCTTGGAATGCGGCAGGTCAGTGTCCTTTCGAAGGAGTCAGCGGGGATTAGACTGGCGGCGAGCAACCTTTCCAACGAAGGATTTTGTGTAGCCGTTTTTCAGAAGGTCGCTTTTGACCACCTGTTCTTCTTCTATCCGCTTATTCTCCGAAGAGCAGACCCTCCGTGCACGGGTCAGCAGAGCCGAAACCACCGCCGCTTTATGGTGGAAAGGGTGGTTAGAGCTGGCGTCGAGATAGCGACCAGTGTGAGTCGGCTTTTGGTACACCGAGAAATGGAGCATGCCATCCACCTTTGTCACAAGGACATCAAGGAACGGCAAGCAGTTGTTCTTTTCACGTTCCACGGTGAACTGAATAGCCGGCTCTATCGAGTTTAGGTGGGCCGTGAATGCGTCCACGGCAGAAGTTTTAAGAATGCAGAAGCAGTCGTCGACATACCGCAAAAATATCTTCGGAGTGATGTCGGCCGACTGCAATGCTCTTCCTTCCACCGCTTCCATCACGAGGTTCGCAGTTGTGACAGACACAGACGCACCCATTGCCGTCCCAGTTCGCTGCTTGTAGTACTCTCCGTTGACAGAGAAGTACGTGCTGCTGAGACAAAAGTTGAGCAGGCAGCTCAGCTCGTCGACGCTCAGGCTTGTTCTTTCCCCGAGGTTCTTGTCACGCTCTAGTGCCTCCCGCGCTGTGGTCGTCGCCAGCTGAACGGGAACGCTTGTGAAGCACACAAGCCAATTTCCACGCTTGGCCGTTTCTTTCCGCGCCCGAAAGACAGGCTGCCGAGGGAGAGAGCGCAAGGTGTGATTTACTCCATCCTTGTTCGGATTGCCGCGCGTCGTACGTGGGAGAGACGAGAGAACTTCCCAGAGCGGCTACGTCAGCACAGGAACGATGTCCGCAAGTTCGACAGACAAAGGAGTGCATTAGCTGAACACGCGAGGTGCACGACCACCGCATCGATTTTGACAACTCCCGCGTCCTCGACTTGGAAACCAGTTTTCACAAGCGACTCTTTGTGGAATCATGGCACATTCAGGCGACACCTGCCAACGTGAACCGGTCTGCAGGTGCAATGCCAAGTGTCTATTTTAGCGGACTCCGGCACCTGATTCAACGTTAGCATGACCCCCCTCGGCTTGAAGAACCGAAGAAAAAAAGAGGAAAGGAGAAAGGATGGGCTTAGTTGGACGATCGTGTTGCATTTCTCTTGGTACACTTCTGCAGTGATTATCAGCTGATGACTTATTTCTTATAACATTTGTTGCAAAGAGCAGTTGGTTTTTTCTTTGGGAACCAAATGTCGACACAGTCTAGTCTCCGAAGCGTTTGAATTTCACACACGAGAACTTGTAGACGCAATGAGGAAGTTTTTGATACAGGTAAGGAAGGTGCGCAAACGAGGACACAGAACGAACACAGAATGATCAACACGGATTCAGCGTTGGCTGTCTCTCTTTCCTCGCGCCAATATTTACTTGTATTTTCGTCGTACTGTCATAACTCTTATCATTTCGCCAAGTAGGGAAGTACCCACTACGCCATAATTACTGCGGTATTGTAACGTGCAAATCAGTATAACTGCACATCTTAGAGAGTCTCTTAACGTCGTTTTCCCGAGAACGAACCAACCTCCAGGCCCGGCGTCGACGGCGAGCTGCGGTTTGGGCTTCTCTCTGCACAGGTGTCTGTTGCGCCCGACGTTGCCTTGCTGTGGCCGCGCGCGTAGCTCTGCGATTCGCTTCTTCAGCAGCGGTCCTCACCTTGCGAGGAGGCGCCATCAGGTATATCGAAGAGCCCAGTCAGGTTGCTGTCGGGGCTGTGCACGTCGCCTGCCGCGTGACACATGGCACAATACGACAAAACTGCTTCAAAGGGCAGCGCTTCGTAATAATGATGACGGAAAATTTGAAGAAGATTGTTTCATAATTATGATGTTGATTATGCCTTTGTAATGGTTTCAGAGCTACAAAGCATGCAGCGCAGTGTTCTTTCAAAATGATTCCTCGAACTCGTTATGCAGTCAACTTTCCGCGACGTGTAGTGGCGTATTCTTATTCTGCCACGTAACATTACATTTGTTACTGCAATTCCACGGAAGACGCTATACCTGTTTAGGTCTTTTAGCGAGGATTTTTGAAAGGCAGGCGTATTTCCATGCAATAAAGAAAAAGAAAAGACATGCGTAGCTCAGTGGCAGAATGCTCTACCGCCACACAGAGGGCGTAGGTTCGAATCCACGCAGGGGACATGAGTTCGAATCCTCCTCGGTCCTGATTATTTTTTCGAAAATTGGCGTGATACAGGTTACGAACATCGGCGGCGGCAGCGGACAACTACGGCGCCAAAACCGCCATTTTTGTGATCTCGTAACAGCTTACGCTGTAAAAATTATGCCGTTCTAAGACGTACTTGAGTTGCATGCATAAGAAATAGCTATATTGGTGCCGTCCGCCTTGTCTCCCTCTCTTTTCGCCATACATACATACATACATACATACATACATACATACATACATACATACATACATACATACATACATACATACATACATACATACATACATACATACATACATACATACATACATACATACATACATACATACATACATACATACATACATACATAATTTAGTTCAACCTTCCATGGCATTTTTCACGGATCTGATCAGTATCTCACCTCGTGGAATCGGCCGCTCACAAGTGGTGGACGATCACAATGAAATTCTGGGACCCATGAAGTGTTAGGTTGCGCTTTGTGCTTCCTGTTCGTTTACACAAGCGCTCCTTGCCCTAATTTAATTCTGGGCTATAGGAGCAAGCACCGAGATATCATTACGAGGCACCCTCAATAGATGAGGACCGCGTGGCACCTTTGAATGTGCATATATGTAAGTGCATCGGAACTGTTTAATTTCGCTTCAGTTTAAATGCGGCCACCGTATGCGGTGGCTGAGCTCGAGTTCTCGATCTCAGCAACGAAACACATCTCATTCGCTAAGACGTGCCACGACGAATGCTGCTTGCCGTTTTCCCGAACACTGCTTGCTCCACTTCGTTAAAAAAAAAAACCCCAAAAAACCCGAACACCTCTAGAAAAGAGCAACACAAGAGGGGAAGTTGGCAACACGAGCATTCTTCCGCGCAATGGTAAAACGACTCATTCTTACCGCAAAATGGTAAGCATTCTCTTACACTCGCTAACAAAGAAAAGAGACTGATGTTCTAGAGGTCACTTGTATTATGCGCTCCTTCGCGGTTGTAAGAGAATTTCTGCCAGCACGTAAATGCCTAAGGAGCTCATCAAGGTGCCTTTGCATGCTCCAGCAGCTAACGCGCCCTCTCGTCAGGCGCCTTGTTCAGTATTCATCAAGGCTGCAGTAGCAGGGCCGCAGTGGCAACGAGTTTGAATCTTTGAAGGCGAGACAGCGTGGCGGTCTTAAGCGGGCACTGTGTGAATTAATAATTACATTGCAGGAGAAAATCCGTTTTTCGAGAGCCTGCTCCGAAAGGAACTTTATTTAGTCTTTCCCGCTTTTTTAGAAAAGAAAATGATGAAGAGGACGAATTGTGGACGGCGAAAGGACGACCTTGGGGAAATGAGACAACAACAAAGAATTGCAGGAAAGTTACGAATATCCAATTAGAAACAGGAATTCTCTTTTCAGAGTCCCCTCGATTGTAGCTCTTTTGCGAGGATGAGGTACTGGAGAAAGCTTTTACGTTCTGTGTCTTATTTCAAGAGGCACTTTCTGTCTCGCAGGTAACTTTTCAATTGGTGGCATTATACTTCCCTGAAATTTGCTTGTTTCCTTTAACTAAATGAAAAGTACATCTCTGAAAAGCCACAATGATATTTCTGGTTGAATGCGTGGTGCCCACTTATGTGCATGCCCTGCTTATAACCATTTCCTTGGCCGAAATGCTAGATTCTTCTCACTTCAACGTTGCACTGAATTTGGCGCAGTGTAGAAGTAGCCTGTTACGAAGGCGTTTCGACTACCTGAATCGCGATCCAAGTCAAATACCAATACTACATGGGGCAATGCCAAGTCATTGTTAATGAACAATTGACTTTTTAGAAATTTTTGAACAGACGAATGCAATGAATGTATGGGGCGGGGTGCACATTATGATAAAACGTCAAAATGTCGTTTACATACAGATGTCCAAGGAATTGATGAACGTTGATTTAATAAAATGAAACGTGACCTTACCTGAAACACAGCGAACAAAGCTGAGTAGTGAGGTTTGTAAATGCGGTAGTATGAACGCTTTAGATGAAAAGTAGCGTAAATCACAAATAAATAGAAATAAATAAAAGATAGTAATATGACGAATTATTATATTAAGTATTAAGTTATTTCGTAGCTACAAGGAGTTGCTTTGGGCTAGCAGGTAGCGTTTCCGATTTGCCGTAATTTATTTTTCAGCCACGCACTTTTCTCCATAGATATACCTTTCAGTCTCAGACTAACTTTTAATCATTGACGGTTACGAATAGAGCGCCGATGGCTGACGCTGTATATGCACTTCCACTTGCATGTCTGTAACGCATTATCTGTTTTTCGTCTAGCAATTGTCCGCTACCAGCAACACTGCCACTGACCAGCAGATGTCGTTAAGCTAGTTGACCATATGTGACCACAGCGTGTAACAAATTATATACATCGTTCAATCAATTATCCCTCGTTCAGTCACGAATTAAGGTATGTAATCCTATGCAAAATACAATAAAATGAAGTATAGTGTACCACATCGCTCATAATGTAATAATGTTTGAGGAGACTGCGCTATATTAAAAAAAAAGGAAGCTTTCGAAGTCTGCACCAGACATAGAAATAAGTCGAATACACTGCACGGCCAGTATGTATTAATCAGTGTTCCGGCTTATGAACTTATGAACCAAGAGACGTTAAACTTGATCTCGTAAATAACAATACGCGTGTAAAAACAGCTCTGCGTGAATCGATACATCTGCAAAGAAGAAGAAGAAGAAGAAGAAGAAGAAGAAGAAGAAGAAGAAGAAGAAGAAGAAGAAGAAGAAGAACAACAACAACAACAACAACAACAACAACAACAACAACAACAACAACAACAACAACAAAGAAGACGGAGGCATGGAAATAAGTGCGTTTTTTTCTCACTGCTTGTTTAAATGAAGCCGTATTGCGGCAAAAGTCCATTAGTGAAGCGACTGGCTAGGTAGCACTAAAATACGCAGAGGAATGACCATTATTCATCCCCACTACCCTCTCTCCCCACCAGTGACCTTCGGTCCTCCTTTTATTAATAAATGAATTTCATCATCATCATCATTATTTCCACCGCTGTGTAGCATCCAATGAACTTGGTAAAGCCTTTAGAAAAGCAGCAATCCGAGCTTTTCAGAAACTGGCGCTATCTCGGAATGGTAGAGACGGTATTGTAAAACGAAAATTCAACGTCGCGAAGACATACTGCAGCCAATGATTGTGTCAGTGAGAGAAGTGAGCAAGGACCGGCTGAAAAAAAGAAACGACAAAAGAAGTAACACCGGTCGACAACTGGCAACAACGCAGAATATTTTCTCTGGCGAGTACTATTTCCGTTAGTCCCAAACCTTCATAGGAGAACTAAACTACGTCGAAAAAAGCAACAAATTTTAAAAAAATGAGTAAGAGCATCTTAAAACGAATAGCGAAACCTGTTTCAAACTGAAAGGATTTCCGTGTCAAATGACGCCCTAAAAGCGTCAACAAAGAGCATGCCCGCGGACTTGCGGTGAAGCCCATGAGCCTGAGTTTCCTAATGCATCGTACGTGGTTTCAGTTTTCAACCGTTAGAAGAACGACGCCGAAGGAAGTTTTCTTTCGTCCATTACTTAAGCCATCAATGCGTCACTACCCAGAAATATTATGACGCGTGCGAACCTCTCCGAGGTAAGGTCTCGTGTCAGCCTTTTGTCTTCACAGTGTGGCGCTACGTACCGCGCCTCTGAGTTCCCTTACACCGCCCCGAAACAGCGACCCAATCCGGTGGATCATCAAAGCACAAAGTGCGTTTCGCTGAATGTCTTCGTTGCTTAAAAGGCAACTATAGTCTTGCTTTCACTTCGCAATAATTACGGGAGCTACAAACACGATTGGTGGAGCCGACGTACGAATGATGGTCTGTAGATGAATTCCTCCCTCAGCCACGTCATGTTGGCTTGACAATGACTAGCAGCTTTGCGCGCACATCACTTTACTCACACTGGCACGTCAGAACCGCAAAACGTCGCTTATGTAAAATGGCTCACAGCCGTCCTTCTTCTATGTCTTGAGGACCTCTGTTTCGACAATGAGTTCTTCAGTGCGCATATAGCGTAACAAATACGACAAGTACGATGGCTACGGTAATTCGTGCACCAAAATACATTAAACGCTAACTAACGATCTTCATTATATCGCATTGTTGATTTAATAATTGACTCGCCTTTTCTCTCACTCTATTTCTCGAGCGAGAGAGGGTGAGTGTGTTGAATGAACGCGAAGCTAGACGCCAGGCAGAAGAGATTGCCGCCTTACTACGCTATGCTATAGATGAAAGGCTGGGACAAGACCGGTAATTAAGTGAGCCTCACAATGCGTTACGCACGTTGGGATTGAACGTCGATGTAAATATTTATTGCCACATATATATAAAAAGAAACATCACACTGTCAGGACGTGATGCCTTACCTTGACGTCTGTCCTCTTCTGCATGATTCCTGCCGCACCGTGGACCCGAAAGTAGCTGTTCCATTAAGTTCACCTTACTAATAAGACTGTATTCGCCCTAAACTAAACTAATTCCGCTTCGCAGGCTAAATAGATGTTTTGAAAAAAAGTGTTCCAGTTGCTTAAGAAATAAAAATTAGACGTAGAGTAGATTCCCTCTCGCAAACTTATTATTCTTTCAGGCTAAGTAAATGTATGTCACTCCGGTCGCCGCTCCTGTATTCGTAAATGGGGTGTTCTTAATAGTACTTCTCCAGTATCACCTTTGTTTCACGTTGATTGTACATCAACTTCCTGACCAGGTTATCACGGATATAGCAGGCTTCTTGCGAATAATCAATTTCCATCACAGCAAATCGTCATACTCCCCCTTTGACATGCCGAACTTCCTTTTCTTCATTATTGTAGAGATGTTTAGAAAGCAGGTATATCATTCAGTAACTCGCCGTGTGGCTTCGTTGGGAATGTAAACATGCCGCAAATTCCATTCACAATTTTTTGCACCGTAACAATTTCTTTCTTTCTTTCTTTCTTTCTTTCTTTCTTTCTTTCTTTCTTTCTTTCTTTCTTTCTTTCTTTCTTTCTTTCCTTCTCTCTTTCTTTCTTTCTTTCTTTCTTTCTTTCTTTCTTTCTTTCTTTCTTTCTTTCTTTCTTTCTTTCTTTCTTTCTTTCAGAGTATGATCGAGCTCAGACCAACGTGTGCGAGAATGTCAAAGACTCCGAAAGCTTAGCTAAAACCTAAATATCGCCTGATTGTAAGCTCTTCCGCTCAATTAAATCCGCTCTTGTGGCAGCACCGAACGTGGTCACTTCGGCTTTCTCAAACTGTCATGCTCCAAAAATCGGGAAGACAAGGAAGAAACAAAGGCTTTGCGGGAAAAGCGGTACGTTTACAATATACGCTGCTTCCCGGCCTAAATTTATTTTCTCTGTGTGCCACCCTATCATTATAGTTAGCTAATTCACCATCAGCAAAACAATACAATTTTGGCGATGCTTAACTGTGTTCCTTACAAATATGGCTTCCGAAAAAAGCGCCGCTGTTCTTTTTATGTGCATTTGTAACAAACGGGTGCCCCCGCAAATCAACTGCAGCGTTGACTCCGCAGGGAGGGCACATAACAGCGGCCTTAATTGCTGCATCCACGAAGTTGCCAGAGGCACTAGTGCCGGGCTGACAGCACCGCCTGCTGTTTTTCTGAGTCCATAAGTCTACGCAGCTTGTAGTGTTAGCGCTCCGTCAGAGTGCCTCTCGCGTGCCAGCTTAAGCTCAGCAGGTCAAACGTGGATGTTTGCTGCCCCGCGGGCGTTTCATTAAGCGCTCCCTGCGTCGAGTGGCATGTGTTGTCGGTCGGGTGAGGCAGCTTAGTCGACCTCTTGAGCACCGCATTTCCTTGTTGTTCGCACCAAACTGTTGCAAGGCTATATACATTGAGTCAAAAGAGGACAAAAGTACAGCAATCCATGGAACTCTACAACCAGAAGCAGAATGTCAAGCTCGGTAAGCTATAACGTGAGAAGACAAGCAAAAAACGAAGCAAGGTAAGGAACATGAGGTCAAAAGAAGTTGTGTTCTTCCTCCTTCACGCCATTATTAATGGCCGAGATGGCGTCTTTACGAAAGGATTTGTATGAGTTATGCATTCCCCAAGAAGTGGGTGCGGACTACAAGTTCGATTATGAAGCCAATAAAACTACAAATTTTGTGTGCAGGACCAGCTAACGCCGAACGCTACACATGTTTTTGTCTGTCACTGCGAACATTAGTAAAACGACTGATGAGATTAGGCAGAAAAGTTTAAACTATGGTCCCGCTCCTACGTAAAGGATTAGCGAAAATTTTTCGTTATCTCGATGTCTGTTAGAAGCCTAACGCTCGCAGTGGGAAACGCCATCACTTCCTGTTTCATCGATTATTGAGGTGTTGTGTCTGCTAGCGTCGTCACTCTTAATTATGCAGTTTGTTGATGTTTCCTAAGAGGATCGCATTAACGTTTATTTATCTGACCGAACCATCGTTTGAAGTAGGTAAACAAGCATGGCCGCCCTCCATGCACTCGCGTAAAAACTAACAAAATAAATGCATGCGACGCACCATTTCTCTATTTTCCTTTTTTTCGATGCCAAGGCGTCCCTCCTGGGCAAAATACAATAAAAACCCTTGAAACGACCAATGTTCTGTAGTGTTTTAACTCTGCTGTTTCTTGACCACTGCAACTTCGAATTTTTCTTGATTTCCATATATGATAAAAGAGGAAGCGACGATGCTTGCAATCAAAATTATCTTTTCGCACTGATTGCAGCTGACGCGTGTTTTCAAGCTCGTTAAAAATACACGCGTGATCTGCGCCCTAGTACTTCCCTCATGAATTTATAATTCGACCGTACAGCAACAAATGCACTGGGAATGTTTGCGCTTTCGCGTTAAGCCCTTCGTTGCACATTCCTTTGAAGGTGAAGCGTCACAGTGAAAGAGCAAACGTTGTTCCGATCAGGAAACATGCGTGCCTCCGGGCTAGCAAAACCTGTGCAAGTGTTCCAAAGCCGACGCAAGTCCGCGTAAGCGGGTGTGAGTGAATACACCGGTCGGTGTGTTGTTCGTGCTGTTAATGTTTTCAAGCAAGTTATTCATGATTGCCGCAGAACACTATTGCAGCAACCTCGCGTTTTCAACTTCAAATGTGAGATTTTGTAATGCCCGGAGCAAAGTGAATGTGGGGAGGAGGAGCAGAAAAGGGGTGGACATACTGAAAACCGGCCACATGAGCTTATGAATGCCCAGGCTTCATAAAATGATAGTGGCATTAAAGATGCGCAAAACATTCACAACACGACAAGTATTGTAAATATAGCCGATAAGAAACTGAGCGAAGTTTGCATAAGTGGAGAAAGGCTAGCGAAGCAGAGAAGTCGATGGGCAGTTGGTTGGTCGTGCTTTGTCTCTGGCACAACCGCATTTAATCGTGGTCCGAAGCTTCGGGGAACGCCTCGCGAAGTGCTGCGAGGCCCAGCGAACGCTTCTCAAACTTTGGCACAGTAGGAACCAGGGACGGCGGCAGACGCGGCACGAGTGTCCTCGGCTTGACGGCGACCCACGGACATATGGTCTCTTGGTGCGAATGTATCCACAAAAGCATAGCCTTGCGAGACGCTGTGCACCGGACAAAGCGACGCGCATTGTCTTTTTTAAAACTTGGCGCGGTCTCTTTACAGCTTGATTGATTTGATTGATTCCTGGGGTTTTACGTCCCAAAACCGCGATTTGATTACGAGGGACGCCGTAGTGGAGGTCTCCGGAAATTTCGACCACCTGGAAGTTCTTTAACGTGCACTGACATCACACAGCACGCGGGCCTCAACACTTCGCTTTTACCGAAATGCAGCCACCGTGGTCGGGATACTCTTTACAGCTTCTGCGCGGCGCATGCGTGTCTTGGCGTGACGTCATGGTATCGAGGCGCGGTGAGACAGCGCCTCCAAGACAACTTGTCTATGAGGCGTTGAGTGAGGCCAGGTGGTGTTCAGCCGTGTGTTCAGCTGTGGCGGCTGCTCAGGCAACGGCGCGGCGAGGTTTTCTCCGGACGAGAGCCGTTTTTAACTATTTGACTAACAACCTCTCTGTTCAAAGTTGAATTTCAAAATAACATGCCCCAATGTTACGCTACAACGGAGCAGCACACACATTCAAATAATGAAGGTCTTTTCACATATCTTATAAAACTCAAAACATACCATTTAACATACGAACAGTCATATGCACGTGCTGAATTGAGAGTATGAGACAGAAGAAATTATGTACGGGTATAATATAATTACTTGGTACTCTGGTGAATGAAAATAGCTGCCTGAAGTTTTAAAAATTTATGCCAACTACGTACTTGTGCATCTAAAGTGTCGTCCGTATGTTGGGGTCTACGGAGGATGCAGCGTATATTTGTCGAAATGAGACGGTAATTTTCACAACCCCCAGTTTCAAAAACAAAACATATTATGGACGGGTCTAACGAAGGAAAGTACGCTGAGAGATATGCTTCATATTTAGACGAAAAGTAAGCGTTTTCTACATACTTGTGCTCATAATATTAGTTACCACGACCTACACTGTACGCGTAAGAAATGTGTTATGTGTTTACTTTCGCTCAGCAGTACCTAAATATACTATGGGGCTAATAAGTGTAGGTCTACCGATATACTAATAATATAACATGAACAGCACAAACGACTTCAAAGAGCTGTACTTTCTGTTCCTGGTCGTAGCTGGCGCATAAGTGAGAGCAGCCTCATACTTTGAACAGCCAGCAGTGTGGCGGACGATCTATTGTGTAGACTGTGGAAAGCGAATACAGAATCTTTGGATATTAGAGCTCTTTGCGTGTACATTTTATTTATTTAGGACTCCAAACAAAAAAGATGTGACGCAAATATACGAAACAGTGAAAAACTAGATGGCCATGTCCATTCTTCCGCCATCATGGCTGGCGACTTTGTTGGCAGTGACTTTACTAAAATAGCCTTATTTTTAAGAAGAATTTAGATAAAATCGCCAGGTGAAAGCTAACTAATACCGGTCATCTTGGAGTAACCAGCTGAAGCTACCTGTAAGAGCATCGCAAGCTCTAAAGGCAAGGCGTACAACAGAATCTCAACTAAGTTGCTAGGAAATTGCAGGGAAGGAGCGATAGAGGAGCGCGCGCTGTCACCGTCGTGTGTTGTCACCAGTTAAAATATTCAGAGTTACCGAGCGGCCCGCCATAACATGAGGCGGCCTCGTGTCTGGCGTTCGCTGTAAAACATTCATGAGTGAAAGCGCACCACAAACGATGGGCTTCATCCCAGCACTCGTTGTCTGTTTACGCACCAGCCGACGCAGTATTCAGATGACTCGCGATACCCTTGAGCCAACGCTGCGCTGCACCATCGGCCCACAGGTGTACAGATACGATACAAATGCACGTGATGAGAGGCACAAAATATGTGTTTGTATAACTAGCTCGCTTTGACCTTAGGTGTTTGGCATCATGCAAAATAGCGCAGCTCCCTCGATAACTGTGACCCCGCCACGGTGGTCTAGTGGTTATAGCACTCGGCTGCAGATCCGAAGGTCGCGGAATCGAATCCCGGCCGCGGCGGCTGAATTTCGATGGAGGCGAAATGTTGAGGCCAGTGTGCAGTGCGTTGTCAGTGCACGCCAGGTGGTCGAAATTTCCGGAGACCTCCACTACGGCGTCTCTCATAATAAGAGCTGGTTTTGGGGCGTAAAACTCCATAAATCAATCGATAACTGTGCCTGTCAGGAGGCTGCGACGGCAATGCGGAGGCACCGTCGGCAAAATTGCATACTGTCGTCGCTGGGGGCACCACCGGCGGAGAGTGCCGCCGCGATTCGCGTGTGCTCGACGGCCGCGACCCTGGATCGAATTTTTTAACTGCTGCGGTAGTGGAACAACGATGAACCGCGTGACAAAAGCCTCTGTAGAGTGTCATGGGCCTCTAATGCAGCCTTGAAGGTTCGGGCGCTGTTGCTGCAAGCGTAGCGTTGTAGAAAATAAAAAGGAAAAGAACACGCGTATTTATTTGCTGCTATTGTAGTGAATGTAGTTAATACACTACCGTGTAAACCGTGTAAATTGCAGTAGTTGACGAACTTTCTTCTTTTGTATCCGACATGTTTTGTCAAGGTGGTGTGCTTGCGAGAATGCCGTATTTGAAGCTTGGGATATTACGTAGGTAAGGCGTCCTTCGGGACTCGTCGCACTTTAACATAACAATAATTGCTGACGTTTTACGTGCCAAAACGACGATTATGAGACACACCGTAGATGAAAATTTCGACCAGCTGGACTTCTTTACACGTGCACTGGTGAGGCACAGTACTCGGAGCTCGTCTATCCTATCGATCCCATTGGAGCCCGACCGCCGCGGTATGGATCGAACCCACGTACATCTTTCGTGTCAGCAGAAGAGCACCACAACCATTTTACCGTCTTGGCAGCTGCACGGTAACTGCATGCTATTTCCCGTTTCTAAGATGATATTTCTCAAATCTTTTGTACCCAACAAGTGCCGTGGAAGACGAATTTTCATATCCCGAGACCTTCGTACCTACTACTGCGTCTATGGGGCTTAACTGGAACCCAGAAAAGAAAAACAGAAACAAATATTTCTGGGTCAAATAAAGGCGTTCATACAAAAGCGTACGGTGGTCAGTTGCTATGGCACTCGGCTGCAAATCCGAAGGTCTCTTCACGTGACCCTTCATGCGTGTACCATTAACCTTTGCCAAATATTATTCTTAAATCATGCCCCGCCACGGTGGTCCATTGGCTATGGCACTCGGCTGCTGATCCGAAGGTCGCGGGATCGAATCCCGGCCGCGGCGGCTGCATTTCGATGGAGGCGAAATGTTGAGGCCCGTGTGCCGTGCGATGTCAGGGCATGTTAAAGAACCCCAGGTGGTCGAAATTTCCGGAGACCTCCACTACGGCGTCTCTCCTAATAAGAGCTGGTTTTGGGACGTTAAACCCCAGAAAATCAATTCTTTAATTATGCGCTCCAACGAAATGAACGTTCAGTCAAATCCTCTCATGCTAATAAATTTATTAAGGTTGCTAACACAAAGCTATTTCGCACTCAATTTCTATGGTAATTATAGTGCAGCACGGTTGAGGCTCGCGGATAACCACAGGATTGTAAGAGCACTTTGTGAGAAAATTCCTGGCGTCCGCGCTAGCGCACCTGGACGGTAGATCAATGTGCGCCGAAGCCATTCGACAGATGACATTGCAGCTCAAGGCGACGAAGGCACTAATGAGGTTTGTAAAAGAAAAAAGATCTGGACAAGCGGATCTCACAGTGATGTCGCGTACCACGCAAGAGTGACGGAGTGCGAATGTTCGACTGTGTATGTGCTATCTGTCTCCTTCTCTCTATTTCAAATGCGAAGCATTTCTTAGCGAACTTCGGCGACATTGAGCGTATCTATCTATCTAGCCGCCATACGATTTTCTGCTCTCCAGGCCGTTTCGCTGATGGGATCTTTACGAAAATTGGTACGCCACAACATGACTACATGACGAACATAAATGGCAGCTCATAAGATGAAATTCATGATATGCATGTCATGAGCGGCATGATTTACATGCCACGGTCTTGGTGCTCTCCTGGCCGTTTCGCTAATGGGATGTATGCGAAAATTGGTATGGCACAACATGACTGCCTGACGAACATGACTGACAGGTCACAACATGAAAATCATGATATGCATGTCATGAGCCACATGATTTACATGCCACGGTCTTGGTGCTCTCCTGGCCGTTTCGCTAACGGGATGTATGCGAAAATTGGTATGCCACAACATGACTGCCTGACGAACATAAATGGCAAGTCGTAACGTGAAAATCGTGGTATGCATGTCATGAGCGATATGATTTACATGCCGCGCGTTTCGTTAACGGGATGTATACGAAAATTCACTTGCCACAACATGACTGCATGACGAACGTAAATGACAGGTCATAACATGAAAATCATTACATGGATGTCATGACCGACATGATTTATATGCCACAGTCTTGGTGCTCTTGCGGCCGTTTCGTTAAGTTCACATGTGCCATACTTGGTGTAGCGAGTTTTGTAGGTTAGGTTAGGTTAGGTCAGGTTGACCTGACCTATCCATTTTACGTTCCTGATGCGTGCTTCGCATTTCCTTGATTCCCACTGCACGTGGGATCTGCCAATATTTTTTCAATATTACCCGTCACGTTTTCATATGCACGGTAGCAAAACAGACTGTCCTTAACTGGTTAACCTCCGTGTGTTTCCCTATCCACTATTTCTTTCTTCTTGATATTACTAGGTCACTTCCGAACGTTTCAATTTCTACTTTAGATTACCTTTTTGTTGGGAGAATGGTTATAGATAGGCACATGAGAGTTTCAAAAGAGAGCTCCTTAAGTGCCATTACTTATGGTGGGCACACTGGGAGCCGTGTTAATTGCGGAGCGCGTTGTGATGAACTCTGCACGCGCGAGTGCAAAACATCTTGTACCTCACCTTCATGACATCTCCCCCGTTCCGATGATCCTCACTGCGAACATCCGAAGCGTCACTTGTTAGCTGCACAAAGGAGAGAATACAGGGCTCGTTAGAATTCTCTTACCGCATAAAAGCGGCATAACCTAACTAGAGCAGTGGTAGTTTCTGCACTACATGAACAGAAGAGAGTGCAGAAGCCGCATGGTTTTCCTGAAACTCTTAAGCTCAGCGACCACGGAGAGATATTAAAAAAAATTACAGCATATCCACGGAGTGAATGATGATGAGTGGGCGAAGCTCGGGAGGTTCATCGTAGATCGTGCCGAGTTCCGGATTAATTTAGTTAACGCGCACGCTACGAATCCTTATGGTTCAACTATGCACAAGTGAAATCTCCCACCGGCACTTCATTGCAAGTGAAGATCCAGTGCCTATATATATATATATATATATATATATATATATATATATATATATATATATATGCGTGGCCGGTGAACGGCTCTCCAACGCGAGCAGTCGGTATTTCTCAATCAAGAAACTCGCTAGGAGACGCTGCCTGCGCCAACGTTGTCTCTCGCGGCTGAGGGCGCGTTCCCCTTCTTTGCGAGCTGGTAGAGCGTTCATCTAAGAAATAGCGTTTCCATAGTCAATGCGTGCCTTTCGCTCTCTCTCTCTCTCTCACGAGACAGCAGATGGAAGAGTGAGAGAGAGAGGCACGCGCCGGGAGAGACAGAGAGAGAGAGAGGCACGCGCCGGGAGGCACGCGCCGAGGGCGAGCGCGTGCCTCCCGGCACGCCGGTTTGCCGCCGCGGTGGTGTAGTGGTTAAGGTACTCGGCTACCACCCAAAATACGCTGGTTCGATCCCGGCCGCGGCGGTCGCATTTTCGATGGAGGCGAAAATGCCAGAGGCCCGTGTACTGTGCGTTGTCAGTGCACGTTAAAGAACCCCAGGTGGTCTAAATTTTTCGGAGCCCTCCACTACGGCTTTTCTCTCCTATCTCTTTCACTCCCTTTCCCCCACCCCCGACGGACGCTTAGCCGTGCTCCCTACATGGGCTGCAGAAATTAGCGTCCTTTCCTCAACCAAACCACAATCAATCATCATCAATCATCGCCGGTTACGCCTGACGCCTGACGCAGGACAAGGTTAGACTAAGAGGAGCTTCGCCCCTAAAATCGATGTACAATGATCTGGAGACTCTTGGACTATGAATACTGCTAGGGCTGGGGCTAATGGTGACCGACGCTACAAAGGGACACAGTTGAGTCAACGACAATCTATGTATGAAGGACGTTCTAAGGTCGAATAAAAAATACTGCGGAATGAGGAAAACACCTAAATTGTACCTTGCCGCCGACGCTTTGAGGTAGACGCGATGAACAGTCTACTGGTTTGCAGCACGGCATAAGCCCTATTTTCTTTGTTGGCCACGACGGTGAATGATTTCTTACGGAGAAAATTGCCCGGAGTACAGAATATTTATGCGGCGTTCTGTCTGTGGATATCGCGTGCGCTACATACCTGTATCATGCTGGGTGCATGGCTGCATCTAGTTTTCACTCTGTGGCCATAGTTTCGCTTGTTATCAGCGTTCGAAGAGCGTAGCATGTGTCATATTGTGTCGCATAAACCTTTAAGAGTGAAATTAGGATACTGTCCTAGCTTGTATGCATTTCTTCGTCGCCCAGACACGCACCCTTTTAGATAAGACGCACGGCAGCCGCGAGACGGTAGATATGGAATCAGTAGAGTGTCCGGAGGCTAGCGTCATTGCTAATGTGATTTGCGGGTTATCTGTTGCGTACAAAGTGCCGCATTCTGCGAAATATGGTCAAGTTTCTGTGACTGTAAAGAATACGGCAACCTGACACTTGCCCAAGTTGTGTCCTCCAAAGCAAATAACACTTAAACAACGACGATAAAAGCGAGTAATGCCGCTGAAATCCGATCTTTAACATGTCGGCTATTCATGCATGAGCCGTTACCCATTCCAGCTGAACCATTGGAGTTAGCATGCGTTCCACGTTTTGCCTCACTATTCCCATCGTGCACCCAGTTTAATAAGAATAATTGAAAGCAATGGAGGACGTTCCTGTACCATCACGCATGGCCCGCGCCGAGCTATAGATTTGAACAATTCTTTCAATAATGTTTCTTCAATAAATAATCGTGTAACAGATTTACTCTGTCATACTGGCTCCCTGCGAAGAATTAGCACAGGTGCAACGTTCTCACGCTTTTGTCATTGCTCATTCTTACTTTAGCTGCCGTGGTACTTTAGCAGGTACGCCGTCATGCTGATATAGCTAAACTCTAGGACGTCGATTCGGCTCCCGACTACATTGGAAGCATTTCGATGGGAATAAATGGAAGGGCACTCGTGTACTCTGATTTAGGTACGCTTAATGTAGCCCTAGTGGCAGTTGACACGAAGTAACCGGCTACAGTGTGTACAATATATGAGGCCTCGGTTTGGACGACGTTTATTCTCCTCAGTAGCTCGACAGGTCACCCGATGATGCCAACGCGATGGGCACAAACCCGATGAAGATGATCACACATCAGTGATGAAGATACGCAGAACGCATGGTGATGATGGTAAAAAACAGATTATGAAGGCTTAATAAACGCCCACACATAGCATATCGTGGACTCTTAAAAGAAAAAAAAAGAAAGTTAGTGTTACTTATTAAGTTTGAAGTAGTAGGTGCTTGTCACAACATGCACTACCTAAGTAGTAACTCCACCTAGTAAAGGACAAGGTAGTAACATTATCACCATGTCATTTACTGCCTGTAGTTAGTACCTATAGGTAAGGGTAGCAACCAGAACTAGTAACCTTACTAACGTGGCAGTCTTTTATCGGGCTTATAGCGATTCGGTTTATAAGTGCTGTTTACGTTGCCATGTCAAGTATGTTCTATAACAAAAGAATAAGATCAAATAAAGTGACGCGGTACACAATTGTCCGATGACACTGATCTGTACTGACCAATTGCATTGTGTTACACTAATTAACGATTGCTAATTACTTCATGTGATTAGCACGGTGAATACGTTGCACGTCGACGTGTTAGGTGACAGTGTAGACAGAAACATGTTCGAACCAGACAGGAAACTACACGCAAAGATCAAAACTTTGACATATATTCTAGCAGCAATGTTAACGCTATTTATGGTCATACATTAGGACGTGCACGTTGCACCGTTGAGCAGACAGGGATTCAGACAAGTAACTAGTGCTTCGGGCCCAAATTCTTTTATTTCACTGTGTCCGTATACGTATGCCGCGACGTTGCACAAGACTCTTGTCGCCACCTAATCAAATCACTCATAGTTAGTCTAAATTCTGCATAAGCCTATGACAATTGCAGCATAATATAGGCTACTGCCAATAGCCAGTAATGGTAGCATTGTTTACTAATGCGTCCCGGACCTCTCGAGTACTTATAACGTATTAAAAC
Source organism: Hyalomma asiaticum (assembly GCA_013339685.2). Taxonomy (NCBI): domain Eukaryota; kingdom Metazoa; phylum Arthropoda; class Arachnida; order Ixodida; family Ixodidae; genus Hyalomma; species Hyalomma asiaticum. The sequence goes on along the minus strand of CM023485.1, from coordinate 17,429,226 downwards.
ATCATAAAAATGTAGTTAAGTTGTCGTCTATAGTTGTAAATAGTGCAGTTACTACCTTTTTTAATACCTTTCTAAGCGTCGCTTTCAGCCAGAAACTTTCATAAAATGCTATTATCACGGTATTACGCTACTTCGTGGTCCAATTATGTTTGTAGCTCGTTTTCGTCTCTGAGGAGGAACAGAGAGCAACATCATTTCTCCTTATTTTTCTCTTCTGCGACCTCGCGTGGCGGATATGCAGGGAAGTAGCTGCTGCGTTGCAATACGCGCATGCCGCACGAAAGAACAGAGCACGCGAAAATTTATGTTGGGGACCTGGGAAAAGATTTATTAGCACCCACGCTGGAACATGCCATTTACTTTTGCTCACTATATCGCGTGCGGCGAGCTTTTTCTTTCCTTTTTTATATTTCATTTAACTTCTTGCGTATATGAATCATTGTTCGCGCTGTGGTAGCCCCAGAAGATACGCTCCAAGAAAAGAGAGAGAGAGAATGACGAGGCAAACTTTTTGCCAGTGCCAAAGCCCGTAATGATGTGTGACTACGCAGCAGAAAAATACTTTGTTAGCAACTGCGCCGGCCATGTGGAATCGGGTGCTTGTCAAAATTGATGGTTGTGAGTAACGTACGAAAGCAGCTGTGATCAACTAAGCCCACGGAGACGGAAACGTTCATCCTGAAAGACAGAAAAATTCAATTTCTTTCACTTACTCCGAAGCAGCTAGAGAAGTGCGAGCAAGACACCCTGGTCGATCTTCGCAGGCACGTAAGAAATGCTTCCGAAGACTAGCATTTCTGTGTTCTTAAACATTGCTCAACGTCTTGTCCAACTCTCAACCAAGGAATATTATAACTGCGAATTTTGGTGCGGAAGCGTTGGGGGTGATAGAAGCGGGGCGCTAAAAAGGATAATTAAATGAAAAGTATTGTGCCACCAAAAAGTCCCTGAACTTGAAGACAACGCGAGGCACCAAGAAATCAGGAAGGTGCCAGTAAAGGTGCAAATAATTACAAACTAAACTGCCCAAATGCACCTAAGAAATAAGGCATATTGGAAAAGTTCCTCGAGATCTGGCTCTTACCTCTGGACAGTACGCAGCACAGCGACGTCTGTGTTTTATGCGTCCCAATTACAGCTCGAATACGAAGCAAGGCTTTCTCTAACTGCACTAAGGTTGCTTTCTCTTTTACGGTACGTTGTTCCAGGGGAGACAACGCTTTCAATGAAACAACTCAATTAAACCGAGAACAATTCAATAACTCACGTCTGATAATTGACGCTGATTAAAATTTTCTCAATGGGTAAAGACACCACTCATGTACGTAGCCCCAGAAACGTGAACTTCTTTTCTTAGCCCGAAATAACCTAAAAAATGTACGCAAACAAAAAAAGCACCCAGGATTTTTTTCTTTTTGGTTGTCACACTACCACACATCTCCTTGTACTGCGTTTCTGAATTTCTCTCTCTCTCTTTTTTTTTTACCTTTACGTTTTTTTATCTGTAAAAAAGCAAAAAGAAAGAAAAAGAAACTAATTTCGTTAGATTATTCCCCAGTGGGTCATGAGCTGGAAAATGAGCTCGACGTGTTGCTCCCTCAGGGAAGAATTAGCATTGCTTATAAAACAGCGAGAAGTGAGTTGTGACTACAACATGACGGGTATTGGAGACAACGCGCTCATTTATGCCATCCGCACATGTTAAGAAAATACTTTACAAAGCGGTGGTCATTAACAACGCGCTACCACAGACCGTTTCCATGAAGTGAAGGGCACTGCTATTTTTTCCTCTGAATCGCGCCAAATGTCTAAAACGTATGTGTCAGTATTTCTCGTTCATTATTTGGTTTCCCCCAACACCTATTTTAAAGTCGGCTGTCGTACTGGTTTTCTTACACCCCATAAAACTAGCACGAATGCGTCATTTTTTCATAGGATGCCAAAGAAAGCTGACTAAAGCTGAATTTATAGCGCTCCTCAAACACTAGAATTGCGGCAACAGCACGAGCATTTTCTCCAGTGTATCCGTGGTTATACAAGCAGAAAGCACATGAAAGGAATGAACCGAAAAACGACGTTTTTTTTTTTGTGTGTGTTACGCAACAAGGTTAAAGGCGCGTTATTTTCTCAGCACTGCTTGGTCGTATAGGCGGTATGCAAGTTGGCTTTCGGAACTATTGCGACGGACGCGAAACTGCCATCGGTATTGTCGCAACGTTTTTACAGCACCCCGCCACATAACATTGAAATACAAAAAAAAATCGATTGCAGGCGCGAAATATTATACACATGCGCTATCGTAAAAGCTGACCTTTTCATTTTTCGAGATAACCGCCATACACTCAACACACGACATGTGACACACACAACACTTATAACTATACACTGACTATACAATGAGGCTTGGCTTAGTTTTTCTTTATTGCAAACTTGGTGCAACTCAAAGATTTGCGGCCATTATCAGGAGCCAAAGTTTTTATTTGAGCTCTCTCACTCATTGCTGTTATGTACCTGCCGTGGTAGCCTCTCAGATAGGCTGCGGGCTTCCTACGATCGAGATCTCGGGATAAGATCTCTGCCGCGGCCGTCGCATTTCAATGGTGGTGAAATGCACATAACACGAGGCACATGTTAAAGAACCCCAGAAAGAGTTGCCCCGGAGCCCTCCACTACGGAGCTTGCTTCGTAATCATAACTCGGTAACGGTGCGTAGAGCCCCACCAATTCTCATTTGTTATTTCATTACCATAAAACGTTACCAAGGAAATTAATCCTAGTAAAATAGGTACTACAGCTGTCGCCAAGAAATGCTCGCTTGCTATAATCTGCACGTAAGTTAAAACATATCTTAGTAAAATTTGCAGGTTTAGCAAACAAAGAGCTTAGCGTGGTTTGGTAATTTGATGATGCGGCAAAAATATCAGACGTAGACCTCTACAACATCATTTTGATCAATCAATCAATCAATCAATCAATCAATCAATCAATCAATCAATCAATCAATCAATCAATCAATCAATCTCAGGAATGTCAGCTTGAAATTCTACAGAAAGATTCCCGATGATGACACATGGCATGCTATAGCAGACCGCCATAAAGCGACCATTATTACGGCAGCTGTACTTGACCGTGCCTCGGCGTGAGTAAGCATCCCGATGAAACCACCAAGTCGTAACCCAGCGATTTCGCGGAAGCTGAGAGCTGCAGCTAAATCTTAGAAGGCAACACTGCTGTACAAATAGACGCGGAGAATCTAAAAAAAAAAAGAACAGCCACTCTGTCCTCGGAGCAAAGCAGACGCATGCCTTCAACATCTCTCGGGGGCACACATTTCCTAATTAAGCCGCTTTAACTTCCACTCGTGTCTAGAACGTGCGGCTCTGCCGACGCGAAGAGCGTTCTGTTAAACAAAGATGCAGAAGAAATGAGTGAATCACGCAGATGCGCGAAGGAGGATCTACTATGGGAACTGGGGAGGCAAGACAAAGTTGCCGGGCCGGCCATTTGACCGGCGCTTGAGCTGAAAGGATTCTCGTGTCCCAGCTCGACTAAAGCGTGAACAATGAGGGTAGGCGTGCCGCAGACTCGGGCAGAAGGCTCGGAACCACGGCTACTTACTTAATGCGCACATTTCCCCTTCTTTCCGTTTAACGTCAGGAAGCCCGTTGGGAGTCGAGCCTTGGTTGATATGCACATACTCGTGTTTGGAAAGCAGTTTGCGGCACTTTTCATCCGCGCACGTGCATTTCTTGCCTTGGGAGAAGGTGCTTGTGATCGATACGCGAGGCTTCGGTTCAGGCAAATGCATTACGTTAGGCTGCGCTGAACCTATTAGCAACACGCGGGGAGACCTAAAGATAGCGACCTGGCATGATGGAAGGACATTAAAACGACTGCTTGAATTTCCAGCGTATTTCTAGTTAAAGACAAATATGTTTTGTAAGCCTTTAGTGGAGATGGACATACGCAAGCGCTTACGGTACGTATTCACATGCTGTTATGAATAAAGTAGCGACGCACTGTGTGCTCTTAACTTATACTCGACTATGCGTTCGCCCCGCCACGGTGGTCTAGTGGCTATGGTACTCGGCTGCTGATCCGAGGGTCGCGGGATCGAATCCCGGTTGCGGCGGCTGCATTTCGATGGAGGCGAAATGTTGAGGCCCGTGTGCTGTGCGATGTCAGTGCACGTTAAAGAACCCCAGGTGGTCAAAATTTCCGGAGCCCTCCACTACGGCGTCTCTCATAATCAGAGCTGGTTTTGGGACGTTAAACCCCACAAAACAACAACGACTATGCGTTCATGCACTCCCCGGAAAAAGCCCCGCCATGGTAGTCTGGCGCCTGTGGCACTCGGCTGCTGATCCGAAGGTCGCGGTATCAAACCCAGGCCGCGGTTGCTGCATTTCGATCGAGGCGAACTGTTTACACCCGCGTACGTTAAAGAACTCCAGGAGGTCAAAATTTCCGGAGTCCTCTACTACTTAGAGAGCCCTCCAACACAAAACTTGGTTTTTCACAAAGCTGCTGTGGTTCTGCAGCCACAGTTGCTCTCGTGCGGCTGTCACGCCACAATTCGTTTTTCTTAAAACAGTATTTTTTCGCGGGACCTAAGCTTTGTTAGCCTACTTCAAGAAATGTCCCCAAGTTCGGTAAGACGAAAAAAAGAAAAAGAAAAATGATAGCGGGACGAACGCTTTCATTTGACTCGCATCACCTTCGTGTTCCAGAAACTTTTCCGCCCTAGTTTTCAATAAATTCTAAGGTAACAAGGTTATTTCGTAGAGCCGTAAGAAGAAAATTGAAAAGTGCGACTGTTTAGACTAAACAAAAAAGGCACTAAAGTCCGGAGAAGCTTTCAAACTGAACAGCTTTTGCGACAGCCGTCATGGTGGTTGGCCCACTAATGATGGTCCCGGAAAAGACGCCACGGCCTTTGAAGGCATGTTTTGCGCGCTGCAACTCCTATGTTAGCTACGAAGAGCCTCACACGAAGAATAACCGTCGCTTCTAAGCGTTCATGCTTGAGGCGCCCAACCGGGTATCAGGCATGGTTCAATGCTGATGGTTACAGTGCCATCGTGCTCTTGCATGACTGCGCCGCGTAGGTCACGCATCGGTGTATACGAGCGCTGCCAAATGCTACACTTTGCCCTTGAAGACAACATTCGTGTTTGCCTGAGGTTATACTTGTAAGAAAGTAGCACCACAAGTACGACAGGGCAAAAAACGCAGTTCTGAAATTTGTCCCTAACTCTCGAGTTGCGGTTTCACAAAACGATCATGATCACTGTAAATAATTTCACGTAAATTTTATGTGATTCTGCCAGATATATCAGCTGTAAATGCGATCACACAAGCAGTTTGCTGAAATGCGATATTAGTGTTTCGTGTATTATTACAGGGCTAACTCTTAGAAATTCATCAATAAACAGAATAAGTCGCATAGGCTAGCACACGGGAGGTGTTTTTGTTACCTCGTGCTCATATTTTGCGTCATTGCCTGCACAGTTTACTCTCTTTTATAAATTGTAATCTATGTGCTTTGTCCCTTGATCGACACATAGAAAATTTTTCGTGCCAATTTCCAACTATAGTTAATGCCTAGGTAGCCATACAAATTGAACATTATCTTTCGAATGCAAATAACTTAATTTAAAAAAAAATCGTTCGAGAAGTCATTTCCCAACGGGCACGCAAAGTGGCGCCCTGAACAAAGGGCTCCACCCTATGAGGGGGATCCTTCATTCTGTTTTCAGTTAAATGTTTGCTCTCTATCTCTCTCTCTCTCTCGCTTTTTTGTGCACTTGAATGTGGAAATGTTACTGACTGACGACCCTCTTAACATAACGTCGCGCAAGATGCAGAACCTCAATTACACGGCTACACTTGTTACTATTTCCTTTGATGTTTGACAATCTTTTTTCACTCTTGCGCCCTTGAATCTCTGCTATGGCGGCATTATAAACAACGCATGTCCCTAAATGTTCCAGTCGAAATTCACCTTGTACGGTTTCAATGCCATATTTCAAATACCATCACAAAACTTGTTCCACGAGTACCTCGATACCGTCGACGTAGAGCATTTCCAAAGAATCTGCCCGAGATTGCAGCCGCTTTCTGGAAAAGCGAACTAGCTCACTCAAACCTGCGTGTTATTAATCGAGAGCTCTTGGGTAATAGACGTGTGTGAAACCTGTTGCTTAGTGTCTGGTTGCTTAAAATAGAATGTTTCGCGGTGTTTCCGAACGCTAGAAACAATGGTAACGGGAACATAGAGACATTTATTGCTACAATACATTCCAGTGTAATCCTCTGGAGCTGCGTGTAGTATTGCACCTCTTCTCCGAAGATTTCTCAACAGACCCGCGCTGGAGGAACTTTTTTTTTCTTAATTTCCTTTGTTAAAAGCGTAAGGCCCTTTTGTCGATGCTACCTTCTTAGCTCTGTGGCTTGTCGTGCAATATGCTCAATCAAAAAGTGGATTTTTTCTCGCGAGTGAATGTTGGGGTGTCTCGAATCGCAAATTCATTTAGACCTCGTAGTTCTATTCACAAAAGGGAGGTGCAATACAAAATGTAACACGTACCGGAAGTGTAACAACCACCAATGTCATCTCCGATGAATACAATAATTTATATTTGGCGATGATTTAACAAGTCCATCAAACCAGCAGACCAGATGCGTATGGCTACCCATATAAGAACGAAGCAATATACTGCGAGAAGGCTTAGAAGGAAAAGATTCTTGTTGACATTTGTTGAGCGAAAAAAAGAAACACGGGGACGTAGAAGAAGCAAAATAATGGGGAGAGCTTATCCTTCTACTGATTATTCTTTGCCCTCAATTTTTCACTCAAGAGGTGTAAGAATTTATAAAAAAAAATATTCTATAAAGCAAGTCGTAACAACGACGTTTTTACGAAGCTTAACTTAATGCAGCTCATTCGTTAGCTAGTTTGTTTTCAGACAGAAGTTAAGACGTCTACTGGCGTTCGTTGTACAGTACTTTAAAACATATGACGAGCTTATACCGATGCAACGCAATATATCCCACACAACTTAAGAGGTTACGTCTCAAAATTAGCTCAGCAAGGGATGATGCTCTTTTTATGTTTTATCATCCAGCGTTTCGCAAGAGTGAACACTACGTTGGATATGAAGAGAGTTATTAAATAACCCAGTAAAAACAGTTCAGCAAAGGGCATGACATGCTTCAAGATGGGAAAATGAGCAACATACACACCTGTAGGCGGCTGCGCATAGAGGAGGCCGCCGTAGCCACGGTTTATTCAGACGCGTCAGCCATTGTGGCGCGGGATCCCGGGAGCGACAGATAGCGCGGCCGGTCAGGTAGGGCGCGTTGGCATGTTGTATTATGCTCGCGCTATTTGAACGTGAGCCGCGGCTTTCTTAACCAGCTCTGAAGACAAAAGTGGCAGCACTACAGTCTGTCTCATCGAAAATGTTACGCGCACCCTTGACATCGAAAGTGAAGGGTAAGCGGAGCTACCCTTTAATGCAATGAATAAGAAAGCCGTTCCTATTACTTTCAGTCCATGCCAGTTCTTTTTTTTACTGTTGCACGTACTCTTAATAGCTGTAGTTTTAAATTTACTTACGGAGCCTTCCCTACGACCCTTGTTTACCGACTAAACAAATTCTTCCTCACAAAAACGCGACGTGAGAATCACCTGCATACAGTTGGAAGCTTCGCCTCATTTACAATATACTTACAGAGAAGCACGCTCTACAGGAGCTTTTACAGGCTCCTTTACCACAAAGACGCGCCTCCTCGCTGAACTGTTGCGCAGGGGTACAGAAGCGGGCTCGACTCTAAATGCAGCGTTTCAAATGCGAAGCACTTCTTGGGGAACTCGAGCAACCATTACCATCCATCTATCTGTTTACGCCGCCATGCTCTTCTCACAGTCCCGTCCACTTCATGTACCCAAAATTGGCATTGTAGGGTATCAAAGTATGATGCACATCAATAATTGGTCAGGAGACCGCTGAAGTTACATGCTCTGAAGTTACATACGGTAGTGCAATAGCCGAAATCAACCTGGCAGGCGTTATGAATTGAACCTGGGTCCCCAAGGTGGCATACAAGCGTGCCACCAATTGTCCACGCCGCGTAATCCCACGCTGTACATGACGTAAATAAAGTCGTTGCATCAGCAGTTGTGGCGGTGCTGTTATAACTTCACAGGCGGTTCTAGTGCGTGTTAAAGGCACCTGTAGTGAGGTAAGGGACAACGCACATGTACTAGACTCTCACTCAACATGCTTTTGTCCAGCTTCGCTCGACCCGGTTGAAATACACCAGCAGTTGACGCTTACATGATGGGTGCCTCCGCATGCAATAGCGAACGCTCCTACATTTCAGACATATGTACACAAACGTGAGTGGCGACGTTACATCGTGGTGCAAGCTACCCTTTGGTCGGCACAGCGCTTTACACGTCCTGGTAAACACACCTTACACATACAACTGATCAGTTTGCAAAAAGACGTTGAACGTGCTCGCGGAACTCGGCTGAATGTCAAACAACTCAGCATAGACAACTTTCTCGCTGACAGCTTCGCATGACATCGCTTCCCGCAATGTGTGGAAGCTGCCGGACTTCTTTAGTTCTTGTTTATTATATTTTTTTTTTTGGAAATGGAGGCTCGGTAATGAAGGTTGCATGCATATTTACAACAGCTCAGAGAGCAATACGGCGGCACCGAGGGAATCCTTGTTGTAATGCTCTATAGGCGTGCAGCCATGGTCTTGAAAACTTCCGCGACTGTTCAATTAAAATATCCATCATACTATTGCATATGTTAAAAAGAATATAAGTACTCTGAATAGAGGAATTGAAGAAAGTGCGCACACTTCTAATAATCTGAGGAAACCACCAAGAGGACAGCCTTGTTTCATTGCTGTCGGAACGAAAGATGTTAGGACAGCGATTTTATTTAAAGTGCATGTTTTCGCCATATTAATATATGATGAGTGCGCACACTTCGTGTTTGATCAGGTGACTTAGCTTTCGAAAAGGATATTGCGCTGTCACGTGAAAGACGAGAAAAGTGACTGCGTATGAGAAATCACAGCGGAAATAAAACAGAATCGGCACGTGATAGGCTGACCTCCTCGCGTCCTTCATTTTAATGGTACTTAGCAGATAGACTTAGCATGGCTGAAACTGAAAACTACTGCTCTTGATAATAATTTGTGGGGTTTTACGTCCTAAAAAGCACGATATGATTGTGAGAGACGTTGTAGTGGGGGGCTCCGGAAATTTCGACCAGTTGGGGTTCTTTAACGGGCTCTGACATCGCACAGCACTCGGGCCTCGACATATCGCCTCCATCGAAATGCATCCGCCACTGCCGGGGTTCAATCGCGCGACCTTCGGATACGCGGCCGTGTGCCACAGCGACTACAGCACCGTGGCGGGAATCCACTGTTCTTGAAGCTCTCCACATTGCAAAAGTCTCATTTGCCCGTAAATCTTCCCTATAACGTATTTTTATTATGCCACAAGAATAACGTTCAGAATCACGTGAGGCTTAGACGCACACAAGTTTTTTCACCGCCGTTAATGTGTTTTCATTACCGCCTTACTTCAGTTCACTTTGACTATACACATTAGTGGGGCAGATCTAGTCATTTCTTTATGCCTTTCTCAACTCCTGCGCCACTCACAGTACCCAATTGATTCTCTGTCTTTTCTTTCTTTAACGCGACCTCCAACTATCTTTGTCTCACGATTGCACTAGCCTTTTCAAGGTCTACATCTCAAGAATATGCTGATTACCGCTTTAGCTGTGCCCACAGCTGTCAGGACTTTAAAACCGTTCTATCTTTATTCGACCAGACAAAAATGGAAATGTACTTGAGTTCACTATGAGCTTGCAGTAGGTGAAATTAACGCACCCCCTCTTCGACAGCCTTAACGCTTTTTAAGATCCAGCTCACCCGACGTTCAAATCTAGAAGAGTGGAGAAGCGCAATAACATAACGCTACAGAACTTCCATCACAAAAGAAAACTGAGCCTACACCATGAACCGTAATTATCGGTATCCGTTATTGACCAGATGGCCAAACGTGGTTATCTTACTACTAACGCAGAAACTGTGATAGCTTCTGACGAGCCAGCATGCGACCCTCTATAGCAAGAAAATACTTATGGTAGAAAATGGGGAACATGGTGCGATAATCGCATTTCTTCCCGTTGGTTCATACCTGATGATGCCGTGTCCAGAGCGCGGCCTAAAGTACGGGAAATGGAAGCACGGACAGCGAATACCATCAACACTTTCATACTTACCGGTAACCATATGCGTACAAGCCATTAACAATCGGTCACATGAAAAAAAAAAAACTACGAAAAATCGCCACGTAACGACAACTAGGGAAAGACGGTAGTAATTGTGTGGCCAGCAGGCGAGTACTACTCGTTAGCGACCGCCAGATATATTTCCTTAAGCCGCTGTTTCTCAGGCCGTCTTTGGACAATGTAAAAGATAATGCATTTGGGTAAAAACACGATATAAAGCTAAAATTAAAGGGAAACATTTCCAGGTAGAGTGGGGAACTTCTCGCGGAGGGGTCAAGTAACAAGAGATCCGAGCATGTACAAAAACAAACAGAAACCAGTTGCAGTCTTAAAAAAGCACTGTTAACGAAGCAGGCCGAAACGATGTGTACTACGGAAGCTACCTCAGTTAGCGAGCTCACTCGCGGCACTTACATCGAACAACTTTTGGTGTCGAAACAGACTTATATTCAAGGCCATTTGAATGAAAAAAAACACAAACAAACTGCTAAGCATCCCCTAAGTAAGTTGTTTCTTGGTAGTTTTAAAAGGTGTGATGCACCACAACAGACGTTGAACGACTGTACAGTAACAAAACCACAGTGAGTTTGTGTAGATTTCTGGCTGAGTGCAAAAGGGCGCTCGTTTCGTTGCCTGCATATTATGTAAGTGCGCTTAATTTAACTGAAGCTGATATACGTTAAGATTAGATAAGCTCGCGACTGTATTGCAGCGGCGATCAAATCCTTTGTGACACCATATGCGTCACGATGCAACGTCTAAGCAATTAGGGTACGCAGCAATTTTGATGAAGGCATCATGTACCTACTGTCATTCTATATCTTCAATTAAAATGTTTAAAAATATCTTGATAGATATGCTGTTGTGCTGTGTTTCTCTTTTTATGCCAGGCATGATGGGGTTTCTGAAATGTATGCAAGCAAATGCAAGCAACGTACATTATTCTTGAATAGCGTCAATTTCGTAAGTATATGTTCCTAGCTTCTAGGATCTACATACAAGGTTGTGAACACTGAATACCGCAGGACAGGGAACTCGAGGGCGGAAACGCATTTAATTTTCTTAATTCTTCCGGTTCGATTTGGGCTCATAAACTCTAGCTTTGCCCTTCACTCTTTCATACCAAACCAAGTGCCGACAAGCACCCGCCAATAACTAACACTGTACCGAATGGTTTTAGGGCTTACGCAGTTGCCATAACGTCATTTGGTTATCCATGATCTGAAATTTTACGGCCACGAGCTTTGGGCAACTATTATAAAGTCGCAGAGGGTATATGCTGTTCAGAAAGTTATATGAAGCCTGTCAGACAACTAATAGATAAGCGTCTCAAGGAAACCATGGAAACTTCTACCGGTGTGGCTCCGTTGAGAAGAAAATGATATCAAGTAACAACCATTCGTTAAACACTGAACAGACACGACCGAATTTTCCGAGTCCTGAAGAAGAGCTTTTGCCCCGATCTCAGCTTTCAATGTAATAAGCACCGTAGGTGCCGTTAGTGAGGTCTCATATAAACGGGTCGAATTTGAATATGTTATGACGCTTGCAGCGCACAGTATTCAAATACTGCACGATGCACTATAGCACACAAAACCTGGCGTCAGGAATGGAGGCTCTCTACGAGCCGAACGTCGAACGGCCATTTTTATTGCGCTGGCTAATGCTTCGTTGGCTTCTTTGATACCCGGCTGCTTCACGCAAGCTAACCGCGTATCGCGTTGCAGTGCAGCTGTGTAACCTAAGTTCGGCGAAGAACGTGCTGCGTGGACACTAAGAGACGCACCTCCACTCCAACCGGCATGGCTTCGTACAATATTCACACGTAGTATCGCGCTGCCACCGCCGACGCCGCCATCACTAAGACTCGCCGTTTCTGGGGCCGGTAAAGGCTAGTTCAAGTTGGGCGTTACGAGAACGTGCGGATCGAAATCTCGTTACTCGCGGAACAGCCTCAGCGCGCGTGGCTCGCAATGCTTGACTCGGCACAACGAGACCCCGAATATGGCTCGCAAAAACCCATAAAGAGCCGTTATTGCTACCCATGCTATGAATAATGGCGCAAACCGTTTTCTTACTATAATTATTCATTGTTTTCCTAGTATGTTTGCGCGTAAGAATAGACGCATACTAAAATGGACGGTACCGTACTACTTAAGGTTGAAAAATTGTCTACTGCATTGCACTGTGATGGAGATACTCTCAAGCAACAGGGATACAAATATCGCCAGGTACAGCGAGAAAGCAGACTTTTTCTTCCTGAAGATGTATGGTTGCTAGAACTGATGGGGACAGCACGCCTTTGCGCGTTCCATCAAGGCAGTGGGAAAAATAAAGAAACTCTTAGCAAGAAAAATTCAACGTAGTTTATTTCTTTCGTTGTATTTATTTATTTATTTATTTATTTATTTATTTATTTATTTATTTATTTATTTATTTATTTATTTATTTATAATGGCTGCGATCAATAACCTCTTAGTAACCAACCCATACAAAGGGCACATTGCGTTATCTTTTTATCCTCTATATAATCCTTTTCTGTTCTCCTTTTTGTCCAAGCGCGTGATGTCAACAATATTTCTTTAATAATCTCAGTCGTCACAGTAACTGCAATGCCGCGCATGATGGTCAAAGAACACACTTCCGGAATTTGTTGTGTGTAGTGGCATCCCTAACTGCTGCAATGCGTAAGTTTGCCTCTTTTACCTTACATACTCTTGTTCCACTTCTGGAAAAAGAGCATAAGATAAATTTATCGAGACTTGATCGCATACATGAAAACGTAGTTAATACACTTATTGTGGTCACTACTACAGAATCCTCTAGACATATTTGCAGCAGCCTCCGTCCCAAGGTCCCGTATACATTTACGAAAAGGTTCACCTACTAGAGATAATAATAATAATAATAATAATAATAATAATAATAATAATAATAATAATAATAATAATAATAATAATAATAATAAGAAGAAGAAGAAGAAGAAGAAGAAGAAGAAGAAGAAGAAGAAATTGAGATGCAGTTAAGAAATAGACGCTATTTTTCTGCAGCCCTTCTCGGGAGCACGGTCCAGCGTCAGTAGAGGTTGTGGAAAAAGAATGAGAGAGTGCAAAGGTGCGAAAAGCCTTAGTGGTGTCCTCGGCAAATCATGACCACCTGGGTGGTTTTTTAGAAACGCACTGGTAACCCACAGCATAGAGTAGCTCCAGCACTTTCGACCCCATAGAAAATGCCACCGCCACGGCCGCGTTCGTAGCCGCGTCTTTCGATTCCACACCATAATCACTACATCACCATGGTAGATCAGGTATGACGCACCCGTTTCTTCGTTGAGCGCCGTTAGTATGTACTCTCCGTAACCGAGCAAAACAAACCCAGCTAAAGGTGTCCTCGGTCGCGCGCCTCGAGACTGGTGACAGCTCTTCTTTTTCCGAAGTTGGCTGGATAAACATCATTAGTGTAGCGAATAGCTAGCTCTACATGCAAACGCATGCCTTTCGGACTTTGGATGGCAAGGGAAAATTGGGAAAGATCAGATTGCCCTCCGCAGCACAGCGAGGCACGTAAATATAGCTGCGATGTCTCCCATGATCCAGGAGGAGAAAAGTGGCTTTACAATGCCCGAGTAACCTTCGCACCTTGCCGAAGTCGACCGCTTAGCTCATAGAAAGGCTCACACAAAGACACAATAGCCGCTGCAGCGACGCGACTGAAGCCGCAGAAACGGGCGCCAGAGCGTCGTCAGAGCGGTGGTGTTAGCGAAATCACTCACGTCGTCGACGGTGTATAGGACGGTGTATGGATTGAGCGCATGATGGTTTGGCTCGCGTCTTTTCGTCCCATTAGACGGAATTAGCCTGAACGAAAGTGGACGCAACAAAGCATGCCCGTCACGTTTTCACTGTTACTTTCATTATTTGACATGCTAGTTGCCGAGATTTTTCCAAAGTCGGCTGTTGCTCCACATGTACGTGTGGACCAGCATTTGACATAAGTGATTTTAAGCAGTAGCTTGAGTTGTACATCATCAAGGAAATTTTGCTCCGCATCTGCTTTTTTTTTTCTTCCGCAAACGTGTAACCTACAAGCATCAATATTTTTTTTTCATTCATTTTGTTCTACCAGAATTAGCTATGCGGAAACAACAAACACGCTATCGTTGGTACCGAAATAAAAGGCAGGAAAAACAACTACGAGAACAATAAGATCAAAATAACTGCGAAACACTATCAACTTCAACGAAACTGTATAATTATAGCCGGGAAATTTTGCAGAATACGAAGAAGTTAAAGAACATAATTTAAAGTTTTTTTTACATTTATATACATTGCATAAACAGTGTATTACATATCATAATATCACGCAAAACTTCTCTGTCATGAGAACTGATAAATATTAAGTGCAAAAAAAAAAAAAGAAAGAAGCCTTGATATGACAAAATTCCCCCTTCGATGAATAAGGCGCCATAGACTGCTGTGGAAGTTGTCCGAGAACGTTTTTCAGAGATGAAATATTGCTCTCTGTCGTAAATTTCAGTTTTATTTTCCTGTTCTGAAATACAACCTGAAGGCTTTAATAAAGCCCAGGTGGTGAAGTATTGAAATGCAGAGTGTCCATTATGTCTTTAAGGAATTGCTACATTCGTTTTATTTTCACAATACCTGGCGAAAAGTGACATGGGACTACGAAAGCATCAATACACTACTGATGACTGCCAATTGAAGAAGTTTGGGGGCTTCAAGAGAACAGTCTGGAGGCAATAAGGGGAAGATTGAAATATTGAGTCAGGTCGGAATTTCGAAATATGCACGACGCCTTCACAAGTGCCCGGTTCCTCCTCTCATTTCCTCCATCCCCATATTGAATGACCCGGCCAATATGTGTCAGCTTAAATGCCCGCCCTAGTCAAAATCAAGAAGCGGTGGTAGTGCGCAAGAAATCAAAGTTCAACTTGACTTCCTTCGCCAAAGTGCAGCACGTTGCGAATCTACTGAACCGCGGAAAAATACAATAGGAAATGATTTATTATCCCGTCAAACTACGAATTCCACAGTCAACCTTATTTTTCGATGTACTGCAGCGCAAAAAATTATTGCCTTCTAGTAGAATATGAGGAAACGTAAAAGTGTAGCTCATGAACACAATTATATGCTACCATACCTTTTTTTTTTTCAAAATTGTCTATTGTTGAGAGCAGAACAAGGCTGGCAGTTAGCGCTCTTACGCAGGCGCGAAATATTTTGTGATGCAATAAGCTAACGTACTCTAGCAGTGCTGCTTTGCCGTGAGTGAAAACGACTGGTGTCGATTATTATCCATTTGCGGATAGATAACTGAAACCCGACGACATTTCATCAGCACTGTAAAGGCGCGCTGAGCGTCGCAGCGCACAGGCTTGAACTACGGCAATTCTTGACGAAGACATCAATGTCATGGTAAACACGTCGAGTACCTGAACGTGCTTCCTTTCACACCGAACGTTCTTAAAGGCGTTCGATTCCGGAAAATGAGGCAACAAAATGTTTTCTTTACTAGATCCAGAGCCGCATTCGGAGAACCGTCATCTGGGCATGCAGCCATCTGGGGCGGCATTCTGAGAACTCTCGCCTGTGGCGATATTCAAGTGTCGCCTTTGGCTCGCCCTGCATTGCTGGTAGGAAATGAGAGCTTCGTCAGTGGACAAGCGAGATTCTACGTCATTCAAACCGACACATTCGCCTTTGGCTATCGTTTCAGAATGCGGCCCCAGCTAAGGTGTTCTTGACTACTGCCGCAGCAGTGTCCAAGACGCCGCGTGCACTACATCCTCCGAAGCAACACTAACGCACTCCTCTCGCGTTCACCGCTAAATCATCAGAGAGAGAGAGAGAGAGAGAGAGAGATGAGAGAAAGCAAAGAGAAGAACGGTTGTGAGCTTAACCGCATGAGCGTCTAGGCGTAAGGTAATCGGGACTATAAAGAGAAATAGGATTATATCGGTCACTTGTAAGCTAGCGCATTTCTCATTTATAGTGCCTTAATGGGTTTTCATTTTCACAGAGAGGTTGTATAGCAGTACTAACGTTTACATATAAGGACTAGTCTATATATATATAAAAAAACCTTTCTGTGTAGACCACTAAATCAGCGGTGACAGCAATATTTAAAACGCCATGCTATTAAGTGGTAAAATCATAGCAGGAAGTCAGGCAACAGTCACAAACAAAGGTGCACTACATGCCCTCGTTTCCGGCCATGTTTCGCTTTTGAGCAGCAAATTTTACAGAATGAATTACCGTCTTGCCCGATCTCGTGTGTCGCTGCGCTATCTCTCGCCATACCGACGGTGCCATTACGGCGGCGTCCCGGACACGCGATGCTTTCTTGCCCACCCTACACCGAGCCAGGATGCGGGCGCGCGGTCCACCGCTGCCATAACTCACGACGCGACTTTGACACGCCCTACAATTCGCAGCCCCGGCTGTGGTGGGAAGAGCACTCGCTTCGGCGGCTTCCGCTCACCCTAACTAGAAAGTGAGGTGGATGGCGTTGGGTCTCGTTGAGTCTCGTATATTACAGAGCGAATAAACAACATGTTCGGAATAAGAAGAAAAGAAAAGCAAAAAGAGCAATTTTATACTGTGAAGGCTGTGGAACAGCGTGTTCAGACAAGCATCGGCGAATTCGCTTTGCTTATCAATGCCAAAAGAATTATTTGGCTCATGAGTTTACAAAAATGAGACGTTCACCGCCCGACTTCCTGTGTGAACACAAATGGTACCAAGAGTCATGTGACCAAGTGGTGAAGTGGCCGCATGAACTGAGGCCTAGCGACGTGATACTGACGTCGCAGTGATGTCAACACGTCTCGTACGCTCTGACGTAAATGAAAGCTCCGTATGATGTCAAGCTTTTCAGGTGGTCTCCTGAAAACAACGCGTAATCGTGTTTTTTTTTTTTTTTAAGGGAGAGATTCGCAGTCAGCGTAGGCATAATATCCTACACCCGGGGTACCAACGTCGTAACAGTGGCATCAATAAATAACTTTGGCATTACTGAGATGCACACCGATTCCTTTGGTTACAATAATAGATTCTTGGTCAAATTTAAACATATAAACTCCCGTCGCCGAATGGTCGACTCAAATCGGTGTGGCACTTCAATGGAAGTTCTCCAAACACAAATAATAATAATAATAATAATAATAATAATAATAATAATAATAATAATAATAATAATAATAATAATAATAATAATAATTGATTGATTGATTTGTGGGGTTTAACGTCCCAAAACCAGCTCTTATTATGAGAGACGCCGTAGTGGAGGTCTCAGGAAATTTCGTCCACCTGGGGTTCTTTAATGTGCACTGACGTCGCACAGCACACTTGCCTCAACATTTCGCCTCCATCGAAATGCAGCCGCCGCGGCCGGGATTCGATCCCGCGACCTTCGGATCAGCAGCCGAGTACCATAGCCACTAGACAACCGTGGCGGGTGAATAATAATAATAATAATAATAATAATAATAATAATCAGCACCGCCGCCACCCCCATTCTCAAGTAGTAGTAGTAGTAGTAGCAGTAGTAGTAGTAGTAGTAGTAGTAGTAGTAGTAGTAGTAGTAGTATATAGCAATAGCAGCAGCAGAAGTAGTATTGGTGGTCCATTAAATCGTGTCCCCTTTTTCACATCCTACAGAAAAAAACGTCTTTTTATTCTCCTTTGCAAACTTTTTCAATAACACAACCATTCTTGCGTTACTGAAAACCCGCCATGAACTTTTATCATGATTTTACGATGCATCACTCAGCAAATATTCGAAATTAAATAAAATGATGTTCTGAAGCGATTTTATTCATGCAGAAGTATATCGCTTTTAGTTTTAGTGCTACCTCTCGAGGTGAACGTCTCCCGCAAGGGTGTCAACCTGTTCTCTTTTTCCACTGCAGCAGCAGAAGGAAACCCCGATGGCTCAAGAAACTGCACCCGTAGCCTTGAAGCTTGCGCCAATCACCGAGTTGCAGTCAATCTAGCGCCGCCAATAGGGCCAAGCGAGGCACATAACGACGAATGTAGCAAGCAAAACACTGAAGCGCAGCCGTCGAAGCATGGAAGGATACACTGGGGAACAGTTCACCGCGTCGTCATTTGGCCCTGTGGACCGAAGAGGAACATTCCTGGCCGCATCTACGCTCGTCAATTACCCACCGCTGCCGCCTCCACTGTTCTACAACCTCTGTCGTCCTCGGGGACCAGCAGCATCTGCCTTCTATGGCCTTATCCTATATTGTCTCTGAAGAAGGTGAGTTGTCTGTTCTTCTTTTTTGTATATTTTATTCTGGTGTTAGTTGCTTTTGCTATGCTTCTAGTTTCCGATGTGGTGTCGGAGAGAGAAAAGAGCAACAAGGCGTCGTGTAGTCAACGTAAGGTTGGTCGATTTCTTTCTCTCTCTCTCTCTGCGTCTTTTTTGACAGTGCTACAGCGTTGTCCTTCCGCGAGTGCGACGTATGGCTGCCGCATGCTTCAAGTAAAAAAAAATACGTCATCGGTGACATATACTTACAGGCACGGATATTTGTTGGTGCCACGAAGCCGTGCGCATTCATGATTTCACCGTTTCATACTGAACTAAGCTCTCACGAGCACCGCTCACGTGAGAAGAGGAAGAAGAAGAAGAAGATCGCATCGCACGCCAGAATTGAGGACGACAACAACAACAACAACAACAACAACAACAACAACAACAACAACAACAACAACAACAACAACAACAACAACAACAACAACAACAACAACAACAACGCTCAGCACGCAAGTGTGAAAGCGTACATTTGCAAGCGAACAACTGCCTCGATACTTTGAAAAGCACACCTAGCTCTTTCACGAAGAGACTAGACGGCGACAAACGCGGTGCTTTGAAACTTAGACAGCACGTGTTCCCAGCAGAGTAAAGAATAAACCGGCGAGCGATTGAAAAGGTGCACAAGTGCGCCCATTTGAGAGAGCCGTTTCGCCGATGACTTAATGAAAACTAGAGAGGAGCACCACTTCCTTGCCACTTCCCCCTACGTTATCAGCAACCGGTTCTTGCTAGTCTTCATTAAAATAATGTTTCATAAACTGGGAGCTTAATGATGCGTCTATAGTACATGAGAAATGTACGCACCTAACTCACATTAATGACAGAACAAGTTACCTTTAAGCGCCATTTCTTAAACATTTTTATCGACTTTCTTTACCGCGATATCACACCTGTACTTCGAACACTATAAAAGAAATGAGGTCGCGCTGAAGTAATTTGCTAATGTAGTAATAAGTACAGCAATATGAAACCGAAATTCTGGCCATGTATCGATATACAGAAGTAGCTCATATTGCTCTTATTGATATGATGTAAGGAGATGTTGGTGCATAAATAATGCGCCGACTCCTCCTTTATTTGAGTAGGAGGTACGTTCAGTATACACTGTTTAGTATGAGAAACTAACCAGAATTATATCGATAACAGTATTTTCATCGGAACAACAAAACACATGCACGTATAT
This sequence comes from Hyalomma asiaticum, assembly GCA_013339685.2. Lineage (NCBI taxonomy): Eukaryota > Metazoa > Arthropoda > Arachnida > Ixodida > Ixodidae > Hyalomma > Hyalomma asiaticum. The sequence goes on along the minus strand of CM023485.1, from coordinate 17,409,369 downwards.
GGTGCATGTATACAAGTTTAAGAACAACGCGATGCTCTAAGACAACCGGCTCATAACAAAAACCCAATGATTTCTTTTTAAAGCAATGCAATGCCACCCATTCGAAATAAAATACCACATAGAATTAAATGAAGGAATGCAAGTTGCGCGAAGCTTGTTTTGCATAGCGATGCAACTCGCAGTGGTATATAGCTTAGTACCCTAACGCTGTTAATTTTTGACAGCAGCATAATGAAAAAAAAAAAACGCTGGCGTACTTAGATTTAGATTAACTTTGAAGGACGGCCATGTGTAATAATATAGATAATGTCATAGGTTATGGTTTTGCTTCACAAAACCTAATAACTGAACTTAATTGTGCGTGTGTGTCGCTAAGCACAGACAAACAAACAAGCACAGATAAACATTGATGGAGTAGGGTGGACTAGCGAAGCAAGTCTTGCTTAAGCAATAAATTAACACTGGAACGGAGGCGTTTCTTTCCCTCTATTAAGGAAGTCCAAGAAAGAGAATTCGAGAAAGAATTTTAGGAATTGATATTACTTCGCTCGGCACTTATGCAATGAGCCAAAGTAGAACAAGGAAAAGCCTTGTCATATCTCCAGTATCTTCATACGCAAAGGAAACAGGCCACCTTGTTAGGGGGCCTTAGCTTGATCTGGCATAAGCAAACAGCAGTGACGAAAAGCACTGGACAAGACAAGATCTGGGAATGAATGGTGAGGAACAAGAACGACACATTCGTTCTACCACATACATTAAGCCACAAAGAGTCGATACTCATCGGTCTAGTGAGAAGTGAGCGAAGAGAGCAGGATCCTCTTCCCCCTTCAGTGAAAAATCTAGATTTCAGCTTCATGTTGTTGATTCTCACGAGCAGTGCTTGCCGTAAGAGTCAAGCGCGACAAAGTGAGCCCTCGAACGCCGTAAATGCCATTATTCTTGACTGTGTTCCAGGACCGAATATATTCGCTTTATGTCGACATTCTCGCTTCTTTTCATTGGCCCACGCTTCCAGCTTTTGAATCGGGTAAGAGTGGAACTGCAGTTGACGCAACAAAAGACAGCGAGAGATAGATGATTGCTCCACTCACTTTACTTCGCTCGCATGGCCGTAACTAGTGTTCCGCGACGCTTGCACAATGCGCGGGCTGAACGGGATTTCTACAGCGGGAAAATGTCGGGGTTCTAAACTCTTCGATTTGTCTAGAGCAATGATATATTCCCGCAGCTTTATTCACGGGCAATCCAAACGTAATAAACGACAAACGGCATTGAATAATCGAAAAAAGGTTTAAGATTAAATAACAAGTGACTTTCGAGATTTATTTTCTCGACTTCGCCTTCATCTTCTCGAATATCAATATTTTTAAGTCGCCGCAGGACACCGTAATAGCTAAAGGTCAGAAAGCTATCTCAATTAGGTTGTGATGAACGAGTACGCGAACATTCAAGTACTGTTATGGCTCCAGACAGTTTATCATATCGGTGTGCACTGCAGGCTCCTCGTCATGTAAATCTTAATCTCTAGCCTCAGTTACCATTAAAGACTACTCGAGCTAATACGTAGATGTTTTTGTTGATTATACCTTTCCTTTCTTTGAGCTGGCGCAATTTCTCGAACTTAAGGCAAATGTTAATGCACTTCCCGAGGCCCTTATGTTTATCTACTTGGCTGTGAAATTCCTTGTCAAAATATCTTTGTTGCATACTTGCTGTAAAGACCGCTAAAGTAAAATGTGACGCTTCTCCCATAAATGTTATTATAGGAAATTACAGGGTTATGATTCCTCATCTATGACGAGCAACAACATGTATTACACGAACTTTTCCAGTTCATCTGTATTTCAGTGGACGTCAGACGTAATGGTGACCTTCTAAGTTCCCAAGCGTGTCTTTTTGGTTTGTTTTGTTTTATTTTTAACACAGCACCATCTTACGCTCCCATATATATATATATATATATATATATATATATATATATATATATATATATATATATATATATATATATATATATATATATATATATATATATATATTGAAAATGACTGTATGTGAGTACGTACCCGCCAATACAGCATAGAAGAAGGGACTGTCGGACTATATAAAACTCAATGGCGCGGGTTCGATTACGGGCCACGGTAGCCACATTGAGCAATCACAAAAATACCTGCGTACTTCGATCTATGTGCGTGTTAGCGAGCCTCAGGTGGTCAAATTTATTCCCAAGTCCTAAAACACTCCGTGACCCATAATCGCATCGTGGTTTTGCCCCGTAAAACTGCACATTCCACTTGAATTTGACGCAATATTCGGTTGGACATAATTCATCACCAGAGCTGCGAAGCTCTTTGAAGCAGGAGAATATTCAGCCGAGGTAAATAGATTTAATATAAAAAGTACTAACGCGATAAGTGATGTAAACAGCACCAGTGGTTATTTCATTAATCGTTCTTAAAAACAAACAAACACCATTGCGCCATAACAGTTATAAGTTGGCGGTGATATGCGTTTTGTGATGTTTACTTTGCTTCTCTAAAGAAACTCGTTCGAGTCTACGGGTACATAAAAGACGGGGGCACTATACTGCGTTTTCGCAAACAAGGATTTCATGCTTTTAGGCCAGGCCAGCAACTCTCACCGGCAGAAATGGGGATACCCGTATCTCGCTTTTCCTCCGTCGCTACCCGGTCCAGTAAACACACGCGGTGATCGAGCGCTCTGCAGAGATCGAAAAGTGCCTGTGACTTGAACTCTGTTCTCACACGGGCAAGGAAAACGAGATTTCAAGGAGCCTGGGTAACAGGTTTTTCACTTTAGGCCGGGTATATGGCGCGAGGAGTGAGAGTTCGTTCCAAACTGGGAGCGGACTCTATCAAGGTGTCAAATGCCTGAACGCATGCGAATGCACGTCGCAACTATAGGCATTCGGAGAAGAAAAACACACGCTTGAAAGAAAATAGAAGGTATTAGACGCGTGAACACGAACACGAAAGTTGAGACAACGATTTGAAGCACCCTTTTCCGGCTTTCCTGAGGCTGAGACGAAGCGAAAGATTCTTCCTGGTGAATGTTCACTCCTGCGGTATTATTCCATGAATGCATAAAATGCTTATGCATGCCACTCGAAAGCGCTTTCGTGAAAGTTACGTATCCACAGGTATCACAGGTTCGGTATATCAGGAAATGGTGGCCCGCAGTGAGAGGGAGCCACAGCGTTGTTGTGAGCTAACAACTAAACCCAGGGAATTATTTGTTTGTTCTGAGCCCTTGCAAACATCCTGAATAGCCGCGTCTGCGGCGCATATGCACCTTAAAAACATACTTACAATGGCAGTCTTAGCGTGACACTGTACGGATTTAACAGCGTCTCTTATAAGAGTGTATGGAACTCAAGTAGCTTGCACTGGCTCGTGGCGAAGCGCAGTACCTTTCAGAAAATCCTAATCGGTCATAGACGGATTATTTGCCAAGGGACAGATTTATGCGACCGGAACTGTGCCGAAATATTTCGATCGCCCCTGGCGGGGGGGAAACCGTAAACAACGGCTGTTATCTGTCGGCAACCGCAGTGCGACTGGCCTTCATTGTGGAGGAGCATCTGCCACGGAGTAATCAATTACAGCTGCTCATCGGCAACGTTTCGGGCATGCTTTTCCCCTCGCACTCCTTCCGAGAAAACGCTTGCGTCATGCGTCGTCAGCAACGCATGTTCCTGGCATTGCCCGGCAGGCGAGAAAACTCTGAGAGAATGAATACAAACTTCTCGCTCGCCTATATACCGACGCACTCGATCTGCCTAGTGCAGCCGGTAGTGTGGTGTGAGAGCCCGGAGAAGCGCTTCCCATTTCCGCGCTTCCTTTTGGACAATGCCGCTAACCACTCCGTTGGAGATCCCGCCTCTTTAGTTCCCTCCTTTCCACGCATAATTAAAGGCTCGAGACGTGACTCCCTTACGTCACTCTGGGCTCAGTCGTCTCATGCTAGGCTCGTATTACGCACTAGATTTAAAAAAAGTGTTCGTGTCTCTGTGCTCTTCAAGCTAATACAGATAACTTGAAATGATAAAGCCTGCGAGCTTGGTACATAAAATCCAAACAAGTTCTATTCGTTGCGCTTATTGCGTGCAACATTACAACAGTACATGCCAAGCGTCGTTCGAGGGATGTTACGTGCCACGGTAGACTACGCAGAAGATGCAAATGCACATGTGGAGCACTCCAATGAGTACTGGGTGCTGGACACGCTTGAATGCACGTTACAGAATAGAGCGTAGTCAGCTTTTTCTCTTGCTAGAACAGTTTTAGGGAGACAGCTCTTTCATTCGAAAGATTACATTGTAATATGTACAGGTGATTTTGTAAGTCTACCTCTATTCAATACGATCTTTCGAGAACCTGTTCAATGATCACACGTAGCCTCCTCTTAAATTGCATTAAATTTTGCGTGTTGCACATTTGTCGGTGATATGCCATGCCGTATTCATTTAACTCAGAAAACGAAAGGGAATCGATACTGCCTTTGCCGCTGTCCAACAGGGACTATATAATTTATCATGTTTTACCAACAGAATATGTGTACCCTTTAACCTATGCGTGTGTTTATGGGTTGTATTTATGCGCCTATTTGCACTTGTTGTCAGTAGGGGTCAGATTAGTGTAGCCAAATTATTGAATTCCTGCGTCTACTGCTTCCACTACAGGAAAAGTTTGCGCATACAGAAATCATTTAAAAGATTAGACAGACAGACAGACAGACAGACAGACAGACAGACAGATAGACAGACAGACAGACTAGATAGATAGATAGATAGATAGATAGATAGATAGATAGATAGATAGATAGATAGATAGATAGATAGATAGATAGATAGATAGATAGATAGATAGATAGATAGATATTGGTTTTTCTGTAGTCCAGTCAAAATGCCCACAGTTATGATCAACACTTCAGTTAGCAACAATTGATGTTTAATCTCTTTTATGACTTCCCTCAAGCAGGTCTGAATAGCTGCGGATTTTGAAGAAACCAATTTATTTTCTTTCTTTCTTTCTTTCTTTCTTTCTTTCTTTCTTTCTTTCTTTCTTTCTTTCTTTCTTTCTTTCTTTCTTTCTTTCTTTCTTTCTTTCCTTCTTCCTTTCTTTCTTTCTTTCTTTCTTTCTTTGGTTCGTTCATGTACTTTGAATCATGGCCCCAGAGCAGTCAGGCGACCCCACGAAATCGATGCCAGCGTTCATACTTTCAGGCATGCCTACTAATTATTATCACATAAGGGGATACATTATTATCTGTCGACGTTGCTTTCAGATAAATCCTTCGATGCTATATTAACGTTAATATTAGCTTTCGTAAATAAGGCATGTATAGATGAAAAAAAAAGTGATCCATTTATCCAATTACCCTCTGACATATTCACACCGTAATTATATTGTTACAGAAAGTGCAGGCGCAAACGAGCTTGCTCCTGGATTATGCCTCCGCGCCAAGAAAACATATTGACACATTCAATTATATGAACGCGGTAATTGCCACCTCTTTCTCGTTTGCAATGCCCGAAATCGATCGGATTAGCAACTATAGCCCCAACAGAGAGGCTCACGCCGAACAACGTAGGCAGATAAAGGGGTGCGCAAAGCCGCTTTGCGCTTACCGACTTTGTGTGCTGCCCCTAATGATGGTTTTTGCCAGACTCGGCCAGTAATAGCGTTCGTTAGCGCTGTGCGACGGCGCGTGCTAAGATAGGTAACACTGGACGGATCCTTGCTGCCAGCGCGGATTGAGCACAATATTTTCTTTCTTTTTTTAGGGGCGAAGCTCCTTAGGGTGTGGGTCTGTCCCTCCTCTGTAGTATGTAGTCGTAGTAGTAGTAGTAGTAATAGTAGGTAGCCACGTCTAGTTTTATGAAAAAAAAATTCCGAAAGTTGTGTCCGAAGCGCGGAATCGAACCAGGGACCCCTCGCTTCCGAACGCGCGGCGCTAGCCACTATGCCACGAAGTTTTTTTTTTCTTTATTGCTACCACTACGCCACGAGTTGCACATGGACACATGCACCACGATGACACTAATACCCAACATTAACGAAATACTGCGCTTTTCTAACGCGTTTGTGCTAGCGCGTTACGGCCCGTGTAAGAAGCTGGTGTAAGACGCTGTGGCCTCTCCGCCTTATAGTCTCTCAGCAGTCATGTGATGGCGTCGGCAAACGCGGTGCGCGTTCCGGCCTGTGTAAGGGGCTGCGTAAGACGCTGTGGCCTCTGCCCCTTACTAGAGTGTATTGCACGTTTCTAACGCATTTGTGCTAGCGTCCCCTTAAGCGGGAGATGGTGCAATTATAATCGGTACCGTGAATCATCGGTAAACCGGAAGATTCACGGTTTACCGGTGATTCCCTCCGTAGCTTCGCCCACTCATCATCATTCACCCCGTAGATATGCTGTAAATTTTTTGACAGCGAAGCTATTCTATCTCGAGAGAAAATGTTTGTCATGACCTCAAAAGTCGGCATATCGGCTATGCGCCACTGGGGTACTAAGGCAAAGCCTCAGTATCCTCTCTGGTTAAAACGAAACAGACCTTCGCACCTAGTTAACATTTCGCGCAAACAGATCGGAACGCTTTAGCTGCAACATAATTTACGATTCCTTTATACTAACGTCGCAAGAACGCTAGCTCGGTTCGAGCAGAAATCGAACCCAGGACGTCTACGTGGTAGGCAGGTGTTGTATCAAAAGCTATGCCAGCGACTGGCGCTTCTGAAAAACAGCTTCGCTGTTTCAAAAGCCCCGATACGTGATTAGCAAAGCACATCCATGTATACTGTGCACAGCAAGGTGGTGGAAAGAGAAATGAGGCTCAGCAGGAGGTAAACAAGCACAGCAATGAGTAAAGCATAGTATAACACTGTACCATAGCATAGTATGTATGTATAGAAGGGTGGTGCAGAACGGAAATGAGGATGAGCAGCAAGAAAAGGAGGAAGGTAAGGCAACGAGCGCTGCAGTATAGCGTAACAAGGGGGTCGAAAGGGAGGTGAGGTGGAAGAGGAATGGCGTGAGAGAAAGAAGGAAACGTTGAGGGGAGAAGGTAAAGCGTAGCATGCCCCCGTATAACACAGTACAGCAAGAGGTTGGAAAGAGAAGTGAAGTTTGGGGGGGAGGGAAAGTCCACCAGCTTCACTTTGTCCAAGACTTGCGCCGCTGGTGCCAGCTGCATGCTATTTTTTTCTATAATTTTACATCTCAGTGATGTCAGGGACTCCTCCTGTTGGTTATTATTATTATTATTATTATTATTATTATTATTATTATTATTATTATTATTATTATTATTATTATTATTATTTGCTGTATTCTTGTCATATGACCCCTGCTACCAACGCGCTATTCCTGTGACTTCGATCACTGCATCGTTCGAACTGCTCGGAATTTCTATTCTTCATTTTTTTTACTTCCTACAGCATGTGTAAGGGTGTTAAATGGGGGAGAGTTATCAGCGCAGCCATCTTCGGTAGGCTTGGGTAGGAATGCGAAGTTTGCGAGCTCCCGCTGATGATGCACAAAAGTGTTCAATGTGGTGCTTGCTCTATGCTAGGTAAGCTATGGGCAACAAATGGAATTTCTTTCTTCGTTTTTCGAACAGCACAGAGAAAAACGTCAAGCGCTGTTTCAGCTGTTTTAATCAGTTATAAAACTGTTTCATTTACTTATAATAGTACTCATCTGAAACTGGAGTGAAGCAAATTAAAAAATAAACTATAATGAACCTCGAAAACTATATTTCTACGTTTAGCAACCAGTTTGGGAGTAAATCAAGAGTGAGAGGTTTCTGTACACAAAACGCCTAAGATGTGCGAAACGGAGTTATGCACTTCCGGTCAGTGCTCGCTATTGTTAGTTAATATCGCTATTTTTGGTTGATGCGGGCAGTGCAGACTAACGCTTCTGCCTGTCGCAGGTCTTTCCCGTTCTTGTACGACTACTGAACAACCCTCTGTCGTCCATGTCCCTCTCATTATCAGCCAGTCTGGTTTATCTAGTTTTATTGGTGTTCCCCTCCTGTTTCCTTCAACAGAGAATATCTCTAGGGTACTTCTTTATATGGTTGCACATGTGCAAATATCGTTCAGCGTGCAGGGAACTTCATCTACGTCTGCCCACATTGCTTCTAATGACTATGCTTTTTCGTCTTAGTCCTAACTTCCATTTTCACCCAAAATGAAGTAACTGAACTTGTAACAAAGCAAAAATATCCGCCTGTGGTACCGAGCGCAACCGAAGGATTCAAAAAAGAACGGGGTGTCGTAATGACCTAGGCTGTTTTCTCAAATTCCCATCTAGATGCCGAGCCAATCAAATAGAGGCTTTGTCCCTAACCAAACTTTCTGCTAATCTAATGACGTTAGAGAAGGGAATGGTCTCCTCTGTTGAGAGGCTTTAGGCGATATGATATACTTGAGCAAAAATCTTAACCTACTTTACGTAGCCTAAATGCGGTCACATAAACGAGTTTTGCTCAGCCCCCCCTTTCTCCTAATATCAGGCTGCCAAGCAAACGCACGAGAAGGCAAGTTACTATACTGATGACGTTCCCTGGTTTTATGACAGACTACTGTCGAGCTCACAGATAGCGGATGATTGCGTTGAAATCTTCTACAAAAAAAAAAAAATCCCAGATTTGCGCAGAGGACTCAGCGCAGCGATAGCGTAAGCTTTAGAATTTGCTGCTGTGCTCTCTCGTCTTTTTCGGTCTCCTTCCGTTTCTACCTCTTCTACACTACCTCGTCATCTTCCAGTGTTTTCTTTTTCTGGCTCATCTTCCTTGTCGTCGACCTGCTTCCTCTTTTTCTTCGTACTCTTGTTGTCGGTCGTCGTCCTCTCTTCTTCCCCCCCCCCACCCCCCTCGCCCTCGCCCTTTGTACTTCTTCTCCATGTTATTACTCTTCTTCATTGCTGTGGTGTTCTTCCCCTTCTTTTTCATCGTAGTCGTCTTTTTTCACTTCTTCGAAAAAGTACGAATTGAATAACTTGCTGAATAGCTAGGAAGCAAATTGTGGGGCATGAAGCTTAGAGACTAGATAACCTCAAATACTAGAATTACATTGCTTGTTTTTTTTTTTATTCGTTGAGTTTCTGTCTGTCTGTTAATTTGATCATTCGCTTGTTTGTCAGTTATTTATAATATGCTGCTTCAAGAAATTACTACCCTAACAGGATATCATGCACGAAACATCAAATTGGGTTAGTACGCCTGAGAATGTCAGCGGCAGCGCGTGTGTTTCGTGTCCTCCAATCATCAGCAGACCACAAAATTTCGAATCAGTCATACAGGTTAGGTACTTTGCTCTGCACTTACAGCAAATATTAATGTTTAACTGTCCAACGGCTTCACAGAAAATGAAGAAATGGAAGTCGCAAGTTAATGAACCATAGGGTATATGCAGGTAACCGTATTGCACCAAATGCATCCGTTGAACGTGGGACTGCACAAAATACAGAAAGGCGTAACACTTTTTGACCCTGTATTTATCATAGTGTCTCATCAGTTCCACCTAACTACAGGTGTGTGTGTGTGATCACCTAATGGCGGTCTTAGACGATAGTTGTGGAAGCCAATTCCAGTATACATAAAGGTGACACTAATGAAAGGAAAAGGGGCGACGACGTGACACATTAAGCAATCGGAGAGGCTGAAAGAAAAGTAGACGGGTCGATACCTGGACACGTTCAAGCCGGCTTCCCCCATAAACGACCCTTTGCTCACTGAAAATGAGCCGTTGCCAACGCCGCACTGGCTAACGACTAGTTCTCCGCGAGCGCTGTAATGAGGTCCACAGGGGACGCGGTCCGGTCACCGATCCAGCTCTGCGCGCCGCGCTTGAAGAAATGCGAGGAGAAAGCTTTAATGCATTCGCCGTTTTTTTCTTTTCATTGTTTGTTTTCCAACTAGCAGAGGTCACTGGAGGGAAGGAGGGCCACTCTGCGGGACAACGCGCCCAGGGCTGACCACGGTCGGGTTTAACGAAGCCCGCGGGAGTGATTAGCATGCCGCTCTTTCGCAGCACCCCTCCGCCATTTTTGTAGACGCACGGTCAAGCATTCTGAGCGACTGATGAGTACAAGCGCACTCCGCGCCATAACACGAGGAGGATACGGCGGCGCAAGCACAACCGCGCTACCTATAAAGAGATACCAATAAAGAGATTTACGCACGCCAACGAGCCTTAACCGGTAATAGTGGTAATGCACGAACATTGCCTTTTAAGCTCAGAGATTATAACGATTTCCAAAGCCAGCTTCGAAGACAAAGGGTGCATAAAAAAAAAATTACAGCATATCCACGGAGTGAATGATGATGAGTGGGCGAAGCTCAGGAGGTTCATCGTAGATCGTGCCGAGTTCCGGATTAATTTAGTTAACGCGTACGCTACGAATCCTCAAGGTTCAACTATGCACAAGTGAAATCTCCCACCGGCACTTCATTGCAAGTCAAGATCCAGTGCATATATATATATATATATATATATATATATATATATATATATATATGGGTTGCCGGTGAACGCTTCTCCAACGCGAGCAGTCGGTATTTCTCAATCAAGAAACTCAGGAGACGCTGCCTGCGCCAACGTTGTCTCTCGCGGGTGAGGGCGCGTTCTCCTTCTTTGCGAGCTGGTACAGCGTTCTCTGAGAGCGCACTCTCCTCCTCGCCTTGCGCACCGGTGGTGTTTGGCCAGCAGAGCGCCGCCATCGACTCCGCGGTTTCTCCTCTCCTGCGTGCCGCGACTGCGGAGAGGATGAAACCCTCTCCCACCTCCTGTGCGAGTGCCCGGCCTTCGACAGCGAGCGCGAGCAGCTGCGTGCTCGCTACCGCAACCTCGGGCTGCCCTGTGCCACGGAGCAAGACGTGCTCTTTCCAACAGGCTGCTCCGAACGTCGACGCTCCGCTCTCGCCGCAGTCCTCACCTTCATCGAGGACTCCGGGCTGACCGGGCGGTTTTAACCCCGCTCGACAGCTCGCTCCCTGCTGACTGACTCGGTGGGACGTGTGTGTATGTGTGTGTGTGCGTGTGTTTCGAACTCCCCCTTCCTTCCTATTCTTTCATATCCTTTCCCTTTGAGTGTACCGTTGAGTGTCCTCTCCGGAGAGACAGTTATCGTGCACTCCACTCCCCCTTTCCACCTTTCCACAGCAATAAAGAATCTCTTCTTCCTCTAAGAAAGAGCGTTTCCATAGCCAACGCGCGCCTTTCGCTTTCTCTCTGTCTCTCTCTCTCTCTCACAAGACAGCAGAGGCACGCGCCGGGAGAGAGAGAGAGGCACGCGCCGAGGCGAACGCCGAGGGCGAGCGCGTGCCAGAGGGCGAGCGCGTGCCGAGGGCGAGCGCGTGACCGACTGACGCCTGACGCCTGACGCGTGACAAGGTTAGACTAAGAGGAGCTTCGCCCCTAATATTTGTTTAATGTTCGAAGCTAGAGCGGTACAGAGGAACCTCTTTATTGCAAAGCACTCACGCTAGCCAGTGTATTAATTTGCTCGTTATTTTCCAGGGAATGTAGTGTGGGGAAAGATGACATAAAGGAGCAGGGGGAGAATAACGTGCAAAAATAATTTATATACGTTTCCGGATTTAGTGGTTGTGTAGGAGGGTTCCGTACGAAGTGTGTTGCTCACCATTCCTTCATTCCTGGCTAATAATGCCTAGCGAATGTTGAACCAAGCAGACTAACAATACAAAAAATATAAAGAGAAGCTTCCGCTGGCCTAAGCACTCATACGAACCAACAAGATAAACAAAAGACATCGACATCACACTTTGTAATTCGTGATTTGAATGCCGAATTCTGGGTCATCTTTCGTCTTTGGCGACGTCAGAACTCGTAGGCATTTTACTAGTAATCTTCCTTATCAAATTTTCAAAGGCGCCAAGAAAGTGAGTCGTCATCACCGATTCTTTAGTGGTTCCTACGTGCTTTGAAAGTGCCACCGCGAAGTACATAGGTACATGTATCATATACGCTATACGAAAGAAACTTTTGCAAGCTACGGGGCTAAAACACAACGCGGTATTTAAATAGTATTCTAGCCACTGCGGAATCACCGGGAAGGAAATATGAGATGCGAAGGTTAAATTTAGGTTGCGCACCTTCCAGTGTTACAGTAGCAGCACGACGACCCTGCGTATTCAGGCGAGGAATAATGCAACCAGTGGGCATTCCGGCTCAACCCCGTGATACAGCCCGAAGTTCAGTTTAAATAATTCCTTATCATTGTTTCCTGTTAAGTACAGAAAGGCATAATTCGCAAAAAGTATTACCAGGGGCGTAGGAGTGTGCATGCACAGAAGCATATGCAAGCATGAGATGTGACATCAGGAAGAGCACCGAAGTTCCAGGAAGTTCGATGTGGTGGTTAGTCTGGCTTTGTCGATACGAGCACACAATTTAACAAAGCGTGCAGAAACGGGACAAGGAACAAGATACACACGGCAAAGCTCCCACGCTATCTCTACTTTATTCTTTGTCCTATTTCTGCGTTGATAATAAAAGCTCTTCGGTTTATCGAAACTAGGCGTTCTAAGAAAGACGACGCTAATTAATCTCCTTAACTGCCAATCGCGCTGGTGAGCTGATAAAGTTGTTTGATGCTTTGTTAATTATCTTCTCGCAGTTAATCTGAAGGTGAAAAGCTTGTGTGAGAAAGCAACGTCATTACAGACAAACAAATAGGAGCAGGGTTCCTAAATTATCCGGTCGCGACTGAAGCTTTATCAGAACCAAACCACGCGTTGAGCTTTCACCAGCAGCGAAGTTACTTTCTGCAGTATTGCAAAAAGGCGCAACATGTTCTATTCATCTGCCCGTAGAACGAAAGTTCGGTTGCTGGTTAAGTTCCAAGTGCATGTTAGAATAAAGCCTGTGCCGTCATGGTAATTTTAGCAGCAGTAGAAAACATCGATTAAGTTAGGCAGAAGGGCTTACTCAGAGCGACTCTTCTTGCGTTTTGCCCATCTGACACTGGAATACACAAGCAGAACTTTCAGTATTTTTAAAGTACATTTCAGTACAGGCACTGAAATATAAGTTCTTTCATCACGCCATCATGACACTAGTTAATTACGCCGTTACGCCGCTGGCCGCATTATTAGTAGTAGCGTCCCAACATTTCAGGACCTTGTAATTGTAATTTGCTTTTACCAAAGAAAAGGAGAATAATCCGAATTAGAGATCGAAGGTGCCTCTTGCTTTGCAACGAAAGATATGAAGCCTGCTGACGCGAGCCAATCCACAAAAGAGTTGGCTGTTATAAAAATAGGTAATCGACGCTATAAGTATAATGCTGAGCTATAGCATGAAACGCGTTGCATTGTAATAGAATAAATCTTTCTCTCGAAACACGTATAATCGAACCAACATTTGGCATTAAATTGCCAAGATGCATATTTATTTCACATATGAGGTTTCACGTGCAATACGCCCGACGTGATCATCAGACGCACCGTTAGGAGAAACACCAGATGATCTTGACCTTCTCGAGTTGCTTAATTTGCACGGAAATGTAAGTGCAGAAATGTTGCTGAATTCATGCCTCATTGAAATGCAGCCGCAGTCACCGGGAATCAAACCTGAGTCCTCGAGCTTGGTGCGAGAGAGAGAGAGAGAGAGAGAGAGAGAGAGAGACAAGGGAAGGGAAAGGCAGGGAGTTTAACCAGGCGCGCGTCCGGTTTGCTACTCTGCACTTGGGGAAAGAGGAATAGGGATACAAAGAGGCAGGGGACAGAAAAAGAAGAGTGCCGCCATATCCGAGAGTGCCAGTTGTCACAAGAGTCTTTCGGTGCTGTCAGTAGAATGTAGATTCTGGCTTTGAGGCACGTATCCCAGGCATGGCCCCGGGCAGCAGATGAGGAACGCATGCGAGGTTTATGAAGACCCAAGCAACCGCATGGCGTAAACCACACGTCGAGCAGTCCACGGAAAGTAGTAGCAGAAGAAACTTCGGTGTGAATTATTTTTTGAAGGTATTCTTATTCAATATTTCAATTGAAGTGGCAGGTCGGGATGACAGCAGAAGGGGCATGAGAATCCTCCGGTGTGCGATGGCATGCAAAACATAATGGTCTCTTGTATTTATGGGGGAAATTGAATTAATCAACAGAATTGCCAATTTCTCGAGCTTGTTGACATAACACCTAACCCTAACCTAGCACCTATCCATAACATAACACCTAACCTAGCACGAACGTATTCAGTTTTTAAACGTCTCGAGCGCAGCTGCAGGCCGTAAGCTCAACATGCAAATGTGACGTCAGGTACTCTAGCAGTGTCGTTGTACAGAACATGTCTAATTCCTGTATACTAAGCAGCTGCCGTTGATTAATTTTTTTTTTAGAACTTTTCCCGAGCTTTTCTTGTTCATTTTTTCTTGCTGTCTTTTCTTTCTGCCAAAGAATGCGTTAAAAAAAAAATACCAACCGAACACGTTGACACGGGACACATTGCCTCCTGTCGCGTTGCGAACACCCATAGCGTGTTCTTCGGCAATTCATCGACCTCACCTACGAGGTAACGCCTCCAGAATCCATGACGTCGTCAGTCGGTCGCCCAACACGTGTAACTGTGCATGCTGTGAGGCCGAAGCAGTGTTATGCGCCCGAAACGCAGCCATAGTCCCGTTTCCAGCATCTGTTCCCGTTCAGCAGCACCAAGCCGGTGTTTCTGCCGCCAGCGGTTTGCGTCGCGGAACACCCTTAACGGAGCACAGGCACATGCGCACAGCGATATGTCTGTGATGACGGCGCGCCGAAGCACGTACGTGGATTCGCCATACCGCTGGCAGCTGTATATACTACTGTAAAAATGTATATTCCCCCCGGACGCCTTTCTGGTTAACCTCCCTGCCTTTCTGTTTTCCCCTTCCTTCCTTCTGTATATTTCTCTATATAAATCGTTGCTTTTCCTCGTTTTTAACGTAATTAATCTTCATGCATTCGTGTTAACACGGCAGTGGATTGCGCACTTACTCGATATTTAACTCCGGCAACAAGCCCCAGTGACATCCGGAAGAGGCGAAAAATGACAACCGATTTCCCACACGAAGCGAACAACATTCTCATAGCAAACAAACGTCACGATTGCAGACATCAAGAAGCGGCACAGAATCACAGGGAGGCCGTCGAAGTGGAGCTCCTCTGCACGGGCCCGGATCAATGTAATTGGCCAAAACAACGGGCAACCGTCGAGTGCAGACGGGTGTGCAGGGCCGTGGCAGTTTGCGCAGTCATGCGGCAGAAATCAAATTACGCGCCTCTCGACCATAGGGACACCGCCGCGGTACCGGCCTGTGAACGTGACGAAACGTGCAACTGTGTTACAGACAGTCCCCGTCAGCTCAAATGGGACGCGGCCTCGTTTTCGTGCAGGCTGGCAATTTGCTGGGTTACCAAGGCGACGTGACGTGCCTCGTAAGCTGCAGGTTGCTGTAAGTACTGCTGGCGCACTTGGTTCGAGTATCCACTCGGTCACGATGAAATCAAGTGCAAAGCAAGCGTTATCGGTTCGTACGGTTAAGCGCATTTTCTTTTGTTCCGAATGCCATTTCATTGGTGAAAGGCGGTAATTGTCCCGTTTCAGGAACATTTCTCGGAGGAACGAAGGTGTCCGAACTTCGAACCCTATTTGATGAAAACCCTATGTGGTAGGTTAGAGGCTATAGGTGTTGCGCTGTCAAGCTCAAGGAAGAAAGATGAAATCCTAGCGACGGCGCCGGCGCTTCGAGAGGGCCAAATGTATGAACACCTGCGTGCCAAAATCTGCGTAGAACCCCGTTGCCATTTATTTTATTGATCTCATCCATTTCGGTGGTGACATTGGGTTCTTTGTCTATTAGCACATGCATCCGACTTTTGCCTATTCCCAATCTTCTCTTAATCGCCTTCAGACTACCATTGTTCTTTAGAGCACGATCAGTTTTCTCCATATTAAACTTTATTATATCGGCTGCCCTACGCTTTGCCTGCTGACTGCTTTTTTCGAAAGATAAGCCAGTTCCAATCTGTTTGGTGGTTTAGAATACGAGGGCAAGTTAAAGAATCCCAGGTGGCGTCAAATTAGCCTGCAGTCTCCAGCTACGGCGTATCTCATAATAAAATGGTTCTCTGAAAGCTTCAAATATCGAATGAAATGCACTGCGGACGGCCTAATGAAAACCTACCGTGGAAACCAGTTAGGACCTCTTCTAGTGATGATATATTTAGTTGGTTATTTTGTTAGCTAGTTAATTCAATACCTTCAATGATCGAAAGAATTACGAAAAGCGGTTTTGTTATTTGCTTGCGACACGCTGACAACAGCGACCGGGAGGAGCAGTACCCTCCATAGCTTTTGAGATTTGAGAGATGAAGATAGCGGGAGAGAAAACATTTAATAAATGAATAAATAAATAAATAAATACGGTGCAAGCTATCAGTAAACCGGAAGTCTAGTTAGTGAAGGAGTTGCGGTCACAAAGTCGAGCTCAAAACAGGCTTTTCGGGGCCTTTACGGTTTCCTCGACATCACACTCGGAGACTATGATCCTGAGAGTGTGATCAGGGTACCCGCACGGGTAGTTTCGTTGTAAGTAGTTTTGTCAAACTCTGTCCTGCTCACGTCGAACAGTTCCTGTGGCAAGTTGTATATTTAGTCAAGACCTGTCAACCCCATGCGCCGCTGTACTTGAAGAGGCAACAGTGGTGACAGTGCCCAGAAAGTATCCAGTCAACGTAATCAGGAGCCGACCGTTACTGGGACCAGGCTTAGTTTAACTACAACAGTGGCCTGCCAGGCAGAAATCAGCTTATTAACAAAAGATTTATCTGTTGGGTGCAGGCTACTAGAAACGCTGTATTTTTCTTAAGCATGGTCGTGGACGCCAAAGACAATTTTGAGACGGCCCTGGTGGCACAAAAGTGTAATTGCCACCAAGGTGATATCGATATTTTGCTCTTTACCAGGTGTAGACTTATCTCAAGTATCTTTACGAGGAATGTACACGTGAACATACAGCGCTACTTCAGCAACTACAATTTGTCGTCACCAGCTCTGTCTCACCTTAGTAAAAAAAAAAAAAAATCAATCAATCTGACCTATCTGCGTCACACTGACTATACCCATAGTCGTGAACAGTACTTCACAGTCGTGCTCTAATTTATCTAAGGATCCATATATGCATATGGACAGGCAGCTATTGTTAAAGCATCTTATGAATAGAGCAAGGTGACCTCGTGAAACTTGTTAGAGGCAAGTCATTATCGATGCAGACAAACCCAAGGAAAAAACGAAAAGTATGTAATGAGGATCGCAGACATAATTCCAGAATGAACTGCTGCAATTTAGAAGAAACAGCGATGCAGCAGGAAGATGAGGGGAGAGCCTAGGTACTGTAAGTTGTCGCTCACAATGGATGTCACTGTAATGTTATGTTCTTTAGTTCACAGCCTCTCCTGAAAAACAAAAACAAAAAAATATCCTGAGAAAGCCTTTCTATGCGTCTGCTTCAACTAGTTTTCCTTGCAAACAGTAATATGACTTGCACATCGCGCATTCTTGCTAATGTTACGAGTATTGCTCTGTTCTTACTACTGTTATTGTTAATATTGTTAATAATGAGCGGCTGAGCTGCACATCAAAGCATAGTTTTTGTGACTGGTTGGCCGTTCAAAGGAGAACAAAATTATTCGTTCTCTAATGTCTTTCCCTCCAGGAAGTGGCACTGCAACAACAGCTAAGGCGACTGCCGTGATGTACTATATGAATAAAACACCATTAACTACGAGCCAAATGTTTTAAAAGCCTGTAAGTTAACATGCATGATCACGTCAGTTACCGTGGGTCGCAACTAATTATTCATGCACAGTGCCGACCTAATTGTTCTCTCTCTGGTATATATATATAAAAAAAGACGTACAAATGCCGATCGCATTTGGTACTCTTTTAGCCGAGGGGAGCGAACTAGAAAGGGTTTAAAACCGCCATGCAGGAAGAGAAAAGCTATTTCACAAGCGACGGCAAACGAAGACTCTAGTGAAATGGCATGATGTGCATTCAGGAGAAGTGACGTAGTCTGAGTATGAAAAAATGATCCCCATACTTTCTCGCCTAACCCATTCATCGTCATCGCCTAACCCATTCATCACGATAGCAACCTTTAGTATATAGACGCATGCTATGAATGCGTTCCTAATTACTGCTTCATTATAGCCTATTTAGTGTGTCTGTATTTGCCCTAAACGCAAAATAAAATTTGGACACCACCCTATAGAAGCCATACGCAGCGTACATGTTCACGGGGTGTTCCATTCGCAAGCCCGTTGCACCAAAACAAAAGGAATAATCCCCGTGGAAGTGCAGTCTTATGACCTATACCTGGGAACGTCTGCACCCCGTACGTTTCCTGGGAATTAATGTGCTCATATTTCAGAACGAAAAGGTGTGTACGCGCAAAAGAGAACAAAGAAAGGTCAAGTGTTAATGCAAGAGATTTAGGTAACACTAACTTTTAATTATGCAAATATTTTTACGACTTATAATCGCCGCGTTTCGAATATACTCTTACGTGAAAGACAAGTTAATGAAACCAAAGACAGTTTGAGGATTATATTCACAACAGCGGTTGCAGCGCTAACCTGACTCGGCGCACATCCCGAACCAACCTCGCTCCTTCT
Organism: Hyalomma asiaticum; assembly: GCA_013339685.2. NCBI lineage: Eukaryota > Metazoa > Arthropoda > Arachnida > Ixodida > Ixodidae > Hyalomma > Hyalomma asiaticum. The sequence goes on along the minus strand of CM023485.1, from coordinate 17,390,669 downwards.
CTTCTTCGCTAGGCGATTGGCGTCCCGGTGCATCATATCAGCCAAATACAACACGCGTGCAACAACGTTTTATAAGATACGTTTATTAGTACCAGGTCCGGCAAGTACGTCGGAGTTAAGACCATTTACATTTGAATGAATCTTCAAGTGTAAGCATACTTGATCCGTCTGCGAAGCCAGTGATAGTGGCTCCTACGCGAAGCCGGGCCTTCTGTTTCGCATTGCACTTGCGGGAATCGTGCAGGACACCGCGCTGGGCATTCAAACGGTCTTCACGGTGTTGAGCAGTTTGTAAGCTGCGCCCTCTTGGGTTATGCATGAGCATCGCCGTAAGCCGCCTACCACGTTCAACGGTAGTCTCCCGTTCTCGGAGACAACGCCACACCATCAGAGCATTTTTGAAACATTAAGCGCGCAGTGTACAAGAAGGGTATGGGACCCATGCGCTTGCCCGTAACCAATATTTTATTAAAAACACTTCACTGTGATTTGAACAACACTAACGTTTGATTCAGTTTTTTCGAGTAACTGATTGACGACACAGACACGATTCACCGAAGAATGTTCCTTCTTGAAGACAGCTCGTTACCTCGGTCGAATTAACCAAGCATTGCCCTGGCTCTGCTCAAAGTTCTCTTAATGAATATTTTATACAATAAAACGGTAGATCAAATATATCGCACACTTAACCGAGCAGCAAGGGTACCGGCCGAGGAAAGCCAGGCTAACGTAGGCGCACCAAGCCCGGAGCTGTGGTTACAATACCATTACAACACCATACTTACCACCTCTACTTTATCGCATCCGAAGAAATTCATTGCAACCTTTAGCGCAGTGACGCAAGATTTCGCACATAACTTATTTGTCCGCTCTGCCCACTGTCCTACGCTTGGTGACATTGAACGTTACATATTAAAGCCCTACGATTTCGATGAGACCGTAAGTAGACTAGAAAGCAACGTGACTCCAAGCTCAATTGCAAGTGACATTGTGATTCTGCGAGAACAGAAGATATTCAGAAGAAAGGCAATTTGTATCCCCTAGGGCTCACAAGTCATATCTGGCTGGAGTGTGAGTGACGAGAGGTGTCGGCCGAAGCATTTCTTACAACGTGCAACGCACTGACACCAACTGTGGCGAACTTCGCACCATGCCATGTTTGACGGCGGCGCTCTGTAGGAAGGATTGCAGTTAACCTTGTTATATCTAGATACATCTGTAGCATCGAACAATCATCTTCCCCTGTTTTCTTTCCATACTCGCCAGGACTAACTGGAATAACGCCGCCCTCTTTTTCCTCTGTCAACACAATTCGTCGGAGTTCCAGAAAGAGAAGTAACAGTCAGCATAAAGCCATAAGAAGAGCAACATTTTGTTTCTCCCTGCCACGTGGAAGGCTGTGCTCTTCGTACCGTTGACAGCGCACATGTCACGGACCCCACTTTGACGTGCAAGATTGCCTCGTCGCGTTTATGTTCCCCTCATGAAATTTTCTCCCTCGTTTGCGACATCGGAGAAGAAAAGCACTCGGCTTGACGGCACATGCTCGTACAGCGTCTTCTTTCGTGGCACTCGATCGACCAGCAATCACTGCTCCACACCTAGTATCTGCAATTTAACGTGCTTCCTGCCAGCAAAACTTATGCTTGACAGTTCTTTGATAGAGATTTCTTGCTCAGGACCAACTATAGCCCTCGCTATAAGTATGGTATTGCTTTGTATCAGATACAGTTTACTTTTTGTTGCAATGTTATATCCCGACGCCAACGCTCCTTTTTTCTGACAAATTACGTTTTTCGCATTTGACACTGTGTTTTTTTTTATTTAGTTCGTCCTTCAGAAGCATTCCGACATGACAAATGCTCGTATGCGCCTAATAAGATTATTTGCGCAGTGGCTGCACAAATCGTCCTACGAAAATCACTGCGCATGTGCAGAAAGACCCGTCTCCAAGATCTCCAATATCTACATAGCAACGTAGACGAAAAATGCTTTGGAGCCGACTGGGGGAAAAGGGAACGTTCTTTTGCTCATTTGTCCATTTTATCACTGTTTTAAATATAATGCATAAAAAAAGCATTGCATGATCCTGCGCTTCACATACGTGGCAGTATACCCAAGAATTTTACACTTCGTGTACTTTGTATTTCTCGTTCTTTCAGAAGCTTCTACATATAGCATAAAGGTGGATAAACCAAAGTAAAGACCAGAAATGAAGCAAGAGTATACACACGGTATACTGCATGAAAGTTGAGAGGAAAAGGAAGCACTGAAAAAGTGGATGAGCAGTAGAAAAGTGCGTGCTAGTTGTCACACGGTACGTAAAAGTACAGCGCCACGTGGTGCATAGTCAAAATTTGATGGATAGTTGGATTAACTTTGCATGTCGCTGCAGCGCTTTTGCAACCGCCTGCACTGATGCCTGTGTGTGCCCACAATCAGAAAAACTTTCATCCGAACACAAAAGGAGCCCGCTGTCCTGCGCGGGGCTACACAACACAAATGGACATGTTTAAAGGGACAGACAACTGCTCAGAACGTGTGAGTGGACACTTGTGGATTTCGAAAGAGCTTGAATTATAGTGATGGAATCGAGCACCCTATCGCGATTTCAACAGTAGATGTATTTTTAAATATAGCTTAAAAATTGCGGCAACTGAAATGTGGCGCTGCCTGGTGGAGACGCCTTGGTACCGCTATTTGGAGTCTTTGAATCGTCGTACGTCGCCTGTTGGTGTTCATGCGACCATAACTAGGCCTTAAAGTTGCATTCTACACATAAAAACGCATCTCCGCCCAACTAGTTCCTTTCTATGCAGTAAAAGGAGTCGATGCTGAGCAGCGGCGCTGCCTTCACGGCAACCGAAAACCTGCTTTTAACCTCGGCGTATGCGCTCAGTGGCTCCCAGGCATAGCGCGCATGCGCCCTGTGGAGGCATAGCCTGGCGCGAGCACGTCGGACGATTGTCAGCCACTGTTTTCAACACGTGTTGCATGTGAAACTCCATAGGCCAAAAATTCTCATGAAAAATGTTTTACGGCATTTTCCCTGTTGTCATTGCGTGACAGGACACCCTGACCGGTAAGCTTTCCGTTGAAATAAAGAAAACAGGTACCTTAAATATTGGTTGTCGGTCTCTTTAAACCAGTTAGAGTGCTGTGTTTCTACTTGTTTCTCTTTATTGGGGTCCCCGAACGGCCAGCACCCACCCCAGGCGATTTGCCAAGAATCGAGTAAACTAAAATAGAGTTGACACGACGAGCTGTATCACAAATGGTGATGGATATCAGGCGCAACAAAATGTATTCAATAGGGAAATTGAAAGAATCAGCAATAAAACTGTGCAGCCACAACTAAAAGGTTGTCGCCATCTGTCGACGTATCTCCATGAGAGTATTCTGGAGAATAACCTCCCAAAGACGGTGTATTAACAGCGGAGTAGATGTAGGGCCTGCCAGTTCGTAGATCTCTAGTGGTAACTGGTACTCATACTCCGGAGCAGGTGTGTTCTAGCCCCCCGAACCAATACCTACTACCGCACTCTACCCGAGATTGCCCATAGTGCACTATTACGTGACAGTGATTACGCGAAAACCAATGTGCGATGATGTGTAGAAAAGGTTTAGCTCGGAGTTGCACGTTGCGTTCCTGCACCCGTGGCTGCATTTCCATCATGGCGCGAAATGGAAAGAAAGAAAGAAAGAAAGAAAGAAAGAAAGAAAAAGAAAGAGAAAGGAAAAAGTGATAAAGAAAAAAAAGAAGAAGTGACAACGAAACGAAAGAAAGAAAGAAAGAAAGAAAGAAAGAAAGAAAGAAAGAAAGAAAGAAAGAAAGAAAGAAAGAAAGAAAGAAAGAAAGAAAGAACCTGCTGCCTTGGCCCTCGACCCACTACGAGACTGCCGCTTCACACCCTTGCCAGTTAGTTACGCCATGATTAACGAAAAATGTACAGCTTCGCTGTGCCAATTATTTTCACTGCGTGGAAGTGACTTGAATTTTTCCAATGGGAAGGTTAAATGCAGTGCAGTCGAAACAACGTCGACGTGGTGTTCATCACTTTAACAGAACATCGTGATGGTATTCAGTAGCGGTGACAGTGTAATATTCAATAACACGTAGCATCGACATTACATACGGCTACGAGTGTCAGCCGGAGCATTTCGACACGGAAAGCAACTGGAGCAAGAGCTCTTTTCAACAGGCATTTGAATGTTGGGCTCATCGTAAAATTCTCACTCGATGCATGCTATCAGCGTGCACAGATGCAATGGGCATTGTTGCGATGCAGCTAGAACTTTCGATTAAAAGAACTGTACGTGCCTGAAGTATAAAGCAGGCGGAATTCCAATAGTGACGTGAGCGGCTGCTCAATGCGCTGGACCAATCATTTTAGGCGTGGTGTATTTTTCTCGGAATACTTGCATTTCTTTTGTCCACCTTAACTCTCATTTATTTACTGTATCTTTTTCGCGTCTTCTCTGCCTTTCATATTTCTATTCCTACCTCCCGGACAGCTGGCAGGCAATGTGCCCCATTTTGTGGCTGCTGTCAGCCTGCTCTCTTACGATTTCCACTTTGTCTAGTTGTGGTAGGGGTGAATCTCTATGCGCAGAAACGGTAAAAGAGCAGCACATGCAATGCTCCCAAGGAACACAGGAACACTACAGAATTTCGCACAAATATATAGTGAATAATAATAAGTACGACCTGAAATTACGTGTGACTTTTCAAATTCCAAAACAAGGGTATGCATAAATTATTACCCTCTACAACATTTACATATAATTAACTGCCTTCCAGTTTGCAATTAAAGTGTATTTACAAGTTCTTGCCTATCAGTCTTTTCAATGTAACTTTACAGCTGCAAAGTATTTCCGAACCGACGTAGAGCTCGTGGGCGAAGAGGACACGTATCTTTCTGCTGAAACATTTTTATCAAAATCTGTATGAGCTAAAAACAAACACCCTTTGTACGAGCTAACCTGTCACTGCTATTTGATACAACTACCTGCAGGAAAAAAAAATTTACGACTTTCCAACAGTAAGCCTTCCCTGCATCTTTGCCCAGAGAATCCCGACAAGTGCAATAAAGTAAAAGGAATAGTTCAGAGGGTATCAAGTATTTTACTTTTACTTCCCTCGTAAGGCCACGTCACTCGGGCTCTAAAATCCGTACCACGACGGGGTCCACTTGCTCACATAAAAATGCCTTTGCTACTTTGTTTTGCTTTTCTCAAAAAGGGTAGGTGCCCCAGAAGTGAAAACGGCGCTTCTGAGAGCCCGTTTCCCCATGAGAACCAGGGTCAAAAATTGCAGCCGGTGGCATAAGAAAAAAAACAAACAAACAAAAAACTATGTATCTACGTATCTTTTTTCTAGCTTTCTTTCCCTCAAGCAGATTGTACGCTTTGTCGTCGCCAGATCCCGCTGTATTTGTCAACGATCCAAGAAGAAATAATGGGCCCCAACTTCCACGACAATCTTGCGCCAACTTTCTATAGATGGTATCCCGCTGTGTATATACGGATGAATGCGGTTAGCCGCATTTGTTGAAATATAAATAAATTTAGTCGGCACCCGCAGTCAAGAGAAGACGGCGCCGACTGGGCAGTTTTCTGCGTGCATTTGGCCAGCAACAGGTATTGCGCTTAACATTAGCCTGCATCATTCGCAGTGAAGTGAGAAATAGGAATGAGAATATTAAATACTAAGGGTTCCAGCTCCATGTTACGTCAGCAAAGAGTCACCAATGCTGGCTATTATGGGCGATTGCGCCACTTCGAGAGAAGCAAAGTGAGGCAGAGGGGCACACCTTATACTCTCTTCGGGTAAGCAGGATGTGAAAGCGGCAGCAAGGCTCACGACAGCTTTCAAAGTATTACTTTACGATCGTGTTAGCTTTAACAAGGCATAACGAATGACCGGCTTTTTATTAAATGCAACAATTTTATGAGAATTCGCACGATTTCGCTTTCTTCTAGCGGCTTAACAATGCCCTTTCCCTCGACAACCTATCCACGTTTTCCAGAAATACATAAAGGATAAGTGAGTAACCTTATAGGCGATGAAATGAAACGAAAAAAAGAACTGCCGCGTTCAAGAAGGCAACTTTCGTTTAAGTGCTTTCGCGTACGAAAGAAGGCATTATCCCGCCAGGGTTATTATGGAGAAGCAATCTGCCGTAAATTGATCATGCAAATTATGCCCTTCAAAGCCAAATGTCGCCCTGGCATTTCTTTCGTGAGAGAATACCTCAGCTTACAGCGCCGAAAGGTTCACGCCGAACCATTAATTATCCATGCTGAGAATAACAAAACGAACACGTAAGGACACCATAATCGGCGGCTTGAGGAAAAGATGTTTGCTAAGGTTTATTACCCAGTTCTCAGACAATTTGGGCTCATTTTGACGAGCAGATGTTTTTCTTAAGCATGGGCGCTACCAAGTCTGATTAACGACGCAATTAAGTTTCGTCATTAACGGCAAGTAACACGTGCTTTCGAGTAACACACTTCGGGACGGTGACATATTATTTGCTTTACATTATGTCAAACGATGGCTCCTGAATAATGTATTTTCTGGATGTTCGTAAGAACATAAGCGCCTGTCATTATTCGAAGATTTTGAAGAGAAGCTGGCATAGCAGTGAGGATACGAGCTTTAACAATTTAGGCTTAACCGTTGCAACTGTGTTTCGTTCTTACTATATCCCTACACCGCATTTTTTTTTTCATCGCAAAGTTCCCCAGTTTACGGACTTTCAGAAATTTCGCACCAAGGGGTGGCACCATTAGTCGGTAGTTATAACAAGCCTTATTTCGTAATGCTTGTGAACAAAAAATAGGAATAGCAAATATTTAGCACAAGAACATACATGCACGAATTTCTGTGCAAACATTTAAATCCCACTCTCGCTCAAGCGGTATTCTTACAGACATCGAATTTTGAACTTGTTTTTCTGGGCTAAACATTGTACTAAGCCAGAAATTGGAGTGAATGCAGCCCATGAATTGTTACTACCAGCGATCGTTTGTGTAACCTTTAAATATCTTACAAGCTCTTGTGAATATCATGGCTGGACAAAAGAGGAAAATGACCTGTGTCCAGTCTACAACTGCGCAATACAGCGCTGAAAATACAATATCACAATTTTGTAAACGCAGCCGTCACCACGTTTATACCACATAAAGCGGAAGTAATTTCAGTAGCCTTTCATGATGTCTTTTCTGTCTTAGAGGATTCACTAGAACTGATTTGCCAGACATAGTTACCACTTTAAAATATATCCATAACTTCACACTGGGACTTTCGGAAAATCGTCGGACACATTAGGAAAACTTTACGCGAGTCTTAAGTTTCTATCATGCGTTATGTATTTTTTGTGCAGAGGTGAAGTACGAATCTGTACTTTATGATGCCTTTTATATTTTTTGGCTAGCCGCGCCACGGTTGTCTAGTAGCTATTGAACTCGGCTGCTCATCCGAAGGCTGCTAACAAAAATTGTTGGAATTCTTGGTAATGATTATGTGTTTACATACGTTGAAATGTGCGTTTTGTACGACACCCGTGTTACGTTGGTGTCGTTATTTTCGAGAAATTTGGTGTGTTTCTGCACTTTTTTTCTGCATGCGAAAACCCAGCATTTTTTTTTTTTTTTTTAGTGACGTGCTATGTACAGATCTTACAGGTGCGTTCAAAATGCTGCCTTTTTGCCCTGAATACTATCTTTAGAAATTAGCAAATAAGACGTATATAACACGATCGAACACATTTGAATAATTAATTTGACAAATTAATTACACAATACCCGTAGTTACTTTGCACAGGCCGCACAACGAGACGGCATTGTGGAGGTGTAGTGGACCCGCGCGACTCACCAAACTTCGTAGGCGACCCTAGCCCATGACTTAGGTGTCTTCTAGCGGCACTGGCACGACGCGCTAATTCTCAGCCCTTCACAACCTGCCACGCTCTTCCGTAATTCATTTTTATTAATTATTCTCATGGTTACAACACCTTCAGCATAAGACACCTGTGCACCGATAACATACACTACTCCTAAGATGTCCTATTTCGTATTGTCTTAATTTCTAAGGCAATTTTGAACATGTTTTATTTCTTTTGTCACAGGCGTAACGAGATGCTTCTGAAGGAACAACGCCCCGCCACGGTGGTCTAGTGGTTATGGCACTCGGCTGCAGATCCGAAGGTCGCGGGATCGAATCCCGGCCGCGGCGGCTGCATTTCGATGGAGGCGAAATGTTGAGGCCCGTGTGCTGTGCGATGTCAGTGCACGTTAAAGAACCCCAGGTGGTCGAAATTTCCGGAGACCTGCACTACGGCGTCTCTCATAATCAGAACTGGTTTTGGGACGTTAAACCCCACAAATCAATCAAATCAATCATCAATCTGTTGTTGTTATGTGGGGTTTAACGTCCCAAAACCAGCTCTGATTATGAGAGACGCCGTAGTGGAGGGCTCCGGAAATTTTGACCACCTGGGGTTCTTTAACGTGCACTGACATCGCACAGCACACGGGCCTCAACATTTCGCCTCCATCGAAATGCAGCCGCCGCGGCCGGGATTCGATCCCGCGACCCTCGGATCAGCAGCCGAGTACCTTAGCCACTAGACCACCGTGGCGGGGCCAATCATCAATCTGAAGGAACAAGAGTGTCATACTGTACTCGTGGCACTAACGATTGACGTAACACATAGATGACGCGCAACAAGGCCACATAGCCCCAAATAAAACGGTCTGTTGATTTATCACCGTGAAGTTCACGGCACATGAAAGTAAAGCAATCGAAAGCTTAACAAAACACGTTGCTGGGCTAGTCGGTCACACATGTTGCTTGAAATATTTAGCGCTACTGTGTTTACTGTAGTGTCTGCGTCTAAAAAGTAGCGCTGAATATTTCAAGCAGCAATCGAAAGCAGAAAGAAATATTTTTCATTACACGTGTGCTTTCCTGGAAGCACGACTGTACACCCACTAGAGGTTTCACTTTCTTAAAATCATGGTTTCCTATAGCATCCATCGACAAAAAAAAAAAACAAAAAAAAAAACCCGGTGCCCGTCTGCGAAGGTGTTCCAACAACCTACGTTTGGTATGCAATCTACTTCTATCGCATGTATAGGCAAATTAAAACAACGTTCCACAAACCCGCCAGCACGTTTAACGCTGTAGACGTTGACACATCGCGTTTCTTGCTTCCTTCTTCCCGGTAGAAAATAAGTCATGAAGGCAGCGCACCAATTGTCTGACCGTGCGAATTACTTTTGAGTGGCCGAGTGTATAATGTAAAAAACCGTCAGGTCACAGTCCGAGCTAAGTGGTGATCAAGATAAGGTCGACTGGAAAATCCTATCATTCCGCTAGCGATACCGCAATATACCAACGGCAACGTGTTCGTAGGATGATTTAAGTGCGCCTCGAGGCAACGTTCCCATATTGCGAGATTTCCGAAGATACGCTGAAATATAAGTCGATTGAATTTCGAATGGTTCGTTCCTGCAGCGTCGGTCAAGCGCTTTGCTTAGGCGAATCATTTAAAGTAGTTTCATTGCCCAAGAGCTGATTTCGCTACATCCACATGACTGCCAAGTGAACACATCAGGACATTTCACATATTATTCGTTTTTCTTTTCCTTTATTGCGCTGGCGTCACGCAGGACCAGTTTCCTTTTTTTTTTTTACTCACTGCATTTCTAAGTCCGATTCTGCAACTAAGTTTCCATAAGCACATCGCAAACTGGCATTGCGATTTGATTCGCTGAATGGCATTAGCCATCCATCCCTGGATTCTAAGCAATGCAACGTCAGCTCGGCTCCAATATGTTAAGATGCTAACGTGACAATGATTAAATAAGGTAACTAAGCAAAACACTACCGAAGAGGGAAGAAGGGAGAGGTGAAGGAGTACAGCAGCACACCAAGACATGCGTGCTTTTGACTGCCTTTATCGCAGGACTCGGCTACTACATCCCAACTCAATTTCTGCAGTCCTATATATATGTGCACCAAGAACTACAGTGAATATGTCCGCACATAAAGCATAATGAGACCTTGTACTTTCATAATATTAAAAAAGAAACTTTCAATATATAGCAGGTGTTTGGCGATAGTGGTCACGAATTATTCCTCAGAATCTACCATAATTATTGTTTCAGGGATTTTGAAAAACGAATACCACTTCTTTCTTATGAAAGGGCTCCCGCGTTTTATTACGTTGTTAATATAAGTCGAAAAGTAGGCAAATTAGTTCTCATAAACTGCTACTAGTGCAGCTCGTCTAAGTGTTTAGATATTGATCACGTCCTAATATTGTTTACTTTCTCCGTTATACATCATTTCATATCTTCAGCTACTTTGAAACAGCATACTTTAGGTTGTACAATCTTGAACTAAGTGCAAACAGATCTCTCGACAATTTATTTGCAGAGCTGTCTATCTCACTTCATCGTCTATACCTGGGATAGTATAAATGTCGAAAACTAGAAGGCTATACATGCCGAGGGACTCATCTAGACCTCGACAAAATAGCACACAGTTCATGCTATTGCAACCAGCGCCAGCACTGCTGCTGCCGCTACTTTAGCCGAGCAAACGGTATTTTAGGGCAAGTTAAATGCTTGTCATGCAGAAAGAAAGCGACAGTAAAAAAGACCGACTGTTTCGCGTTTTCATGCTGCCCCCTTGAACAGATCGCGGTTTTTCTTTGGGCCGTTGTAACTTAATTGAAGGCGAAAGCAATGGCGCCTAATGTGGTTTGGAAAATATTTATATAGGTGCTCGAAACAGGAAGTATTCCAGTATTGTCCTTCGGCATTAGGCGTCGACTTAAAGACCCGCTGTTCCCTTTTTCAGCCATTTTGCCGTATCGTTTATTTTAACCGGACACCCGTCCTCATAATAATTTCTGGGGTCCTACGTCAAAAAAAAAAAAACAGGATATAATTACGAGAGACGCCTTAATGGGGGGGGGGGGGGGGGATCCGGAAATTTCGACCACCTGGGGTACTTTAACGAGCACTGACATCGCACAGTACGCGGGCCTCAAGATTTCGCCACCATCGAAGCGGAGCCGCCGCGCCGGAATTCGGTCCCACGACCTTCGGATCAGCAGAGAAGTGCCACGAAAACTAGAGCACCCTGGCGGAGCCGGACACTGGTATCGGATTCTCCAATTTATTTCCTCTTATTGAACCTTCCAGTCTCGCGGGATAGAAGACGTCCAACAGTCAACTCACGCGGAAAAAACTGAATCGAGATTGCCTGAAAATGCGTCGCGACCTAAATAAGCAGTCCGCATAGCCTTTCCCACTTCTCTCTATATTTTTCTAAAACGCTCCGCTATTCTGGTCACACAGTAGACTTATAAACGCGCCGGAAGTGAGTTTCGAAAAACTTTTCCCTCTAAAGTGGGAGGCATGGCTTTTCTTTCATCCTTTCTTCAGTTTATCTGGCACCCTGTTTTCCTCAACTGATATATTTTTACTTTTTTTTTCGTGCTATTCTCGCAAACTGCCTTGATTTCGCTTCGAGTTGCGATCGACCTTTGCCCTGGGGACAGCAGCTGCTTCTCCGTCGTTAGCACTCGCTTTTTTTTTTAATTTTTGCTTAGAAAGCGTTTCTCCTGTATAAACATGCTGCAGACGGAATCACCTCACGAACAAAGCTAAGGCCAGCAGTTTACAATTTCAAATCATGACTCCTGTTCCTGGCATCATGACAATGGCTCCTAACAAAATTGCTTTGGGGATGTCATTTAGTTTTCTAAGCACTAGGGATAACGTTGTTGAAAAATTTTCATTGCATTATTCGTCATCCCCGCCTTCCTAACAATATTTTCAGGCTGGCTGCGTGGTTGCAACGTTCGCAATGACGAAATCATGTGCCGTCCACGAACTGGATAAAGATGCAAGTAGTAGAACGGGACGCAATATAAAGATTAGATAACGAAATTTGAATGATGATCGCCATAACAAGAACAAACGGTTAGTAGTTTATATTTCTTTCTCGCAATTTCTTCATAGGAATTCTCGAAGAACATATATTGGGCAATTCCGATGCGTCCTTTCTGCCGCCATATAAAGTGACATTGAAAGGCCGGTAAACTAGGTATCAGAACAATTCTTGATATTGTTACTGCGCATACCTTAACGCTATTGGAAATTTTGTTATTTCGCATGTTTTTGAAACCGTTGTGTCGCAAGAAGGCGATGATTTTACCACGGCGAAATTCGCCCTAGTCTTGCCGTGGCATGTGATATGTGTACAGCTCCAGTGCATCCACTTTATGCAAAGAAAATTTTTGTCACAGTTACATTTGCAAATCTTGTTGCATGATCTTCGCAATTTGCAGCACAGGTACGCAACAATAACAAACAATGAAAGAACAAGCTAACTTCTGCTATAACCTTTACTACCACAGGCACATAAGTACCACATATATGAGTACCACATGACATGTGCCTTAAGGACAGACTGCGGAACCGTCGTAATAATGTAAAAAAAAAAAAACACGAAGGATGGCTCGGGAGGGCAATAATTTTATGTCTTGTGGCTGCGGACATTTTTTTTTTAATTTTAACTCGACCGTTTAGCTGGCACTTCTATATAGTGAACATATCACTCATGCCGAGGAAGACGCGGGAGGTATACTTACTATCTCACCACATTCACGCAAATGAGGTACCGTGCGGCCGCTTTTCGACCAAAGTTGATTCCTCTGCGCACCCAGCCACGAAGACCTTCAGGTCTGCTCAATAATGTTCTTCCCCTTCCTCATCTATACACCAGGCGACGGGGTTCTCAGTAATTAAAAGACTGTAACCGCCTCCACTTTTAGGTCGCAGCAAACCATAAATATACATTCACAGCCAGTGAAACAAAAAGTTACTTCCGTGGCACCTAACTGAAGCAGGTTGTTCTGGTTATCTCAACAGTAGTTCCGCTGGCTGTAAACGAGCACGCATTGGTACCCTGTACAATGTAAGTGCAACTTTACACGTCGCGTCGTTTACCTCCTTGCTGCTTCTTGGCTCCGTCTTCCGTTTTGTACCAAACAAATCGTAACGTATACACACTGGCGCAACTATCCGCGATCTTTAGAGGCCAATTTTGCTCTAACATTCGCAGCCCCTCTGAAAGAAATCTCAGCAAGACAGATAAGAGGAAACGCATTCGTTTATCCAAATGCGCGTTGCGTGCATACAAACACCGAGGTAAACACAAAAGAAAGGGTTGTTCTAGAAGTGACACAGCCCTATGTCTCACAGTGCTCCCTCTAACAGCGCGTCACCTCCTTCGCACGCTCCTCTTGTGCAAGCTCCGCTGTTTCCACAAAGTGGCTCGAATGGTCCGGAAAAATGTGCAGGCCAAAGCGGCGAACCAAGCAAAAAAAAGTACGAGTGATGCAAGATCTTGGAGCTCTTGAGTGGGGAGTTTGCAGGGCTTTTACCGGATTGGCACTGTTGCCTATCGGAAGAAAGAGAGACTAGCATTGCGACAGACGACAGAAAAAAACAGAGCTTGCACTAGAGCCGTGTGCGAATCGTTACCCGCCCGAAGGATCACAAATCCCCACCGGAATTCGCCTGTTGGCTCGCTCGCCGTCACAGCTGACTGCTGGTCCAACGCTTTTAACTCCCTCTGGCTATAGCACTGGCTCCTTCTGTCTGGTTTTGGCTCGTAACTTTTCACACCGAGACGCCAACGCTACCAAAGCTCTCGTGTTTCAAATCTGCGCATAATGCGTTACTTTTAATGCATTATCTATTAGTTGCGTCAGAGTCTTATTGAGAGACGCATTTAGCTAACAACCTGTTTTTATCATACAATGACGTTCACGAATTATTTTTATTTTTGGCATTGGATTAGACGACAATGGCTTCTGGGATGCCTGTCGTGACGAGCGGGCGCCACGACACATCATGTGCGGACGTCGTCGCTTATTATGCAGAGGCCGACACTTCCAATCGCTCCAGCTCACCTTGCCGTAAACCAATGTCATTATCAACTGTTCTAGGTCATCATCTGCAGAAGTGAACTGGTGAGAATAAACCCATTTTGAAGAGAACATTACCTTCATTTTCTTTGCAGTGAGGAATCTACGAGATAAATGTTTTCCGAAAAAGAGGGGAATTTAGCTAAAAGCAGATAGCCGCAGCAAACGAGCAAAATATTCGTGTTAGCGAGTATAAATGAAACATTGCCTACTATAGTTATCAATATCACAGCTATGCTTATTATTTGTGCAAAAAAAGAAAAAGAACAAGGAAAAACGAGGAGAAATAAATCCACTAAATTTGCTTAAGCAAGTCTCGCAAGTTCGAGAGCTCATTTTTCTCCAAGTTCATTCAATTTATCTCCCAGCCAACGTAACACATAAAAGAGAGAGATTCACGCGCAGCTGTCACGGCTCTAGTGGCGTGGCTGTCCGGCTGCATGATGACCGCCATTTAACCACGCCTAGCTCGTTCGATCCGCAGGAAGCGAGATGGTTCATTTCACCTGTTCCTGCACGCCCGTGCCCCCCCCCCCCCCCCTTTTTCTTTTTCTTTTTCCCCTGTTCTTTTTGTTGTTTATTTCCTTTAACTGGATAGTGTGAGCTTCGAACACGGGAAAATGATGAGCGGTCGCGATAGTTGGACGCTGGTCTCGCTCCCCACTTTAATAAATTGCATGCTTCTAGAAAAATCCTGACACGATCAAGATCGCGCGCAACAGAAGAACGCCGGTGCTATCACATGTTATGAACTGATTTAGTGACAGTATATTGAGGCGCTCATGTCGCCATTTTTTTTTCCTCACAGACTTCAGAACTTAAGAGAACCGAAGCATCACGGATATTGGTGTGTATTTCCTTCTCATGCTTCGCTCACTATAAAGCGTTCTCAAATAAGCGTGCCGAAAAGCAGTGGACAGTTCACAATTTCTTCGTTGTGCGAAGTTGCACCGCCTGCTTACTACACGTGTAAGAAAGTAAACTTGCCAAGCAAAGAATACTGGCATAAAGAAGGAACCATTACGTAAACCCTCTAACTGAAGAACGTTCGTAGGATAATGCAGAATGTGTTTGGACATTTTGACCGACCATCGTATCTAGGTGTGCTACACGTATATGGAAGCTCTTGGTACTTCTTAACCATATATTTACCTATGTGCGGTTAACCTGAATATTCACCACACTAACCCATGGAACCTATCCCGCGTATGGGTAGAGCCAGTCTGGGGGCATCTTTTTGCAGCATATGCACAACACCGGAGTTTGGGCGCACGGCACCGTCCTCTTATGTGTGGGGCTTTGATACAAACTGAACTTCAGTTCGCGAGCGTCTTTTTTGCGTGTTTGTGTTGCTTTTGTTCTAACTAGGCGAGCGCGGTGCTGTAGACAAAGGTTATCTTGCAAGTAAAGCTCACGTTATCGGTGCGCCCACACACCACATCGATAAATGCACTGAGAAGCATACGGTGCCCATGCAATCCTGTAAGGGGTCTTTTTCACAATTCACATATTTGCTTCCCTGGGGTGTCCATGCGCTCGGCGTGGGTGATTATCGAATTGGAGATGGAGACTAGAGATTGTTCAATTAGTCTGCGCCTTTCGCGCAAGGTTATTCCCGGAAGTACACTCTTCCTTCCTACGTGCTCTGATACACATAACTTTAGCGCTTGTACTACGCACTGTTAGCCAAAAACGAAAAAAAGGACAACGCCATCATCAGTTGTGCATGCTGCCTGGCAGAAAAGCTAGCTTTGCAACTACAAACACTGTTGCACTCTGCAATAGACTGCAACACCCACGCGACGGTTCACTTGCAGAAGAATAAATACCTAGAGCCTCAAGGCTTCCGACCAAAACCTTTTAAAAAAGGCGCTACACGAAGACCACCCTCGTGATCCAACATCTCAGCATGTCAAAAGCTTTTAGGATGATATGCAACCGTAATTTCCCGGAAGTGAAGTTCTGATGCTTCAAAAGCTTGTCACCGACGACATACACACGATGTTGATCGAGCGTCTAGATATCGAAATGAAGGGAAATGAGACTAGGTTGTTGCATTTCATACGTGCTTCCTTTCATAAAACACAATGCGACCGTATGGCCGCGCTGGGTCGACAAGCAAATCTAACACAGGTTCCGCAAGCGTTCCTCGACTGTAGCTGTCTCAGCTATAGGTAGAGTGCAAAGTCGTCATCGGCGAAGCAGATAGTAAAAATTCCGTCTGTCCGTAACGAAAAGCGGCATCTCAAACGAGCAACAGTCTCAAGCAAGCAAGCAACATTGTACTGAGCTATGCAACGTAGGACCAGTGGAGCAACACTGAATTTGTCAGCCACAAGCCTCCGGCATGCACAAAAACTAGTGAGAGCGACGTTCCGGTTTCACTTCCTGATTTTCTGGAATGGATGAATTTCAATGGCATGATTCTACACTCAGCGTTTCTCAGATATGTGTTTTTGTTGTTTCTAAAAACTCGAATTTCAAAAAAGAAGAAAAGAAAAAAGCGAGTGCGTGAGGCATAAATAGAGTAGTAGAAAAAGCATGAAGAGTCTACAGTGGTTCATTCAATACAAAAGTTTCGACAAATAGCAAATCATACTGAGGCAGAAAGCGGAACGACGAATCAAGCGAGAAAATGGGCGCAACCAAGTGCGTCACCATTAAAATGAAAATAAAATGAAAGACATCTTTTTTTTTTCTTTTTTGTGAGTCAGGAAGCTGCTTCGAGAGCAGTAAACCGGGCAGCGGTTGTTGACGGCAGCAGATGCATGCTTTGGTTAAGCGTCCTGTTCGGAGTGTTTCGAC
Source organism: Hyalomma asiaticum (assembly GCA_013339685.2). Lineage (NCBI taxonomy): Eukaryota > Metazoa > Arthropoda > Arachnida > Ixodida > Ixodidae > Hyalomma > Hyalomma asiaticum. The sequence continues at coordinate 17,373,849 of CM023485.1, read as the reverse complement.
GCTTTCACATTTTTATAACGACTGTTCCTCCACCTGTAACTTTCATATTTGGAAATACTTCACTTTCTTTTTCTTTATGGCAGCAAAGCGTTGATCAAGTTATAACATTCATATGCAAGCATAACTCGCTCTTCCCAAGATTTTCTGATCATGTCTACCAACATTTTCTTGTCTTATACGCGCCCTGTTCATGCGTTGCCTTTTCAATTATTCAAAGCCTTGCCACCGACAGAGCCGAGCAGAACCTAACTGGCCCAACCTGCACGCCACCCTTCCACCATAATCAATTTTCAACCGATTAAAAAAGTTGGTTCCTCCTCCTCCTTGTGAGGACTTTCGATTTCCTTGATTTTTTAGTTCGATTAGCGAACCTCGGTCCAACATCGAACCGAGCTCCTCTTTCTTCTTCAGAGTGACTTAGCCTCTGGCATGCACCTTTCTTTATGGAGCACATGCGTCACTATACGAATGAGTACCCATGAAACCAACCCCCAATAAATGCCCTCTGTTCCTTTACCAAGCTGTATCTCTTTCTTCGTCGTAAGTGTTGCGCTCCAGTGGCTTAAAAAGCTCGATTTTATTGGCTTCATGTAGCGACCATCAGCTATCGAAGTTTTTTGGCCTATGTATTGCCAAATATCTGCTTCATATAGACTACATGCGGTGTGCTGGATGTACATCAATCTTTCTTTGCAAGGACGCATTGCCCCTGCAAGGTATCAGTAAAAACATGTGTGTAATAAAAAAGTGGCTGTTCATGAGAACTATTAGCTCAAGAACTGTTGTATGTCCGTAAGAACAATGTTAGCGCAACCGCGTTTCCTCTGAGCATAATACAAAATTCACAAATATTTTTGTTATTATTTTGTATATATAAAAAAAGCAAAAACCACCACCTCACCATCTGCGAGTCCCCTTCGATTATAATATGTGAATGTTTAAGATTGGCTTGCATCTACTTCTAAAAGTAGTTCCAGCGTAAGAACATTTCTCCACCTATGCGAGAGAAAAATGCTTACCTAGGTGCTTCGTTTCAGCATGATCCTGTACTATGTAATAAAAGCATTGCTACATGTTTCCGGAACCTTGAAAATCAAGGTCCTAATTCACAAAGCTCGCTTTCTTGCAAATCGATCTCATCAAAGAAATGTCAGCCAGTGCTAATTCTCGACGTACCATCGCCGTGGCCAGTCAGCCAAAAGCGAAGAGAACTAATCAGAAAACGGCTTCTTGAATGACGCCCCATGTTCTTTAATACACAAAGGCACAAGATTATGCATGAAAGAACAACAGAAAAAGAGGCAAATAAGTCAGGTTAACCAGATACAGCTTTTGGGACCCGCATTCACAAAAAGCTCTTGCGCTAAAAATGAGATTTAAAAAATACTTTAACTAATCCTTACGATAAACTTGTTATTAGTGGTGTGTGTCAGCGAATAGAAAGAAACATCTGCGAAAAAAAAAATGAAAGCTTAAGGAATTCAGCCTTTGGCTTACTGCACTGTACGTGGGTGTCCCCGAACTGGTTTATAAAAGAAAAGGACGCGCGCAAAGAAAAGATCGATTAGGGCGTACAGCGAAATATTCATGAGTGCTACATGCAGTCTGTACTCAGATTTAGAAAGACCATAATTTTAAGAACTTCGGTTTTCACTTGTTCCTTTTCATCTTTGAGCTGCTTTACATAAATGCCATAGCACTGCTATAAGCGCACAGGCTCAGCGTTTTATATATTTACACTCTCTCGAAGCCACTCTCGTTATATTCACCAAGTGCCAGTGGGAACGCTGCAACGGACATGACAACCGCTTTCCCGGATCTCGACAAGCACCGTGCTTTAGATGTCAAAGGCCAGTGTGGCTTTCCGCGCTGGGTACCGGCATGGAGGATGTTGACAGGATTGATGTCATAGCGCCGGCTAAACTAACTCGACTTTTTCAAAGCCTAAACACTATATGCCCGATTTTACTTAATCCGTATCAATCACAGCAACAAGGTAGCCGTTCCTCTTTGTCGCACTGACATGTTCCTGCATTCTTTTATGCCGAAAACCTGTTCGGAGTGGAACCACCTTCCCTCTTCTATCGCCACCTTAACAGACGCATCATCTTTCAAGACCGCTGTGACAGCTCATCTTTTGAAATAACTCGAATTTTGTTGTTTTTGATTTGTTTTGTTTTTTGCTGCTGTTACTGTCTGTTTATCTTATCCTTGTCCTTATAGGTTTGAATGTTTTTTTTTATTAGTTGTAACCCATGTACCCACCCCAATCTGTAATGCCCATTGGGCCATGAGGGTATGATAATAAATAAATAAATAAATAAATAAATAAATAAATAAATAAATAAATAAATAAAATAAATAAATAAATAAATAAATAAATACTCAAGTTGCAACAGTTCATATGTAGTTCCTTGCTTAAAGCATGCTCATATAATGCCGGAGGAACAGAAGAAGGCGGAGCGTGGATGACAAAAAAAAAAAAAAAATGAGAGAGAACGAAAAGAGAAAGTCGGTCTACTGACGTGTTAAAAAGAAAAAAAAAAGAGAAAGAAGTGTCCTCTACTGAAGGGCGAGGCAATGTTCTAATTCGCGTGTTCCAGGCCTTGCCGATCTCAGGAGCTACGCATTAGAAGTCAGCTCGCAACTGTTCTAGACTCTCAGGCTCTTTTAGATGCTCAACCACAACATCCAGTGAAATCCATAGTAGCACAAATGTTTTAAGCCTTGGCATTTTCCAAGCGCAATGCGCTTCATTAAGCTAAAGCTGACTCACTAATGCACGTCCTCCACATTGCAGAAACGAGTGAGTGATGCAATTTTGTACGTCATAGCATTTTGTCTGTTTCTGTTTCCGTATTTGACGGGAATGATTTCTTTTTTCTGATCACACGCGCCGCTTCGATGACGGCGTTTCCTAGCCCTTCATTAAAGTCCCACCTTCTGCGTCATTAGACGCCCGTAGATTTGCTAAGTGCCGTCATTTGCAAAGAGAAAATGTACGTTGCGATCCCTGGCGTTTTCCCTAATTGGAGCACTTGTAGGGCTTTGCACGCCAGCGTAGGCGCTTGATTTTAGTGACAAATAACAAATATAAAAGTTACGTAATCATAAGCCATATATGACTTATATTGAGCTGCTTCTTCTTTTTTTTAATGCAGCCTCCTGGTCTCAGAGGTATAGTGATGCTGTGGCGTATAGTGACATACTGATATAGTGAGTCGATATAGTGATACCGACTCCAATTGATCTCTTTTCCCAGTTCTTTCATGTAGGTAGACGTATCTTTTTAATAAGTATTTTAAACAGCGGCCACGTTCAGAAGGTTTGACGAGGAGAAGGTGTAGATGTAACTGAGCCTTGACAAAAAAACAAAAAATTTTTAGCGGCGCATAGGTGAATGGCATATGTGAGACACTCAAAACAGCCACAGCTGAAACCGTGACTGCAAGCATCGCAGGAAGCTTCTCTGAATCCAGGAGAATGTAGACCCTGGACTTGATAATTTGAGATATTTTATAATTATAAGAGTTTATTCACTCGTCATATATCTCTAATGACACGTGTGCATCACACATAAGTGTACATGAACACTTCACGCGGGTAAGAACATGCACATCGTGCACATGAGAGTCTTACATACATGCGAATTTTACATAAGCAAAACTATTCAAAGCCTGTGTAGCGTATGTATTAACGCAGTTTTTTTTTTTCATGCCCGTTAGTAGAAATCGCGAATTTTTCTTGCAGAAGAAGAGGTCGTAGTCTCGGCTTCACTTAATAATAAACAAAAGTTTGACACTCGAAATGCGCGAAGATGCATCTTGTTGGAAAGGTTGCCTACCCGACGTAGTTAGCAGTATATTAGTTTTGCGGATGCCAGCGAAATCAGACTACTTCTGTAGCAGGCGCATATTAAGGATGTATGACTTAAACGTCGGAACATTCTAAAAAATACTTTTTAAATGCGACTTTAGCAATTATGAACGTATCTATCTATCTATCTATCTATCTATCTATCTATCTATCTATCTATCTATCTATCTATCTATCTATCTATCTATCTATCTATCTATCTATCTATCTATCTATCTATCTATAACCTGGCCAATCAACAGAAGTTGAAAATTAACAACTGGCCTCTAGCATTTGTACAACAAGACGTGTACTTAAGAAAATGACTGTCAATGCAGGCTACTCAACAAATGAAAACTCATTGAAAGGGCAACTCCGGTGGTTGTTTCACCATGTTCTGATATCAATGCTTTCCAATGGCACTGATAGTCCTGTAACGGCCAGGGTGGTTCAATTTACTCAGAAACGCACCAATAATTTTAAATACGCACTGAAAGTCGTGTTCACACCGAAACCGAAACGGGTTGATGCTTTGTGGAGCGTGTGCGGTGACGTCACAACCTATCTGAAACAACATATTAAAAAAAAAGAAAGACAACACTAACTATAGCAAGACCAGCAACGCACCCACGGGAGCAATATTTTTCCTAAGGCTGTTCAATTAATAAGTGAGCAACGTGACGAAAGGCTTATTGCAATATATTGAAAGTATTGACATGAAACACGACTTCAAGCGTAAGAAAACTTACTTTAGTGGGAAAATGTTGCCGTGCAAGATGCTTCAGCACAAACTCAAGCTCGTTCGGCAGTCAGTTACGTTGCTAATAGCTGCGAGGCTAGATGTATCACCATACCAGATTACTGCGTTGGCCGGAGCCAAGTAACTACTCCTTCATGGTACAACTTGTTTTGCATCCATATGAGATACCGTGTCCAACAGTAGGACTCCTGAAGCCTGCCAGTTTTTTTGTTTTTTTCAGTATAGCGGTAAACCAGAGGGTCATTTATCTAACGCGAAAAATGAGTGAAAACATAATCTTAGTGCTTTTACGGTTTGCAAAAGCATATAGAAACACTACTATGTCAGTATGAAGGCTCATATATTCCGAAACGTTGTCTAGCCAAGCGCCGTCCGCGAAAGAATATTGATGGGGTGGTCTTCTGATTGTAACGTCCCCCATTACCATGAACGTGCAGAACCCGAATTGCCAAATGAATCGACGCACTTCCGTGACTGAAGTATCCCCTGTGCCACTCGCTATTCCTTTGTGCATACAAAACGTTAAAATAATTTTAAGCGGCAGTTGCTTACATTGTTGAGAGGAATATATGCAAGAGGGCACCGTCAAAGCAGCGCCCTAAAGCGCGATAACAAAGAAGAAAGGAACGTCGGACGAGAAACTTCGCAGCATTTATGCTTTTCCAACATTCTTGGAACCGCCAGTGGTGCCTAATCAAAATATTAGAAATGGCTTTTTTTATATACAAGGCTACGACGTCGCATTCGGCCGCTAAATTTCTTCTTACACAAATCTGGTCTGGCACTATCTGCTTAGTAGTATGCCTGACATCAGACGGAAACAATTTGTCACCAATATTTACTGCGCCGACGCTGACCGATTAAGATTAGATGCATCACAGTGCTTGCTGTTCATGCTGCTCTCTTGCGCTCTTAGTTTTACCTACATATCCCACATAAAAATTCAGTATCAGCATTTTCACTGACTAAAAATGAAAGATGCTTGCAGCCTATCCAGAACAGCTAGTGCGTGTGCCAGCAGTAGGGAGTCTTCGTCATCACTAAGCAGTCAGACATTCTGCTAACATAGTACTTACTTCCTTACCATATTTATAATAGCAATCATACGGGTTTTACCTTGCACGTCTGGTGAATTGACAGGTGAGACAAAAGCAGCACCACGAAGTGGCGTCCAGCAGCAATTTTTCTTCTTAGGACCGTCCTTAGATACGTACGACCAGCAATCTCCCTTCTTTTGGAAAGGATTTCAGATACCATTGCCTGTACAAAACTTGCAAGGGTGCGACAACGTAATCTGAGAGCGATTTTCACGCAACACAGGGTGCAGCAATCTTGGGAGGTTTGGACATTGCATCAAAGGGAGACGCATACCCCTCCCTCCCCCCCTCCCCAAATCACATGCCATATTGCCTCTGCAGTTTCTGCTACCGACATTTCCCCACTTTCCGGCGAGCATATAAATATTTCCTCGTTTCAGCAAGCGCGAAAAGGTTGTGCTTACGGTCTTCACCAAATACCAATGCTAAGCGGGTATCGCTTTCTTTTTCTCTTACGTTGCTACTACACACAGCCACCAGTGCCGTTGGATGCCAGAAAAGATCCAAGCGAATCAACATTGAACAGGTTCGGCCATAGCCAATGGCGTAGATAGCCCGAGCACCTCGCAGGAACGGCTTTCAGTTTGCCTCTGTCAATGCCGATGCCCTATATAGGGCCGCGGGAATAGACAGCGTTGCAATGTTTTCGTTCTTAGGTGATGAACTCAGGCAAGCGAGACCTCCAGATATTTTCCGTTCAGCAAACCCATTCCTTTCTCCTTATTCTTTTGGAATTCGCCCGTCCTCCTTTATGTTCGGTCGAAAATCACACCGAGAATGAAGCTGGAACATTGCGAAGCACTGACCGGCGCTACTATTTTGTTCGAGGGTGTTTTACTAGAATGGCGCCTAGAGTCCTTCGCGAGTGTTTTTCCTTTCTTCTTGTTGATTTTCTTTCTCGTCGTTTTTGTGCGGTAACAAAGTAGCCAAAAAGGCACGTGAATAACCTGAAGTTCAGTACTATCTCCAACGTTTGCATTGTTGCCTTGCACATTCTTTTCACGTCCCTAACACACTTTCCCTTTTCTGGTGTCTCTCAAAAAGGTAGCGATCAGATGCTGCCTTTCTAAACTTATGCGTACACCCCTGCCACATATTAACAGGCGTGCTCTAATCTGTATTGTCATGTAATGCAACGTTTGCTGCACATTCTACAAATAGGTGGCGTTTGAAAAATCGAACATTCACTCCAATTTGAAAAAAAAGAAGGGGGGGGGGGGGCACCTATCACGCATGATGCGTGCAAACTTGCAACTCATGATCCCCCAGTATAACCATAAAATGGCCCCGCCACGGTGGTCTAGTGGCTAAGGTACTCGGCTGCTGATCCGAGGGTCGCGGGATCGAATCCCAGCCGCGGCGGCTGCATTTCGATGGAGGCGAAATGTTGAGGCCCGTGTGCTGTGCGATGTCAGTGCACGTTAAAGAACCCCAGGTGGTCGAAATTTCCGGAGCCCTCCACTACGGCGTCTCTCATAATCAGAACTGGTTTTGGGACGTTAAACCCCACATAACAACAACAACAACAACGATAAAATGACAAAGTGGAAAATAAGCGAGCAACGTGTACAGGTACATGCGCAGTTTTCGGGCGAAATGGAACTTGACTATCTACTGCCTTCACTATTTCTTAGATTATTATTCGAGACATTCCTACCGTAACGTAACTCACGACATGTCACCCAGCGTTCTTCATTTCCGCTTTTCATACGCCGGTCGAGCTACCGTCATTTCTCACTTCCGCTGCTTCATGTTCTCGTAGCGTCGGCAATTTCCCCACGCGCGAGGATTTTCCGGGAAGAGGAGAAATGATCCCGCGATGCCAGGCATGTGCAGGGCAATCTACGGCGCAATCCGGATTGTCGGCCCATCTCGACCAATAAAATATTACAACGTCCGACGAGACCTTACCGAGTGTTCGCTGCTACACTGCCGACAATCTTTCAGTACATCTCTCTGTTCTATCCTTAAACACCCCGCTTCTTGCAGGACAACCCACTTCTACTTTTCGCCCCATCTACTTATTGCATGATTTGGCTCTCTTATTTTTTTATCACAAAAAAAAAAGGGGGGGGGTGTTTCTTGCTGTATTTCACATGCAGCGGTTAGCCGTCGGGTTGTACTTACCGGAACGCGGATGGGTGTAGTCATTCTGCATTGTAGGAACTTTACTTTTTTTGTCTGTATTTCTATTTCTAGATCGATACTTTAAACGAGTGAGCTTGCTTTTCTATGAGCAGATTTTTTTTTTTTTACCGCTGTGTAAATCTTGCTTCTCGACCACGAAAAACCCATCTATTCCGCTGAACACTCGCATCTAAAGAATGTAGTTTGGTACTTCGGGTAAATCAGTAACGGAGCAAACGTCAAGGTGGAGAAAATTTCGTGAAAAAAAAAATGAAATCCACCCGACTGCGGCATCAACCTTCGTCAGGGAGGAGGAGGAGGAGAAAGGAATAGGAAAGGCAGGGAGGTTAACCAGCTCTGAGCCCGATAGGCTACCCTGCACTGGGAAAGGGGAGGGAAAGTTCCGGAAGATACAGAGAGAGCAAAAAAAATAATAAAAATGATGCAGTGACGCTGACTTCACTGCAGTATTCTTTTATTAGTTTTTATTAACCCAGCTTCCATAACCTTCGTCAGATTTACTACTTTGGCCATAGTGGTGGTTCTCAATTTGCCGCGATGATGGTTAGGTTATATGCAAGCGTGATGTGGCTGTAGTTGTTCCTCCTGAACCTGGCTTTCCGCGAGCGTTTCACCAGCCTTTCGGAAACACGATGTTTACTGAAAATAGTGCTCGCCTGAGCTCTTTGGGTGCACATAGCGAGGAGGGTTTCCAGGCGACCACAATGGAGAGGACACAGAAAGAACACCACACCAACAAAAATATCTTGTCTGTCAAAGAAATGGAATATTTACGCATGCCCTAACAAGTGAATGTGTTTGAAGTGTAAAAGATGTATCGTTACTGCTTGTTTGTCTGATTAGATTGTCTGTTAAGAAAAGTTCCTGTCATCTGTACACGTGGATTTGAGAGCATGTATATTGACCGCCCTGGAAATAATAAAGTTCCTTGTTAGAAGTTAGCGCTTATGTTCGTCTATTTCTTGATCCTTTGTCCGTGTCGGTTTTCGCGCTACGCTATAAGACAGTACCTTCGCCGACAGCCTTCAGTTCCACGTTCAGTGAACCCGCACAGGGGTGGCTTGAAGAAAAATAACCCTACTTTGTCGTGTGTTAATGTTGCAGTCGGCCCAAGACCACACACACATTCCTGCCCTGGAGGCAGGCAGTCGGGCGTAGCAATTATCCGCATACCGATGAATACTGCAGGTTTCCAAGAAACAAGGCACTTTGGTTTCGGTGGGTGTCAAAGTTATCGCCGCAAACTCTTACGCACGGGTGAATACCAAACCTTTAGCGGTAGTCGAAGGACCGTCCATAACTTGTAAAGAGATCAATTCGAGAACTGCCCAGAGCCATAGGTTGTTCTTGCGCACAGCTGCGCTGCAAAAACGCGACGCGCAATTCCTTCGGTCTCACGAAGCATAACAAAAGCGCGGGAGATCTTTTCGCATTGTCGTCTGCGCGCTTTCTCTCTCTCTCCCTTTCTAGGCATGATGACGCAATCCTTAACTTTCTCGGCAAGCAAGCGCCCTACCAGTGCAAAAAAAAAAAAATCAGCGCTGCATTAGCGGCAGCGCCGGCGCTACTGGCGTCTTTGAAGTGTGCCGCCGGCAGCGATGACACGCTCAAATATCCCGCAAGGATGCGTTCGGTGAAAGCGCGCGCTGCATCGGCGGCACGAGCGCGCCGCCGGTATACTACGCTAGAGGAAGCCGGTGTCCTGTGTGGATCGATCGATTGATTGATTTGTGGGGTTTAACGTCCCAAAATCAGCTCTGATTATGAGAGACACCGTAGTGGAGGGCTCCGGAAATTTCGACCACCTGCGATTCTTTAACGTGCACTGACATCGCACAACACACAGGCCTCAATATTTCGCCTCCATCGAAATGCAGCCGCCGCGACCAGGATTCGATCCCGCGACCTTTGGATCTGCAGCCGTGTGCCATAAACACTAGACCACTGTGGTGGGGAGAATCCCTCATCGAGCGGCAGCGGTGGCTTACGGCGCTGTGCCTGGGTTGCGCGGCGATGTGGCTTCTTACCAGAGCCGCCACAATAGAGCGATGAATAAAAGAAAAGATGGGAAGGTTAACCACAAAGGGGAGCATTCGGTTTGGTACACTGCGCTGGAAAATAGGGGCAAATGGGACGACAGAGGCTAACGATGACAGGAGGTACAGACGCACCGCCCGAGACAAGCCCAGTAGCCCAACTCACGCTGGCCGACGAGCGTTGAGGTGCATTTTTGTTGCATCTGTCGCGTTGTGCGTAGTGGCCACAATAGATGCCGCCTTTTCTTATAAAAACAAGCGCCAACATGGTTTGTATACCCCTAACAGTATTCCCTCAGCGTAGAAAACGTTGCATGTATTCAATTCCACGTCCTAGTAACGACAATCCTATAAGGCATTTAGCTAAATGCGCACAAAAAATCACGTGATCTTAGCTGCACCCTTACATTCTGCACCATCTCTGCTCCGCACTCTTTCAGGATTCTCCTTGCGAAATACCGCGGTGCGCAAAGTTGCATTTACTCAGATGATCATTCAGTACAACTTGTTACTGGGCCACTTGGTGGGACACTGTTGACCGTGCTCGTAAATTTTTGAAGCAACACTGGGCGGATTCAATGCATACGAAGCGAGATCTGTAGTAATGATAGCTCTATAAGAAGCCGACCGACAACGAAGCCATGAAAACTATATGGGAAGCCCTTTGTTTCGCTGAAAATGCACGAATGAGAAGAAAAAAGAAAAAAAGAGATAAAGAATAACCTGCTGCCACAGGAATTCCGCATTATGCGTGCGTTGTGTAACAAGCAGAACTACTGCGACGGCTGCTCCCTCGTTCGCACAGTTGTGTATATGCGTCCAAAATTTACTCCTGGAAGCCTTAGAGCACGCCACTCAGTTGAATGTACTCTCTGCACAGCTGGTGCACAGCTGAGGTAAAATTCGTGTTCAAGAACGAGATGCCCAAAGATAACATTTCTCAGGGGGGCGTATCAGTCAGATCATCCCACACTGTAAAACATTTGCGATCAAAATAAACATCGAACAGTTTACATCCTTTCTCCAATAGTCATGAGCGCTCCTTTTCTGTGATCAGTGCGATCAGCTGTTCCTTTTTTCCAGCATAAGGGAAAGTTGTGCCGATATGATAAAATGAATAAACATGAGAAACCCAGTTTAAAGAATAGCGGACACAGAAAAGAAAGCTAGCCTAGCCGTGCAGCCTTATCTTCTGTGCCTGTCGTTTCTGTAGCTGTCTTCTTTATATTTAACACTAGTAAATATATACCACTTACGCTAGGAATCAAACCAGATATCTCAATTCCTCTTCGCGGCGCAACGCCATAGCCAGCAATCTACCCGGGGGTTGTGCATGATGGATTGTACTCGTAGCTTTAGTAATGTCCTTATCTTCAACGCTCTGTTTCAGTGCGGAAGAAATTACCGTTCGAACATAACCGGTCTAATAGTAACGCTCACAGAACCTAAAACGGTTATAACATGCTCTGGCTGCCTACACGATTAATACAGGAGCAGAAAAGGCAACGACAATGAAAGCATAACCGAGGACTGCGTGAAATATTTACTGGTGCGCACTCGCAAATAAACTAATGAGGAAACGCGAGAAGTTTAGTAAGTGCCAACAAGGCGCATTGTCGACTATAGCGCGATACGCAGGGTTAATTTTATTCACCTTTTTTTCTTTTTTCAAAGTCCGTATATGTAAACAGAATACGTGGCGAAGCGCTCACCGTTGTGCAGCGAAAGTGATGCAGGAACACATGGACGATTTCTTTGTACATGCGAGGCTACATGCTCGTCTGAATTTGTGGTTTATAAAGAATACATGGTTAGGTATGGTTTCGCCCACGTACGAGTAGTAGTGAAAGAAATCAAAGCCGCGACTTCATTACCTCACACCCTCGGAAGGGACATTTCTCGCATTCCACCGCACTGAAAAAGAAATGAGTCGTACGAGAAAACCGTGTCGATATTACAGTTGGGAATAAGCAGCACTGCTTGCTCGCTCGCACAAACGGCGGCAACGGGAGCGCACCTTCGTGTATTATTTAGATGCCCGTCTCGACGACCACTACAAAAATGGGCAAGCAGATTCTGCATGAAGACCGGAGATGCCCAGGTATATAGGAGACATGTACTAGCAGTGGATCGAAAACTCGTTACGGGTTCCCCCCGATGACATACTCGACGGGTCCTCTGAGTGCAGACAGAGCAGGCGTGATAGTGCGGCTTTTGCTAAACTCATCGCAGTGGCCTTCCGCATCAATTGGGGTGGATGCGCCTTGGTCCTGATGCTGATGATCAGGAAGTTCTAGCTTCCAGTCTTATTACGTCTTCTGCTTCTGCTGTACATCATTTAGTATTGCATGCTAAATGAGATTCCCTTTTCTGCCTTCGTGTCGTTCTAGATCGTGCATAGTACCCAATAAAACTATTAACCAATCGACGCGCCTAACATTCGTGCCTTTTATTGCTATCTATCTATCTATCTATCTATCTATCTATCTATCTATCTATCTATCTATCTATCTATCTATCTATCTATCTATCTATCTATCTATCTATCTATCTAGATAGATAGATAGATTCAAGGTAACTTATGTTCACCAAGAAATGCTTCGCATGTAAGATACCTACTATTATTAGCCCTTAAAAAACCACCAACTCTTTCTGTTGGCGCTCTGCCAGTGTCTGCAACAGAACACGAATTTCGAGATGACGTAAGACAAGATATACAAGGCTGGAATGCAAATAACTGAGGCAGTGATTATAATTGGTTTCCGAGTACGAATCTGGCATGTAATTTGCAAGGGATGTGCTTCCTCTTGAACAATTAGTGCTAAAAACAAGCATGTGCTTGACCAGCATATATCCACTACGGTAGTCGACAGAAAATTCACTATCGAAGACGGGCGAGATCATTAGTGTCTGCTGTGCGCGAACTGGATATGCTTAAAGATAAAAGCAACAATGAGAAAGTTTGCATCGCTATAATTTTTGTTGACTTCTGCTAGCAAACATACACGTAGGGGATTGCGGTACTGAACTAAGGATAGTTGCTGCTGTCATTTGTTCTTCTTGTAGCATGCCTTGGACAATTGTGTTAAGTCATCGTAACTTGCTAAGTGTATTACAGTAAACAAACAGCGCTTTAATGCTGCGGACACACGCATGGCAGCGTTCGCCAACCCGTAAAGCCTATCACTAGTATTAGGCAAGGCGCGAAGGCCGCTAAACGAGATTCCCTTCCTTAGTTCCCCTAACGCGCGCCCGACTAAGGAAAGGGGGGGTGTTAGAAAGAAGCTGTGAAAGTGCCGCGTGTGTGAAAACACACACATTTGTAGGCTTGTTTGTGACGCATTCTTCTGCGCTAGAAACAAACAAAAGCGCCGTGTGTGTGTCTTCTTTATCTCCGTCCCGTTTTGTTAGCGCTGTTTAAACATCATGGAAACGTACCAACTAGCCCAATCTCTTATTGCGTCACAAACAAACGTACAAAACAAGAAAATTGCTCGTGACGTGGCCATTTGCGTGCAGCGCATTCATAAATGTGAAATACATCATCATCATCCTCATCATCATCAGCCTACTTAGGTCCACTGCAGGACGAAGGCCTCTCCCAACAATTTGCAATCCACCTTATCCTAGATTTGCCAAAAAGATTGTTTGCTTGCCCAAATACAAATCAGCAATACTCTGGGTCAGCTATTTTATCTCTTCCAATGATCGTGTTTTCTGTGTCAAGGTTTATTTTGTGTTTCTTTAATGTAAACCACTAAAAATACTCAAAAAAGGCATTCATTTCCGACGTCACACTAAACAACACGCTTTTTATGCCTCACACTTTTTTATGCGAGCGGGCCCACAAGCTCCGCAGTACCCGCGCGCACGTTTCAAGATTTAAGCACTTTGATACCGGCATCATGCGCAGTTAGGTTTCAACGTTGCACTGGAAAATCCTTTTAAATGAGATTTCCCTCAGGCCTCATAATTTTCCCGTAAGCATGCCGCAGAAGCTAGGCATTAAAGGGGTGCACCTGTTTGCAAGCAGAGGCTTAGCTAGCTCGAAATGAGGCCCAACATGGGTACAATTTCCTCTCGGAATATGCAGTCGTTATGTATCGAACCGCCTAGTCTAATCCGACCTAATGGAACAGGCATCCATCGTTCCACTCGTTCCTGGCCTAATCCGGCCCTAAACAGCTTGGTTGGGCCTGTGTCGCGCTGTTCGACGTGAGAGATTTCGCTAATGACTTCGTCTCTCCGAGTGGGTCGTGTTGTCCCCCGTTCTGTCACATTCAGCGTCGGCTCAATAAGCGGCGCAAAGGTTGGTTTACATTCTGAAGAACTTCAAACCCTGACGTGAGTTCCAGTGTCGCATCAGAGCGCGTAAGCCAGTTACCGCATAGGAAATGGAGGAAGCCGGGTGCGGATGTTGCATTACGTACGTGTTTACTACAGCCGTCGCTTTCAAAGCGCGCGAGTTTGTGTACAGCATTTCAGTCATCAGTATGACTTTCTGTATAGATGCTTGAGATTCTCTCGTGGAAGCTGGGTGCCTTGTCAACGGTTCTTTCAGACGACAAGTGCGTACCAAATGTTTTATTTTTAGTGTATGTTCATTGCACCGCAGTGCATTTGATTGCGTTCGGAAAACGTGACCTAGTGAGTGTGTTGCTGAGTTCTCCGTTACATACACGTCTGTGGCACCACAACCGCTAATGACTTCTCCGGAACGGTCTTCACGAGCGAACACGTATAGAAAGAACGCTTGCTAGAGTTGAAATCTTGTCCGCTAAGTACACGGGCCCCTACAGTTTTCGTTCCCTTAAAAATACGACCGCCGCGGTCGTGCTTTACCCTGTGGATCTTTCCGGTTCGTAATCAAGCACGGTAACCACTAAAACGACACGGTAAACCCGTCTCGATTACGGGAGAGTTTTGTGTAACGAGTATAGCATCAGCTGAATTTTAACAGGGAAGCTGTCAAGCCCGGCACGAAAATGGCCAACTGCAATAAACTATCATCATCATTATTTCTGGCCCCCAAGAGTCCTCGTGCACTTCTCCTGTGATGATAATGATGATGATGATGATAATTATTGTGATTTGGTTAGGAAAGGACGCTAATTCCTGCAGCCCATGTAGGGATCACGGCTAAGCGTCCGTGGGGGTAGGGGAAAGGGATTAAAAGAGATAGGGAGGAGAGAAAGGCCGTAGTGGAAGGCTCCAGGAATGTTGGACACCTGGGGTTCTTTAACGTTCACTGACATCGCACAGCACACGGGCCTCTGGCATTTTGTCTTGTCGGACGTTTAGTTTTGCGCTTCCCAAGTACATGAACGCTGAACAGTGTAGCGCAATCAAAGTTTGATCCTAACCATCGCAAGAAACCGCAGGGTGAAGCAGCGTCGTCCTTTTTTTCTTAAGTGCATAATTATTCGTCGTACGTCTTACATTAACTGCTTTTCTTCTTTTTATTCATTCTGCAACGAAAGCGAGCACGGTTGCTTACATTTTGCTTATACTACGCTATCGACGGAGAAAAACGACGCCATCCAGCGTATGCACAGTTCATCGTCTAGTGCTGACCGCCTTGTCTGATCGATTTTCCTCTGGTAATTTATCTTTAACGACTTCTTAATGGTCAAGCTCACACCGCAGCGATAACGCCATTAACACTAACTCCGCTTAAAATGTAGCCTCTTCGTATACCATGCCCGTGCCCTGCCCGTCGAACGGCGTTTGCGGCTCCTCTCTATTACATTGTGATGTTATCTGCCATCGCACTACACAGGACTAAAGCGTATGGCTGCGTTTTCGCTTGTAACGGGGCAAGAGAACGCAGAGTACAAGGTAACGAAGTCATGCTGTTATTGCTACAGCCGCTCGTTAAGCTCGCTATGCGACTGCTGCTATTGATTCGTTGCTGTCGCGGCATTCACCCACTTTTTACGGTTATGGTGCACAACAACCAAGGTCAGTCTTATGTTGGGCAGGCCTTTGAGGAACATATCAGTTTCCTAAAGCGATAAACGGAGAGTTAGGTAGGGATTTTACTTTTCATTTGTTTTTTTGTTCACCTATTCTCGAATCCATTTATGCTTGCAGGCGTGGATGTGAACTCTTAGCTAGCTCAGTGTGTGAACGTATGATCCCATGTGTGCCAGTATACGCATAGCTATCACGCTTCACCTTACGGAATGCCGTGATAGCGTGCATGGTTAAGATATTAGTGGTATGAACACAACAGATGTTACGTCTCTACATGATGAAAATCCTATCGCGAATCGCGGGGCTCGTTGGCGGGAAACTTGTAGGAAGATAGGCTGTTTCGAATTTGTCAATAAGTCAACCGACCCCAGTACGTGCCAATCAGAAACTATCGCAGACCGTTTCTGCTTTTTAAAAAAATGTTGCAATTGAGCGTCCTTTCCATTTATACCTCTTTCCCTACGGCTTCATTCTCTCAGCGTCTTACTAAAAGCATTTGCTTCTAGTACGTAAGTCTAAATGATATAATTCACGTGTCTTGAAACAAAGTAAAATCATTAGATTTATCTATCTAATTAATTAATTAATTAATTAGATTGCTGTGAGCGCGTACAGGCTGTTACAGAGAGGGTTTCGCACATACAATAGGGTAAAATCTCTTCCTGCGAAATACAAAACTTCACAGGAAAATAGATAAGCCCTCAAGCAAAAGTAATTTTAACTCATGAAAATTATAACCCCAACGAGCCAAGATATCGGAACCACTGCAAACTTCCCGACCAAGGTATTTCACTCACTTTTTGTACGAACAAGAAATATATATTTATACACATCAACTCGCGAGTTATAGAGCAAGAGGACACGACAGTGATTGGTTCGACCATTTATATAATATCTCGCTAATTTGGCTATCACTGTAGGCTTACGAGAATCCGGGACCACTCTATCATTGGGAATGAATTTGCGCTTATGAAATATGCCCAGTATTACCCGAAATGATAGCCGGGTCAATGGAATCAGTCTCCATTTTTACCCCAGTATTTTCTCCCTTTATCCACTTCTTCAGAGCGGGGTAGCAAACCGGATAGATTTCTACCGGATTTCCGTCCTGCACTTGGCGTGAAATTTACCTCTCTCTTCAAGTTGAGAAGATAGCACATAATGAAAACACAAGTACATGATAAAACGAAGATTCACAAACAGATAGACCAAGGAAACAAAGAAATCGTCATTTAAAGTGCTCGCGCCATGAAATGGGGCATGTAAACATTGAATCAAGCCAACTAAAATGTGCAAGTGCTCGCTGCAACCGCGTCATGCAGCTGTCAATCTCGTCTCCAAAGGTGGAGTTTTTTTTTGTTTTTTTTCTCGCGAAACTATACGAACCACTATTACACCGATAGCACACGAACTGAAGATTGTAGAAACGAAAGTATGTGCATTACTTAGCCCTAACTTTTCCTGTTTTAATCCGTGAGTCTTATGCATAGTTCACTGAAGAAATTATCTCATGACTGAAAAGTGCGCAAGAACACTCATCTTCAAGTTGTGCCCGAACTTCAAATCGCAACGCGTGACTTCATCCACATGCGCACGCGACTGCTTACCACAGAGTCTAGTACAATTTGCATCCACTGCACTGTGTTGTGACAAGTTCATTTTTACCTTTTGTTGTGGGTGACTCGCAGGCTACGGTTGAAGGAATATTGGAATCCTCAAGAACATGTCGGCCAGATGTCCCAATCCGAAACCGGTGTTCAATCGTCGCCACAAGCCACTGTTTAGCAAAAAAAAAGAGAATAAAAAACAAAAACCATAGCTTAATTTCGAGTTTTAGACTTCGGATGAAAGCCTGCGCATGCGCGCAGGCTTCTATGCGCTTTGCCGAGGGATGCGCACTGTGAGATGTGCTAGCATGAAGAAAGAAAAAACAGCGCGCGAAGTTTCCCCACACGTCGCCCAGTTTGATAGCTCGGCGTCGTCCTGTCTGCGCGCGCTCTCCTTCGCACAAAGGTTAGCATTTCCCTAGGGGTCCCCAAAGGCACGCGAGAGCTGAACGCTCAACGAGCTTCGCTTCGCATTATTATTTTTTCGGCGTTCTTCTGCTCAGGATTCTAGCTTTCTTTGTTGGCTGACGTGTCATTCATGCATGTTCTTCTTCTTATTTTTTTCTTCTGAAAGCGCAACTTTAGTCCCAAACTCGTTCACTATTGCCTTTTTTTTTTAGTATTTGCGACTTTTTCTCGTAAATTCCACGCACGTATATACATACGGCCCCGACCTAGACATGGCTGCTAACTCGGTTGAAAACTGAACTGCTAGGGTTAGCAAAAGTGCTGCCAGTGTTAGCACGCACTTTTGCCAATCTTTCCTCGTGCTGTTGTGCCGGGTCGCACTTCAGCACCAAGCACCTCCGTAACCTCACGCAATACAAACCTGTGCGCTTTCAGATCAGCCCCGTGTGAAGAAAGGAAATAAATTTGGACTTGGGAACGCTCTCCTTTCTTTCTTTCTTTCTTTCTTTCTTTCTTTCTTTCTTTCTTTCTTTCTTTCTTTCTTTCTTTCTTTCTTTCTTTCTTTCTTTCTTTCTTTCTTTCTTTCTTTCCTAATTTATTGTGCCCTATTTTATTCTATATCGCATGATTCGAGAGACCGCTTAAAGGTGAAATCACTTTCACAGCGCCAGAACAGTTAAAAGAAGTCCCCAGAGCATGTGACTTCTCTAAAAAATGGGCTATCCTTCTGTGCTGCCTTCCTCAATAGCTGTATAGCTTTATATTTTAGGAACACAGAATCACTTTTTTTTTTCCTAAAGCACTGTGGAAAGAAAACCGATTGACGTCACATGATCGCTACAAGTATTGCATTTATTCCTTCCGCTTCAGTCAGGTATAGCTCACTGAGAAAAGAAAATATTATGCTCTATCAAATATGCGAAAATTTAACGTTATGCGAACAAACAGGGCAACTTATAAGCAGCAAATATACAGAGACACTCATACAACTGTCTATTTTGTGCGCAAAAGTTTCTGGGTTCATCCCCATCATGTGTCAGTGCAAATTCCTCAACCGTTGGCTCTTCTGGATGTGAAACTGAATGGCGTTGCTGTGCACATACACGTCCTAGTAAACTTTGTACCGTTAATACTCTGCACTGCTGTTCGGCATAATCTAGCAACAGTATTACGTATTAATTTAGCAGAGAGCCAGCCTCGTCCTTGTAATTCGCATTTTTCAAGGGCACATAAGTGCAAATAACGTTTTTAGATATTTATAACCAAAAGAAATCAACTCACACAACGTTACAACATTGTAAAACGTGCTTAGTCTCCTTTATATCTAGCCGGGACTGAACACAAGACATGATTGGAAGGGGTTGACTGGCACTTATCAATGGAATCTGTTAGAGTTACTAGCCATGCCTTCATGAGTTCTATAGCACATTTCCTAGCAATTTCACACACAACGGGTCGTAGTAAGCTTCAATGCCAGTACAGATACACCGCAGAAACAGCAGGTGTGATGAGTAAAAGTGAAGAATAAATTTAACGTGGGCCATTCATTAATGAGTTCTTTTCTCTTCGCGTGCAACCAGACTCCCAATTTGTCTCCGGTATGAAATATTTTTTTATTCTTTATGAACGTTGCTCTCTGGAGCCGTCAAGTCAGGAGAATTCCTTCCTCTTTTCAGCTTAATGAAAAAGGCGTGATTGCGCGCAATCTATTAAATTGTGCTCCCGAAGTGAAGAGCCTCGTGTTCTAATACCTTCCGAAACATCGAAGTGAAAAATTGCCGCTAAATTACGAAGCATAAAAAAAGTTACGTATCGATCAAAACCACCCAGAGAAAAGCCGATCAGAAAGGCACGGAGGTATTTCATTCATAAAGGGCACCCCACGCCCTTAAGAAATGGAAGCATAACAAGCAAGTGAACAGGAAATCCCTTAGCTTTCGTAGAGATAAGGTGAAGCTCTTAATATGTCACGCTTATGTCAAGCTGCTTCAACGCTTGAATCGTACTCACCGAAAAGCTAGAATAGACTTCGCCAGTACCAGAAATGTTCATTTTTCCTCAAAAGAGGCTTCTTTTCGTGCATTGCTCAGCCTTTGCTCAAAATAAATGCGAGCAACAATTTCACCCCGTGTGTCGTTCACTTTAAAGTTAATCGGAGCCTTTCACTCGAAACACATTCAAAACGTAATCTCTAAAATTGAAGCGACGCGCAATTTCACTTCATGTGTTATCTGAACTTTCGTAAAGGAGGTGCATTTAAATCCTTCCACGACCAAGAAGACCAGGACAAGATCGACAAAGATGATATAAGGTGATGCGGTTGCTGTTAGCACTCAATATATACAACTCTGGCACGTGTCCTACCTCCAATAGTGGATGCGTGCTGTCAGAAAAAAAATGTAGCTGATTCCTTTGTCATATGAATCGGTAACAAGAAAGTGAGACCTGCCTTCGCGAAACTGTGGAATAAATAAATGGCAATCTGCAGAATAAAGGGACGGGAGATGGGTTGGGTATACTCTAGACATGTCAGTCCGTTGTATGTGTGCATCAGCGGCACCTCGACACTGCACACGGTTCCTCGAGCGCTCCACACAAGCGAAAGCTCTCGAATGAGTCTTGTTTCCCCGGAGACAATGCACTGGACGCGCCAGAGCTATGCGCAAACTTGCCATAAACCAGGAGCATTCGCAAAAGGTGAAACGTTGCAAGCGGCACCGAACTGTTTGCCAGCGGATCGTTTTGTGAACGCGTAGACCGCTGCAGCGAAAGGAGCATAATTTGCTTGTCGACGTCCTTCTTCGCGCTCCTGAAGCAGAGCACGTCGCAACATAACTGGCTGCCATATAGGCCACACAAGACAAATTATGTAGGGGCCGTGGTTTCACATTGCCCAAGCATCGCGCCGAAGCATAACTGCCAGCGCGAATTAGCACGACAACCTGCGGCTTCGCTGCATTGTTTCTAGATGGGTGGGACCACCGCGGAGAACCAGGAGCGCTGTGAGAGGGAGGCGATGCTCATTTAAGAGTAATTTTCTTCCTAAACACCTTTGCCATAACCAGACATATGAGATACAAATTGTAAAGCGATCTAGTAAAGATGTAAGGCGCGTTTGTTCACCGTAACTTCATTATATGGGTGGTGTGATCTTTAGAGCTCGCAGCTCCTGTCGTCGCCTCCCGGGTGGTTCTGGTTTCGAATCCTAGAGTGTAGCACTTTTTCATTGTTGGCAGTGTGCTCATTTTCTTCAGACATCCACTTTCGTGACGGAAGTATGTCAGTGGTTTCTTTGTGTACCCCGACGTAAAGCACTTTCTTGTTAAAAGAGGAATTTTCGTTGTAACTGTATTCGTCGACATCACGGAGGCTCACCTTGAGTCCTCTGTGGTGTTCGCGCGTGAGTCAAGTAAACACTCTTGTACCTGGTCGGCTTCACAACAGTTTCTGCAAAAGAATTCATGGTTCACGTGTGTCTGCTTGGGATCGTGTCAAGTCAACGTCGGATCTGCTACCTCGAAAGTTACTATCGAAAGTTCGGTAATGCACACAGGTGCTTTGTCTGCCCAGAACCACTTTTAGTATTACTCTTACTACTAGCAGGACACAACATCAAAAACAGCAGTTGGCAACACGGGCAGACGGACAGCGCGAGTTGTTGTCCCTTCGCCAGCCAATCACAGCAGCAAGAAAAGTCGTCGTCATGAGACCTTTCCAAATGGCGCCGTGTTTATGCCTTCGGTACCTGCGAAGCATCTGCTCTTCTCTCGAGTCCTTTCATCGGTAGAAGCCATGAGACGTGCAAGAAGCATGGGCAAAAATGTGTGGAGCTTGAGCGTTTCAATCTTCTCAAGGCCGCGGTGCAGCTCATTTCTGTTCCGAGCCCTTTTTAAGCATGAAACTTCACCGAACTGTGTTAAAGAACTATGGTGCGGCGCTTGCGGCGGGCGCCTGGTTTTGCATTGCAAACGTTTCATTTCAGCTGTATAAGGAATTGGTCTTTTCATGTATCACTCTAATAAACGAATAAATACATGTAAATGCATGCACTCATCTTTTATTTTTCTCATTAGCGCTTTGGTTGAACGGAGAGTTCGAAGTGGGAATTATTTGCAGCCTCGCGGAGGAACAGTGACTGGGAGTTATGAGGGTGTAGGAGGGGCTTAACTGTAGGCTTGAGTTCTATCCGACTGTAGAACCTATCGATAAGCTAGCTGAATTGTCTCTATGTATACGTTTAAAAGGCCAACACCAGAGGTCGTCTTCCTAATACGTACTTCATCCTAAACAGATTACTTGGTACACATCTGCTGTTGTTACCGTCATTGCTGCTGTCATTGAAAAATATGCAAGGGAACATTTGTGATGTCATGCTTGTTTTGAATTTGTCATCACCGTTTGAACGCATTTCTAACGAGGATTACATCTCGGACATTCAAAGTTATTGCCGCAGCATACATTCCGCGTTCTATTCGAACCCTGCACATAGATGGTCTGTTAGTCTGCTCCTAAACTTTATATGATGGCGTATTCGTTCCGAGCATTTTCGTCTGTACCATGACAGAGAGAGAGAGAGGTGAGAAGGAAGGCAAGGAGGTTAACAAGAAGTTGGAATCCGGTTTGCTACCCTGCGCTGGGGTGGGGGAAAACGGGATGAGAAAATTGACAGAAAAAGAGAGCGAATAATATAACGACAAATTACACAAGCAGAGAAAAATAAAATGAAAAAAAAAAGACGCACACTACACACAGGAAGAACGTTCTGGTTACAGTTTTCCAGACAGGCCGGTCGCTCGCAAGGAGAGCATTGTGCTTGCACGCCTTTTTTTTTTTTTTTTTTTGCGATGTTGAGTCCTGTCTACGTCGCAGAAGTCTATGTTTCGATCATAGCCTCGACAGAGGTTGGTCGTCCAGCTTGTTGAACGCGTCCTAAAGTTATTGTCTGTGTGCACAGTACTGCGGACACTCGCACAAGATGTGTTCGATAGGCTCACCTTCACCTCAGTGGTCGCAGGCTGCGGTGTCGGCCATCCCTATGTGGAACGCTTAGGAGTTCGTAAATGCGACGCCCCGCCATAGCCGGCACAAAAGTATAGCGTGTCCTCGGCGGAGCCTTGAAGGTAGTCGAAGGCGTCTCTATCATGAATTCTATAAATGCCTCTAAGGGCGTCCTGGCAACAGCACAGTGTTTCTCTGCGATGCACATTACTTTTCTGTCATATCGTTATATTAAATTTCACTCAGTCGTGCGCAACGTTTATGCCTCATTAGATTTTAGGCAATGGTTTCGTCGTCCATTTTCTCAGACTCACCGATATTGATACGGCTCTGAGAAGAGGGCGAAATGCGCCGATTTCACAGTGCACAGGCCAACTTTACCCGGAAAGCCTCCGCGTGCGGAAGTCGCAATTCGATATCACTTTGCTAAATTACCTCGCTACGACGATTATTAACGGTTCGAAATATCATTCATGGTGCGCAGTTGCATCGTGTATGCAGGGCTATAAAAGAAATGGAGAGGAGAGACATACAGAGGCGGAGAGCTAGCGCAGTGCACTTATTTGCCTTCTTAGGAAGCACTTAGGAGATTGCGCATTAATTATCGGATGATCCCGGCAATCGCAGAAGAGCCTAGATTCCTTTTACTCGACCGTTTGACCGCAGATAGTCGTATAATGAATACATGAAGATATCTTCAGCCAAGCACTCTTATTTCCCTCAAACACTGAGAGGCGAGTTAATTATTTTAACTGCTGATCGAAATATTGATTCGCGGATTGGTCAAACCTAATATTTTACCATAATACCGCGTTGCACTATATGTGTCTCCACTTCACTATAGAAATATGTGTATAGACTTTCAGTAAATTTTGTCTATAGGAGGTTCTCGTCATTGCGTAACGCTCTAACCCAGCAGCGAACCCGCTGTAGTAGCTTAGCGGCTAGGTGAAGCTAGAGATCGCGGATCACATTCCGGCCACGCCGGTCGCATTTCGATGGCGGCGAAATGCAAAAGAACAACCGTGTACTTATATTTAGGAGCGCATTAAAGAACCCCACGTAACCAAAATTACTCCGGAGCCCTCCACTATGGGGCGCTCTTTGTAATCATAGCTGGCGCTCTCGCAAGTAAAACTACATTAAATAATGAAGCAGTGGTCTCGTTTCTCAGGTTATTATCTCTAGTATGAAAGTCGTTAGTTTTCCATGTTATATACCCATACGACACACCACAGATGAAGCGTGGGACATACCCGAAAGCCATACATTTAAAGCGGCATTTAACCCTTTCATCTTGCATCTTGATGCACTTTAAACTAACGCAAGTAGGTAATACAGAAAGACTGCAGAGGAGGTAAACGTGAGAAGTCGGCGATCGGATGAGTGCTTTGTTTACCATCCTACATTGGAGTAATGATAAATGGAATGAGGCCTGTGCGAATAGGGAATCTTAGAACCGAATTACATACGAATTGAATAGTAGTGAAACCATTTCGAATACGAATTGAATAGCGATGAAAGCGAATCGAACATAAATAGAATACTATTTGAATAGTTTTTGAATAGGGAGACCATATCTCTCACAGCCGGAAAATCCGCGACATCTTATTCGAAGAAATATTCATAAACACTGACAAAGCAATCTTACGATTACATTTAACAAAAAAAAAATGCAGTTACGTAAAGTGAGGTCAGCTTCCACGCCTCAATGACAGAGCCTGTGAGACATTAAGTAACTATAGGTGGTGCTTGAGCATACATTAGGCTGCCGCTTGCCTAACACTTCACCGAGGCTTGTTTTCCATGACTCTCTCTTTTAAACTTATTATGAGTAGGTTTCATTATTTTCACTTGAAGCCATCTTGTAGCTTTATTCCTTCTTCTGCGGGTGGGAGCATGTTAAAGAGGGAAGAAGGAGAAGAAAGCATTTAATGAGAGGAAAGGAGGAGATGTCGGCCTGGAGAGCGAGTCTCTGGCCTGCTACTCCTCACAGGGGTAAAGGGAAGAGAGATAAATAGAGATAGAGGGAGGTATGACAGGTGACGATGATAAAGTACAATGAGCCACTATACAAGTCTTATAAGCGGATGTGCACCATGAGCAGTAGTCTTTACAGCACAGTATTAGAGACGGGCATCTAAACCTGTGTCACACAAGAAAATTAAAAAGGGCCTTGAAGTTGCGCTGGGCGTGGTCCGTGTGCTTCCATGCACTTAAATGTTAAAATGTTAAAGAGGGCTCTCACGCATCGCCAAGGGATCCGCGAACAAAATTACTGATATCATGATGATGATAGTAGACCGACGACAGTGTCATAGCACTGTCGCCTCCGCGACACTGAAATTTTAGGCGAAAACGTCTAGATGTGCGGATCAATATAGCTCTCACAGCCCCGTATAGAAGGTAGGGCTGCGTGTTTCGTGGCAGTTCAGCGATTTAAAAAAGGACCACTCGGAATTCCTACGTTTCCTTCGTTTAACGTTTTTTCATTCCGTGCTCACTATTCGTCAACCATTCAAAAATTTTCGCTATTCCTAATATGCACTATCACTTAGAATAACAAATCGAATAGAAAGCTAGTTGATCCGTTATTCGAAAATTTCAAGTATTCGCACAGTCCCAAATGGAATAGAAAGACGAAGAAGAGTGAGCTCGGGTTACCAGGAAAGGAGAAGAAGAACAAGCGCATACAACACGGCTATAATGAGTGAGTGAGGTTGATATTCTTCAAAAACTTCAGTTGAACATGAATAGCTTTCTGCGCCTTCGGCGGATGAGTCAGTAGGTTAAGAGTTTTCGTTCGTTTCAGGAAATGTAGAACATATATTTAATCAAATACACATTCAACGAACCATCGCAACTGCCGCACACCAAAAGCGGTTCGGGACGATGAATTTACCAACCTTTGCCGCGTAGTATTACAACATTCCGGCTACATTAAGTCCCACTTACGCACATGCAAGCATGACGCTTTAAACGGTCGCCAGAACTGGCATTGTGCTTCGTCGAAGGAAAGGCTGAAAGGGCTTCTTGCGCTATATGCCCGAAAAGCGAAAAGGCGGCGGCATCGGCTGAAACACCAACCGGGAATCTCAGGCGGACGGGTTGTAGTACATTACAGGCTGGCTTCTCGCGGTCTCGAGGGTTGGCGTGCAAGGGTTCCATTGGGTGCTGCCGCTCGCTTTCTGGTGCACTGGGCAACCTAGTAATTTTCCATGGTGCCTCACCCACTCACCCTCTCTCTACCTTCCTCGTCGGTGGAGCGAAACATCGACATTACATCGTGCAGCCTAGTGCGCGGTCAGCACTGGTGTAGCTAAACCTCTTTACCCATGTGCTTCGTCTGCGCTGTAGTCATCTAAAATCTGCTCGGTATACGTGTCACCATCCAGCGTGGGCCTTCTCGTCCCTCAAGTTGTCGAAAAATATGTGTTCACGCGATTGTGTCATCCAAACCAGCTCTTCGTTGGTTTATACATGATCTTATTTATAGCGTCCACATTTGTGTGCGAAATAAAACATAGGAATGAGTGTACTGCCGCATCTACAGCATGCCCCTCACCTACTTCCAAAACACACACACACACACACACACACACACACACACACACACACACACACACACACACACACACACACACACACACACACACACACACACACACACACACACACGCACGCACGCACGCACGCACGCACGCACGTAATTCTTACTTAGTTTCCCACTAGCCAAATAAAATTGAAGGGGGCGCTGGATGCTGTACAATTTGACCGCGGCCCTCAATTTCTGGTCACGTTTTAAGGCGGCAATGAAAATCGGCCTTACTGTAATACTTCAGCGTTGTTACGGGGAGTACCCGTAGAAGAGTGCAGTTTAATTTACATTGTCTTGCCTAATTACATTAAACAGTATCTAGGGTATATTTTAATGAAGTTAGGCCACCTTTATTTATTTATTTTGTTTTATTTTATTTATCTACCCTAAGGGCCTTTCAACATTAGGACGGGGAATGGGTTGCAGTAGGAATAAGTTGAAGCTGAGGCATCCCAGCACCAGGCCGTGGTAAAGGCGAAAAAAAAAAGAAAGGAGAAAGCATGCAAGGAAAAGTGACTCGAAATACCGCTCGACGTGGCTCGACGAACAACGGCGGAGACAGCCCTAACGTGGCCGGTACTGCTAGCTATGCCTTCTTTGTATTCGAACGAAGCCGCGCTGAGCGCGAGGTTACTTGTAAATTATTCCAAAACCTTGAAACTCTCGGCCCAGCTTAATCAGGTTTCTATAGTTCTAGATGGATACGCGCAACGCAATGAGCGGGCTTTCCTATTGGCGTGACTCGTGCACGTTTTAGACGCAGGCACTCTGTTGTAACCAACTTCATTAAAAAGCCCGTTTCGCAACATTAGCCACCGACAAAATATAGGGCCCAGAACCGCGTAGGAAAACGCGCGGCTCTCAGAAGGTATTTTGTCTCAGTGGTTTTTTCTTCTTTATTATTAGTTCTCGTTTGATTTTTTTTGTTTCCTTCATTCTCTTGTGCGTGTGCAAAGCCAGGGGTAATGAAAGGCCGCTGTAGCAAATCTCTCGTAAAAACTGATTTATGCAAAGACGGCAATAAAGTTTCCAGACAAAAGGCACTTTACAGGCCGAGCACGCTGCATAATACTGCGACAACAATGACGCTCAACATTTAATAAGAAACGAAAAGCAGAACTCAACAAAGAGCTTCGAAGCAGTAAGATAGCTGCATAATAAAGCAGTTCTTTCGAGTGCTGGTGAAATTGCTCTCAGTGGAACTCTGTGGACTTTATTCGCGTTTGGTTGCCGGGCATTGTAATACGATTTGTTTCCGAAGACTTATTACTGGCACGATGTTGGAACCTCGTAACTGTCGCACCCTTTTCGAGTTACTGTTATTAGGTTCGCTGACACTGGAATAAAAGAGACGCACAGGAAATAGTAATAAGAACGCTTGGGAAACCAGATACACAAAGATTAGTAAGTGCATGAACCTTTCATATTTATAAAGAGAATGAAGGGAAACTACAAGTATGAGTGAAGCCAATAGTTTGCGCTATAGGTAAGGTGGCTCTGAGAACGTCACCAGGCTAACTGGTAAATGTGAATCCAAAGACCGTGCTTGTTTGTGCACCCTTGAAATCCGCCGGCCATGCGTAGAGTTGGGGTAGTTCTGTAATATTTTCGCAAGCGAATAAGCTCTTCGTACGAGAACCATCGCAATCTTTAAAACCTTTTCCCAGAAACACATCGAAACCAAAATAAAGGGCAGACGTACGAATGCAATGAGCTGATCGCTATATGATAATATAGTCAGTTTCGTCGCCTTCCTGGATCCTAAATATCTATGACAGGCTACTCCCTCGTGATTCCCAATGATCCCGATGCGATCCACACTGTAACAATTGTTCGATAAGTGAAGCAGCGATACACCAATACAGATCAGTGACATAGAAAAATGACATATAAAAAAGTCAAGAATGTACAGTAACTATTCGGCAATAATTTCGACGGATTCATACCAGCGTTATCATTCGTGTCAGCATTCCTTTATAATTCTTGCTATTCGGCTAGTCTGTATTCGGAGGAGTCAAAGCGTGAATATATGCTAACTAGCATGAAGTAAAGAAATGTTTATTGTTCACGGATATTCTTTTCATATAAACAAAATCTGACCTAAATCCTGGTGACCTATATTCTGGAGTAAACTTATTCTTGATAAAAGGCATCAGTGTGTAGTGTTTTTCTGCCATGCGTCTTTTGAATATGTATCATATATGTAATACAACGCAAAGTAATGAACTTGTAAGTTCATAGAGCACTCAAATAGGGCCTCGAATGTGCGCCTTTGTTGCTGTGTTTGCTAGAAACATATGCCACCTACTCCACTCGAACCAGTAGGGTTAAATAAAGTGGTGTCTTTGATGGTGAAAATCCATGGACATTTCTTTTATTGTTTAGAATGAGTGAACGCCTCACTACTGGAATCAAGCCATACAGCGCTAGCAGAGTTGAGTTTATCCGCCATGTTTATATATCGTCCCTACTGCATTCCACATTGGCTTAGCATCTTCCTGATCATCCTGAAAACTTCGACTCCGGATAAAGTGACGGAGGATAAAATAGAATCCGGCGTCCATGTTTATATGAGTCACTGTATCAATAATTACCTGTCGCGGTTTTAAGTGCCAAAACCGCGATATGATTATGACGCACGCCGTACTATGGGGCTCCTCAAATTATGGCCACCTGAAGTTCTTTAAGGTGCACTGACATTTTGCAGTACACTGTCTCTAGCATTTAGCTTCCATCTAAATGCAACTTCCATGGTCAGAATCGAACGCACCTTGATCCTAGCCACCCTATCCATCGCAACTACTGTACCATCACGGCGGTTTATGATTCCTTGGAAGGTCAAAACTTAATTAAACAATATGTTTGATCAAGGCAAGGAAAAAAATGCCACACAGTGCTTGCAATACCAACGCAAAGAACGTGCTCAAAATCGAAAAGAGCCTCCTCGAAATATTCGGAGCATCCGACGAGCTGGTAGACCTTCCGGCCGTTTGCGTGCTTGAAACAGCAGTTTCACGTGCGAGCTTTCAACCGACACGCACCTCCCCGCCCTCTCTAGGCTACCTTGTCTTTTCTCCTTCTTCGCTACCTGGACGAAATGGGAATTTGTGCGCCGCCTACATGCTCTGAAATAGCCTCCAGAGCAACGGACTCCAGCTCGCTTTCAAGCTCTTGCGAAAGCACATAATTCTACAGGCTTGCGAATGCCGTATGAGCACCTAGTGACCTTTGAGCCCATCTGTACAATGCTGTACTAGGTCATTGCTGCATTCGCTGAAGACACCCATGCGACCACCAATCCTAGTTATAAAGTCCAACACCGGCGGCGGCCCTTCCAGTATCTATATATGCCTGCTGCAGATCCTACCCCTCCCTCCGTGCCTTCAATTTCTTTATGCGGTGCTTCCATGTCACATGAACCCTTTTTCGCCTCGTGAAGCCTTGTGCAAGAATACCCTCTCGATGCCTCTTCTCATTTGCTTGAAATATCAGAATGAACCTGAAGGCCCATTGAAATGGATGACCGCTATAAATTGGCCTGGGGTAATGGGATTGCGGCGGACAACGAACAAAATATGCGGTACTCACGATGTCTGCTTCTTGATGTACGACCCGTATATTGGGTACACAATACGGGATAAGACAACAAGGCGAAATGGAAAGCAGATTACTATTACTAAGAATAGCGAATGCATGTTGTAACCGTGAAGGAAGGCATAGATCTCCAGAAATGGTTTTCTTTTTAGTGCTGCATACTGGCAACATGAAAGACACCGTTGGCTACAGTACAGCACGGGAACAAGAATATATTCACACCAACGTACAGTCGCGCATGGTAATAATACGGCGTCATCACTCTTACTTCACGGTTTAAGAGCTGTGAACAGACGTGCCACATTCCTGATACCAACAAAACAGCACAAAAATGAAACGATTTCAACCGGAAGAATATCTAAAATGAGGATTCCTTTGCTTTGCTACGTACCTTCTATCACCAAGCAAGCGTCGCAGCAAGGCATCCCGGCAACTGTGCCTCTTTGTCTAGCAACCAAGGGAGCAGTAACACGCGCTCGTGAATTGTGTAACATGCCTATAAATAATACCCTAGCTTTTTTTTTCTGGACGTTTATAAATGGTCATCTATATAAGCGTCCCGACGCTGCATTCATGAACACGACTGATAGCAAGAACACCCGCTAAGGACAGATAATTTGAACGAGAAAACTTGTATATGTGTGCGCGACGAGTGTCTGTTGTCCTATATCGCACAGTGGATCCTTGCTTTCAGTCAGAGCTTACTTTGTGCGCTTCACCTTCCCACCATTGCGTCGTTGTTGAATCAGGTATAATTATTTATTAATTATTTACTTACGTTCAAGGACCAGGGTAAAGATGCAGGACGCACAACCTACATTTATATGTTGGTGTATGCCTCTAAATCAACTGCATTAAACGATTCTCTGGAGACGAAACTCGTATGATATTCTCCCTTTGTTTTCGGCAGTTCTGCGTTTCGTTTTTTCACAGCGGATAATTTTCGTGCCGCTCTCCGCTAGGTCGGTAGGGCAAAAAAAGGATTCCTCTCCCAACCAATCTAAAGTACTAAAAAGAAAAACAAAAAGAAAACGAAGACAAACGAAAGAATGGAAGCTTTCAGCGAGAAATCAATCTATCCGTTAAATACTTAATAGAATGCTTTGTTGGGCGCGTTGGTTCAATAAGGGATACATTTGAGCGCAAATAAGGACGAAACACAAGGAAAAGAAGACGACTACACGAGCGCTATGTTAAATACCCATCGCCTCTTCCAAGATGGTCAGCTTTTTCTGTGCAGCTCCCACAAATACCTCCCGGGCTCAAGAAGCTGTGGCCATTGTAGAAGGTGAGCAGGAAGAGAAAAGGTGCGGAAAGTGACAGCACAGCCCACCAGGATCCAATTTTCTTTCAGGCTACGTCGAAGTAAGACGCCGGGTGAAACGAAAGCGCGAAGCGTGCTCGGAAAAGCCCTATATGGCTTCGGTGAGTGAACGCAAGGCTGCGTCTATTGTGTGCATCTGGAGCGTTCCGTACGCCTTAGCGTCGACGAGATGAAAGAAGGCACCAACTTTACTTTGACCTCTTCATCCGGTCGCTGAGAGCGTCGTTGAAGCTATAGAAGTCGCGAAGCGCCGCACGGCAAGTCGTGTTCCCGACAATGAGAGAAAGAAGAGTTCATGCTTGCTTATAGTTGTTCGCTGTTGTAGTTCACTGCATCCAATTCAGATCCCTTGAAAACTAAACTCGCTCTCGTCGTCCTGACGATTTCCAGTTGCTTTATTTAGCTTTCTCGTCCTCCGACACTGCTGGGTGTCCTTGCGCGAGTGGCCACAGAAGGTGCCGGGATCTATCTAGCTTCCCGCTATATTTTAGAAGTGCGAGGCCATGGACAAGACTTCGAGGCCATGGAAAACATTGCAGCCGCCTTGCTCGAGCCACGTAAGCGGCCTCTTCTTTCTACGTTGCGGACCAAAGTTCGGGAAATTTTTTTCTTCCTTTTCTGGCCTTCGTTGACGAGTGCATCGTTATCTTCGCAGCTTCTGGCAAGAAAAGCTGTGGTAATTATTATGAGTTAGCATACATCTCGCGCATCTGAATTTGATGTATACCTCGATTCAAATGAAAGTTTCATCAGATATCACTTCACGCATATGACCACTTAGTTTCCCTATAGTGATTTCATTATAGGTATACACCAGTCAGAAAGAGCTCTTATACATAGACATTCAAACCGCCTTTAAATCTCTCTATCATTCAAAATAATACCACTGTTCTAACAAAATGTGTCGACAGCACTGGAGCATATCAGCATCTCTTGTCTGCACTGTTTCAAGAGGCTAACCCCCGTATTCACAAACGCACCTTCACTCAACGCTCCTCCTCGACTTCACCGAGTCGAGGCGCAGCGCCTTCCTCCTCTCAAGGAGCCGCTGGGTTTCAAGAACGCCACTCGAGCGCTCCTCCGCCAAGAGGCTGCTCGAGAAACATTCCTTCACTTGAGTTACGAAAGACGCGTCTGGTAGCGAGGGTGTACAGCCCAATACTACAATAAGAACGAGAATATTCGGTTGAAATGCTAGCCAACGATTTAAAAATTATCACCTATTATTAAATAGATGTTGCATTGGAAGTTATGAGTGAAATTTGAAACATTATGAGCTAGTTTCGACAGCAGGCGATACGTTCATCCAAGCCACGCCAGGGCCGAATCCGCTGGGATAGCATGACCGGACAGGTCCGGATGTGCGACTGTTGTTCGCGTATTGTGTGCGCGCGCCAGATTTTATCTTGATGTTCCGTGGTGCGCTGTGCAAGCTGCTTGTTGCATCGTGGCGTACCGACTCCAAAGGAGCGCTGCAAACATTGTACAACTACGTGAAGAAAACTAATCATCAACCCGTTTCTGCCGACATTGCCTATTTACACCACCTGGCTTTAGCGCAGGACACTGCATTACATTTCAATGGATACCAGCTCACTGCGGCATTCTGCCCAACGAAAAAGCCGACGAAGCAGCACGTAACGGTCTTCGATATCAAATCTATAAGCGAATCTGTTTCACCAACTCTGATGCTTCCCATATGGCTAAACGATTCGCTTACGAATAAAGGAGCCGGCTATGGAAGTTACCGACACATCATCACACTTTCCTATACTCAGTCGACCCGTATCCCAAATAAAAACTACTATCCAACATTCCTCGACATTTGGAAACTTTGTATCATCGCCTATGGCTGAACATTGCATATTCAAACGACTTACGGTACCGCTTCCATCAGGAGACAAGCCCACACTGCAGCAACTGTGGCTCTACTGAAACCGTAGAACATATTTTATTCGAATGCAGAGCGAACAGCGTGCGCTCTATGAATATTGCATGCAGTCACTTACACAACTCCCTTTATCACCTCAGTGTGTTTTAGGCCCTCTAGATTGCCCCACACAACAGAGACGTGCGATGGGCTTTTTGTTTTCATATTTAAAAAGTATAGGTCAACTCGATAGACTTTAACTTTGTCTCCGTTGTCACCATCACTCACCCATCATGCAACACATCCTATCACATCACTGCGGGTTGGTGAAAACGTTAACTTTCTTTGGACGCAATTAGGCATCATAGTCAGAAACACAAAGCCCAAATTTTTTCTCTTTTCTTTTTCACTGTCTCTTGCACTTCTTTCGC
Organism: Hyalomma asiaticum; assembly: GCA_013339685.2. Classification (NCBI taxonomy): domain Eukaryota; kingdom Metazoa; phylum Arthropoda; class Arachnida; order Ixodida; family Ixodidae; genus Hyalomma; species Hyalomma asiaticum. The sequence goes on along the minus strand of CM023485.1, from coordinate 17,340,147 downwards.
TCCCCAAACTCCCTCGCCACGCAGAGTAGCATGTCAGCGATATTTCAACGCCGGCTAAATTCTCTGCCTTTCGATAAAGAGCTCTCTCTCTCTCTCTCTCTCTCTCTCTCGTGGCGTCCTGCTTGCCCTGACAGACGGCGACATGAGCAGGAACGACAGCGTCACGCGCGACGGGGGTAAGACGACCGCACGGAGGTTCGTTTACACGCGCGAAGAGTGCGAATTACTGTGTAATTTGGTGACGCGCCACAGATCGGTAATTGAAAACAGGAACACCGACAGCGTGTCCAAGCGCACTATGGACAGTGCCTGGGAGAAACTTTTATACGGATGTGGTGCTTTTATACGGATGTGGGTGCAGTCTATGCACACTGTCACCCCAGGGAACTTGGAAATTCGGTGGAATTGACCATCGTCTCACGGAACCCATCACGGTGTCGGGGAACTTCACGACGGCTGGGAACAAATGCTTCGCGATCACCCGCGACACACGTTCGATGATGCCGCTCACTGTCGGCTGAGACACATTCACCAGGTCGCCCGCCACTACTTGAAACGTGCCTGCTCCATAAAAGCGCAACGCAATCAGAAGCTGCGTCATTGGTGGAAGAGGGTGGCCACGGTTGCTGCAGCTCTCCTCAAGGGGCAAGCAGTCAAGCAGGTTCTTCACGCTGCACTTCGTGAAGTGGTAGCGCGCCAGAAATTCGCTGTCGGTGTAGAGATCCATTGGATTTATCCGGTCCCTCAACCGTCGTCGTGGTATGCCTACGCAGTTTTCTACGTTGTCAAACAGCTCGCCGACGCGGAGCACATAGTCGACAAACGAAGCGCAATCCGCCATGATACTTCACTCAAGGAAAGGTTCAAGGTAGCTCTGGCCCTACCTTGACTATCTCGAGTAAAACGCTCGAGATTTCCTCCAGTCGAGGAACGCTTCGAGTGGAGGACGATCTGTGAATTGGAAAACCGCCCTCAAGGAGCGTTCCGAGTGAAGGGTCGAGTCGAGGAGCGTTTATGAATACGGGGGTAAGCTTCTCTTCCAACCTGAATGTCATTGTTGTCTTTTCGCCAACATTTGTCAGTTTTATCCGCCATGTTTATCTGTTCGTGCTCTACCCGAAAATGAACAGTTATCACGAGCATCTAACGATAAGCTATGGTGGGAAGAGGCTCATCCAATAGGCTCATACGCCATTTAAGTACGCGATTTAGTTACATGGGGTATTGCAGGCAATGCACCTGAGAAAGATGATGTCGGTGCTCATAGCATGGTAGCCACCTATGCATTTTAGAATGTTGTTGTCGTTTTGTGGGGTTTTACGTCCCAAAACCAGTTCTGATTATGAGAGACGCCGTAGTGGAGGGCTCCGGAAATTTCGACCACCTGGGGTTCTTTAACGTGCACTGACATCGCACAGCACACGGGCCTCAACATTTCGCCTCCATCGAAATGCAGCCGCCGCGGCCGGGATTCGATCCCGCGACCCTCGGATCAGCAGCCGAGTACCTTAGCCACTAGACCACCGTGGCGGGGCAGCATTTTAGAATGTGTTGCATAAACTAATTACTGAAAAAATATGGATAGAGACCATCACCACTGTCCGATGATCTCGAGATGATCGAAAACACACACACCCCCCTCCCCAACGGAGTTCAGCTGTATAGTCTGCAGATGACTATGCAGCGCCGGTTGCTCAGTTCTCGTGCAACTTCCCAGCTTGGCAGTTTTGTGCAGGGATTTGTGGGCCATGCAGCATCTGATACTGCTGGCTTTCGTAAAAGCGCTGCCAATAACGAAGAAGGCCCTTTATATATGGTACCCAGCAATCACTACGCTGTACGAGGTTCTTGTGATTGTTTCAGTGCCTGCTGATTTCAGACCCTGCCAGTGCTGAATTGAAGTCGAAGTCGGATAATGCGTTCAGACCATTAATTTTTATTTTTCAGATAAGAGACACAGCAGAAGCCGCCATTCACAAACCTTTAAGCCTTCACTTCATAAGTCCACTTTGCTATTGGCCAGCGTTCTCCGTTAATGATGTGTAGCGCATCACGAACGGCTGAAACCTTCCATTTAGGGGTAATTCTAGCTGAAGATCGCATTGCGACCACAGGATACGTTTCTCAAGAAGAAAGGGACTAAATGAAGCGACAATAACACATGCAGAAACCTAGCCGCTTCTAGCGGCCGACTTAGAAAGGCTCCCCATAATTCGAAGCGATTGTATGAACAAAGAAAAGAAAACGCGCAATCTATCATTCTGGATGTACAGACATAAACTAAGGCACGGAACCGAGGAAGAGAGTGCATAATTTCTTTAGAATATGTCTCCGTAAGCTATGTTTCTTCTATGGTCACGAGCTGCCCTTGCCTTATCTATAATCCCATTGATAGGAACGCAGTCAGAGTGCGACTCTTAATAAGTGGACACTGATAGACGAACAGGCACGCTTTGTGCAAGTAATCTGCGCCGATAAAGGGGTCATTAATTTTCTCTTCACTCAGCCGTATACTTAGTCTCTAACTCGTTGTGCTTAGCGGCAGGCTCAGTAGAGCCGTTAAACGCATGATTGCCCATTGGAAGGAAATAAAAAAAAAAAGCAAAGGCGCGGAAGTTTACTGCCGCTCGAATCAGCAGCCGTAGTGGCCTTTGCGTCAGGCTTTGTCTGACACGGGTGACCATGAGCCTGGCAGTTAGGTTTCTTGGGGTTAGTGGGCCGTATTCTTTAGTATATCAGACGGCATCAACTGCGTTGTTTGCCCCCAACACTTACAGCAGGCGGCATTCGTTTTACGAGCGTTCGCAGAAGACTCGGTGACTAAACAGACGCGAATGAATTTTATCTCCTCAATCGTCCTTGTCTCTAACGCGAGAATTTGCAAAGACAGTTTGCCAGGCTTTCCCACCTTTTAGCGCAGGAGGCTATCAGATTTTTATAGCTGAATGGGATCGGCTCACTCGTGGAAACAACCGTCGTAGCAGTGTACGCGTTCAATGTCTGTTCTGTTCGTTTGGCGATACGACAAAACAGCGCTAGGGAGAAAATTATGAGGCCACAAAAAGGTGCGTTTGACTTATATATACTGATTTGATAGTATGCATTTACGTTTATTTCTCCTTGACGGTATTTTAGCTCCGCACGTAATCATGATGCGACAGTTGTAATGGGGATTAGTGCCCAAGACATCCAAATTGACGTTTACCAATAGTTCAAATGATGAGTTCACGTGAAATAAGTAAAGGTCTATAGGGAACTTGTAGTAACTCTTGGACACAAAGAGAGGCACAATTTAACTTGAAATTCTGGTTGCATACTCAACATATGTTCGCCTCCGCACTAGATGGTTAGATCGTATTCTGGATGCCACAGTGAAACCACGTGAGCTTACAATAACTAGTAATGAATATGGCACAACCGCCTTCATATACTCATGGCATGACCGGATGCTATCAACGACTCAGTGCTATCCAGCAGCATCAAAGGCAGGCTGGTAATGGTACTTGTGGGCTGGTAATGTCTACAGCGAAATAGCTACAGCAAAATGTTTAACACGATGTCTCTACCCTTATGCCAATGTTGATAAAAAGCTAATCCTATAAAGCACGTGTACACGTCTCCTTGGAAGCGACATTTGCAGCAGAATGATTACTGCTACAACTGACGCGGATTAGGAGCCTTTGCGAAGTCATGTGACTATTCCTACACCCTAATTATTGATTTAATCCACATATATTTCGCTCCCCGGTTCTTATTCGCGGCCGGTTTATAAAATCTCTCTGGAAAAGCTCTTCAAAAAATGGGCAGCAATGCTGTTTTCATAAAGAAAATGAGCAGAAAGCTTACAGACCGCTTTACATGCATATGTAAGAAGGTGGTCTCGCGAATTATGCATGACGCGCTTCGAGTTTAAGCGAATTTGTCCGCGTATGCAAATATCTTCTTCAGTGCGTGCATACGACCTCGCCTTCCAACATCCTTTCCTTCTTTCACATTATCACCAAAGCCGTGTTCCAGAATTAATGAAGAAAGGCCGCGAATGTGCTTTGACCCAGTAGTCCGTTTGGAAAAAGCAAACGCATGAGAGTGCAGAATCTTAACACTCATCCTGTAAACGAAAAAGACAACTAGTTGACAAAACATTATTTTCAAGTGATGTCGGCGGTGCTGAAAAAGCTTGCTGTCAGTGTTAATAACAGAAACAACAAAGAACTGGTGGGAGGACGTCAACTTGATGAGCAGTTTTCAAAGACAGATTAGTGCGTGCCACAATGAAGGTTGATGTGTTCAGCGTACTAAATACACGACGTGGCAGGCTCTTCTTTTACAATGTGAGCTTCTCGGACTTCTCGTTCACAGCATTATTGAGGAGAACGCTTGCACAGGGCACCGGGATTGTTCAGATGCAAAATACGACAATTATACATACCCGCTCTTCCGACACTCTACGTTATCCTGTGCAGCAACTTGTACACGCATGGTTTATTGTTGCGTAAGAGAACCGGCAGGATAGAAAGAGCCCTCATCTTATAACAGCGCGAGGTGTCACACAGGATAAAAAGCACCGCCATATCCACAAAGTGAATGATGTTAGAGGAGCTCGCTGGGAGATAATCGGATAACCCGCGAATCCTCCGTACCATCTCCTGCCATCATAATAGACGTGACAACGTTGTTATATATACATTACATACACAATGTTTATTAATTTATATTTGGATGCACTATATACATTTTGATGGACTATATACATTATATATGCACAAGAGATGTTCTTTTGCAAAGTATACAAGAAGGGCGCCCCTCGATGAGCTCGGGCACTCCTTTCCTTGAAAGATGACTCCTTTATGACGCAACCCGGAGCTGCGGGCCGCTTCTGCTTCGCTGGCCCGCAGCTCCGGGTTCGTTTGACGGCGAGCCCTCTTCGCTTCGGCCTCCCGGGCTGTCACCGCAGGGTCTTGGCGGCGAGCCCGAGCTGCTGCTGCGTTGCGAGCCCGCCGCGCTGCTGCTTGGCTTGTGCGGTGTTCATGCGGCCGAGCGGTAACGAAGAGCGTTCAATGCGTGAGCTCCCGGCGAGGAGAAAGGAAGTGCACGTGTTGAGAGTGGTGTGCGTCGCCTTGAGCGGCGCCGCCATCTAGTGAGCATTCTTGAGATCACCGGAAAGCCGGCGCCTTGAGCGGCGTGTACACGGCGCCGTCGGACAAGGCGCGAGCATAAGAAGCTTGCCGAGCAAGCTCCTAAATGTGCGGCAATGCAACCCGCTGTACTGTTCGTCTTCTGCAACCTCCCCTCTCCCCTACCCCAAGCACGATTGTCTCTGTGATTGTGGGAGGTTTTCTGCGTTCCTACAAACGTGGCGTCGTCTACAATGTTTCTCTTTGCTGCGGCTGCGTACGCATCGTTAAAAGCGAATGCTGTCCTCCGCTGCTACCAGCGACAGTTTCCAAGTGCTTGCAAATCAGTTTAAGTCGGAAATCTGGAAGCATTTCGGTCTTTTACCGAGCCACGTGTGAGTGTACCGTTAGCAGAGTTACGCAACGCACAGCTTCGCAAACTGCACAACGAAGGTGCCTTTTTCGATGACACTGCAGTTGTAAATAGATTTTGAGAGTGAATTGAATGCGTAGTAGAGTGCGCCGTACTAATGTTATCGTGCTCATTTGGCAGTCGTTTTAAAGGTAACGTTAGGTGCAGAACAAAATCAGACCCTAGCTGAACCCCGAGGCGCACTAAGTAGCAGCGCAAACTGCTCGGTAAAAGAAATAATAATAAAGAAAAATGGTGTCAACGACTGCAAGCAAGAGAAGACAGTGGCTATATATAAAATCAGCAACCTTCCGTGAAAGTCAAGTGGCTCTCATTTCCTCTCCCGACTCCCGAACGACCGCTACCACTACAGTAAGTTCGGGTCGTGCGCTTCCTAAGCATCGCTGCAGCATATTTCACGCCCAATATGACAGCTAACCATGGCACACTGCGGCTAAGACAAATGCCATTTTCGCCTACGCACATTAGCTTTGCCACTAGGATGCCCGAGACCGCGAAGATTGGCGCGAAAGATAAAACGAAGGAAAGATGATGGCATAGCTGAAGAAGAAATGCACAGTAACCCAAGAAAAGCGGCGACAACAGTAGGTCATCGTCGTTTGGCTCGCTGCGACCGAGAGAAACATCGCCGTAGAGCTGACGTTGGCTCGTACATTAGTCCTTTTTATGTCACGTTGGTTCTTTTCGGCGCTGTCGGGAAAGAAAAGACGAGCTATTGCGGTCTAGCTTTCCTTCCATCGCTGTGCAGACCGGGCAGGCGATTCGTTCCCCCATGCGTCTCTTGCGCGGGCACAAAAGGCACCGTAAAGACTGCTGTGCAGACTGTTGTCAAGCGAAATACGAGTGAAAGAGGAAAAGCGACGCACTACTAACCATGCTGTGTCTTATGAGGAACACTATCTGTTAGCCGCACTCGCGCTCATTTCGCTGAACTAGCATCTTGGCTATCCTTAAGTGGCGGGGCCATTCTTGAGAGCAACACGACGTGGCAGGGGCTAGCCAAAATTTTATGTCAAACGCCCCTCCCCCCCCCTCCCCCCCTTCTGGCTACGCTTGTGCAAGGTGGTGTGTCTGCCGTTTGAGGGCATAATGTTGACTCACATGCCTCCATCATTATTGCGTTATTGGAACTAAGTCATTTCAAACAGCAGAACAGAGAAATTAGTAAGAGAGTAGATTAATACGAGACCCGATTAATCATAGGACAAGAAAGCTGAACCGTGAGCCCTTAGAACTAGCAAACCAGCTTTCTTTGCGAAACGACTTCTTTCTTTTGGCGGTGTATGAGTGACTGGTGAGGTCTGAAGCCTCACGCTTCATAATTTTTTTTTTTATTGCGGTGGTTACTAGTCTGCGAGGATGGAAAATGATGTGGTGATGTATAGGTCGACTTTACGACAGCACGACTCCACCTTTTTATGTAGGGCAAACGAAAATCTTCGATATGACACGCCGAGAAAACAAGAGCAAGAAAAAAAAAACAAAAAAAGAAGACGAACAAAAAGAGCTCGAAGGTCTACGAGAACACGTGCACCTGTACGAATCGGCGCAATCAGCGCTTAGTATGTGAGCCCCGATGTTGCCATTGAATTCTAAGACGCATTACCAAAGAACGCATTTTGTGCTCGCTCTACTACATGCATCAGAAGAAGCCCGACTTGGCAAATCATCGTTTGTCAAAGAAACTTAAGCATGGAACTTGGTACACCAATATTTAGACATAATTCGGGTTTCTTAAGAAATAGTGAGAGAAACATTTATGTTATTTTTCATAAAATGGCATCGGCTTCGAGTTTTCGTAAAGTTAATTTCCGATCGTGCCTCTCCGAAAATACCTTCCCTGGCTTCACAGCTCACGGGAACATTGTGAATAAGTGAGGGCGCATATAATGATTTAAATTCTTGTAGTAAAGATTTTTCGCATTGTTATAACACCTTAAACTGCAAATAAAACATCATAGATTGTCAGAACGGGCAACCTGCCCATGCCATGTAGTGATTCCAGTATATGTTGAACTGGGCTTGCTATGCAGAGCTCTACGGTATCTACAAACTCTTCCGAGCCTTATCAATGCCATAAACACGAAAGAAAATCAAGTCAGTTGCACGCAGTTCCGCGCCTGCGCAATCTGAGTAAAAAACGTAGCTGGCAAGCAAGTGCCACCGCCTTGCGGACGCAGATAGAGTTCATTCTTCATGTGTCTTCATCATCCTTCTTTCATCTGTCTGTCTTTTTTACCTCTTTCTACACCTTCTTCTTCTTTCTTTTTTCTGCGTTATCTTTCTTGGTTTTTATCTATTTATATAATGTATCATCTCCTCCTTTCTTTCATCCTTATCCTCGCATAACACCTCATCACCCTCACTTTTCTTTCCCACCACCTATGCTATCCCAAGAGCTTTCTGGCAGATACCCACCTTCTGTGCCGCAAAAAGTACACTTTACAAGGCTATTCCATTATTCGCCCTTTCCCCTTCTTCTTTCCTACCTCCTCACTTTCACATTACCCCTCGTCAGTTCGATTTCCCACCCCTTGGTTAAACTATACTGTGCATGGATATGCTATGTTAGGAGCTGTTGGCACATTCCCGCTTTTTAAGGCATATGCCCGCCTTTATGCAGTGGTGAGCTGAGGTCAAGCGCAAAACAGATGAAGGACGGATAAGACGCCCCCGCCTTTATCCAGTAGTGAGCTTAGGGAATGAGTGAAAGGGAAGAAAGACGTGCGCTCGCAAATTCCGCACAATGAGCATTGCAAAAATGTGTACGCGCACCTACGTGATGATCACGCTTGTTCCTGCGAACGTTCCACGGGTTTCTAGCGAGTTTAACAGCCACGTTGTTGAAAGAAATTGCCCACATTGTGTGAAGCACAGAAGAGAGAAAGTTTCAGAGATCAAATCCCTCTTCTCGTGTTGTTGAATAATGGTATTCTCTTTTAAAAAATGGTGGGGAGACTAATGCTTTCAAATGCTTTAAGACGTAGGGACGAAATCATGACAAAACCTTTTCAATTCGACAAAAAAGAAGCATCGCCAGTCGCGTATATTGTCAAAGAAAGAGAGATGAAGGGCGAAGGATAGGGGGGGGGAGGCGGTGAGGGTCATGGCTAAATGTGAAAGAGATTCGTCTCTACTAGCTGGCATTTTGGTCCTCCAGGGAAGCACATTTTCTAATTAGATTCCTTTGAGCTTCTTTCCCATAGAGGGACGGTCTTTCAAGACGACACCGCCGAAGGATCATTGAAAAAAAAAAAAAAAGCTGCCTAAAAAAAAATATACCGAAGGCATAAAACTGCAGCCTGCGAGTGGTGCCCAAATGGGCCGCTTTTGAGATGAAAGGCTCCTCTTGCCAACCTGCGCTCTCTAAAAGCGCCAACAATGACAGCGTGCACCACGTTGCGGTTAAAAAAAAAGAAAAGAGGTGGGGAGGAGTGGGGGGATCAGAGCCGCAGCATCCTTAATGTGACGTTCTCTCCTTCCATTTGTTCTTGTTAAGGGTGACGCAGAGTAGTCAGGCAACTATCGAAAAGTGATCCACTTCCTCTTCCTCCTCTTTGATGTTTTGTTTTATTTGCTTTTCGATAGCATGCCTACGTCCCAGACCTTCCTTCCCCGGCATTTTGTCCACCATTCGTCATTCCCCTGTGACGCTTTGCACTGCGTTTCTGCACAATCTGAACTCAGAGCGCGCCACTCATGACTCCAGCAGTCGCAGACGTGCAGAGACCTGCTTCAAGAGTTTTTGTAGGGCGTTGTCATGCCTAAACGGATGTGTTGGGAACGTCGTTTATAGCTTATGACCAATAACTGTTCATATATATATATATATTCTGGCGAAGTAGGTAGCTTCGGCTGCCGCATGAGAATAAGTATGAGAGATAGCACTTGTGGGTGAACCCTCTACCATAGGAGTTACTATAACACGGAAGTTAAATCTGTCTTCGCGAAGATGTGGATGCATAAACGGCAATCTGGCGAATCGAGGGGCAGGAGATGGGTTGTGCACTAAATATGTCAGCATGTTACATGTAGACATCAGCGGCACCTCGACACGGTACAAGGATCCTCGGCAGTTGTACACGAGGGAAAGTTCTCGAACGACTCATGTTGCTCCGGGTACACTAATTGCCTGCGCAAATCTGCCATAAGCAAGGGGCGTCCGCAAACGGTGACACATTGGAAGCGAAACAGAACGGGTTGTCAGCGGATCGTTTTGTAAACACACAGCCCACTGCTGCGACAGGCCAATTATTTGCTTGTCGACGGCCGTCTTTGCGTTCCTGAAGCAGTTCGCGTCGTAACTCAACACACCTGGTCACGCAAGGCAAATTTTTTAGCGGACGCGTTCGTACTTTGCCCGAGGAACGCACCGTCATAACGCCACCACGCCCCTAACTTCCGCGTTGGTCGAGGCGCAGGAACTACGGAAGCGCTGACTGGCGGCGCAGCACGACAATCTGCTTCGCTCCGTCATTGTTCCTACATGGTGGTGGTACCACTGTAGCGAACCTAAGCGAACCAAGAGTGCAGTATGATGGAGGCGATGTTAATTTAAGAGTAATTTTGCGTGTTCAGCACTATAGTTCACTGTACTAAACACGTTTACTTTAACCGGAGGGCAATTAGTTACAACTTGCAATGCGCTGTAGTGAAGTTATAAGGCGCATATGTTCCCTGTGCAAGCGATGTTGTGGTAGCGTATCGTAACGCGTCCAGCTCCAATGGTCGGATCCCAGATGACTGCGGGTTCAAGTCCGAGCGGGTGTAATTTTTTTTTTTCATTGTAAATGTGCATTCACTTTTTCAGAGATCTACTTCTGTTACGGTAGTGCGTCACTGATTTCTTGGTGCACCCCGGCATAACATAGTTTCGTTTTAAAATGCCTGATTTCAGCACGCCGGTTCTCGTTTCAGCCAGCGTGTGCGTTTCGCCGACCTCACCCAGGTAACTGTCTGACATAAATGAAGCACCCTGAAGGGCAGTTTTTGATTCGAGCACTACTAATTGGGCTGTATATAGCTGAGCTGTACTAACTGGGCTGTATATGTAGCAGAGAGTGAAAAACCAAGTTATTTGGTTGAGGAAGATTCAGAATTATTAGGAACTGGCGCGTCAAAGAGGTTCGGTATGGAATGTATACTCGCTTCCAAATATCGTGCTTTTGTTAAAATGCGTTCCTCCTTAACTTGTTAAGCAGCCACACGAATGAGAAAGAAACAACACATTCGTGCTAATGAGTATTAGCAACAGCTGCAAGCGCTAACACGTGCGCGACACAGAATTTACTAACAGTATTTTCTGCGCCTAACAATACGTCAGGGTATGTAAAGGCGCTTGGTTCATTTTCGCAAGGGCGTCCTGTAACGATGCACTCGTATAATTACAAATGAAATACTGCTTAATTCTTAAATGAGAATAAGGTCTGTTCTCCCGAACTGATTATCAGTTCACTAGCCGCGTGGTTATTCCGCCTGGGTGGTTCCTCTGCTTTCCTTAAATGAAAGCGTGCCCTATATTCCACTAACCATGTTTATTAACTGTGCTTGCCGCATCTCTTGGCATCAAGCAATGCCTCAGCTTTGCAAAACGCTGAAGGAAGGCCGTTAGGTTCGCTGCTGGCGCATGCGTGTGGCACACCATATTCTCGGACATGAGCACAGAATGGAAATCAAATTGAGCAAGGACTTGGAGTGGTAAAACCTCACTGGAACGTTCGAATCGGGCTGCGCTTTCACTAATGGTCGTTTCCGAAGAGCCGGGCGAGAGACCTCAGCTTTTCGTTCCACTACGCCACGCTGCCAATAGCGGAATACGCAGTCAATAAATCTCTGCTGCACGCAGCGCCGCTGCTCGCGGCAAATTTCCTAACGCGCAGCAAAGCAGTCTGTCGAATGTTGCTGGCTTCGGCGCCAATGAGCTTCGTATGTAGGCGTTAGTTTGTTTCCCCGAGCTATCTATATGGCGAGCTTGTGGTGCGTCGAGAGCCCTAATGTGCCTGGAAATGAGTGTGTCCTTGTTTTTTGTTTTTTTTTCTTGGTGCGATAATGATAAATGTTCGCTATGAAATGGAAACTGAGCGAGCACTTCTTCGCTGACGGTCTTTCGAGCAAGGAGAACTAAATAGTGTAAATGGGTAGAGCGTACACAAGACAGCGCATAACAAGCGAAAAACAAGAGGAACACAACATACTAAGCGAAGCACATGCTTCCTTGCTAATTCAGCCAGTCCGTCCCGCGTGCACTTATTAACGCATGCACAGCGGAAACGAATATCAATCCCGTCGAATGCGAAGTATATAAAACATGAGAAATGAGAGAACACTATTAACGACAGGAGCAAAAATGCGCAAATCTGATTACAAGGCGTGCGTGGCCGGATCTATTTCGCTGAGCTTGCATTCTGTTCTATTCCCCGTACGCTTTCCCCGAGATTATGTTGTGGATGTTCACTCCTGTTGGAAAGGTGTGTACCGGCAAAATGGAGATCCTTCGTGAACACTGACTCGTTCAGACATGACGCTGCCTACTACGCGCTTCGCGCTCCCATTTCGACCCGATACCCGGCCTGTCTCAGTTTTCCTGCTTCTTGGAGCTCCAAGCCTCCGAGGCATTGCAATTCCACCGAAGATGTTTTATCCACGAGGCTTTCTCTTTAATAGAAAAGCGGCGGTCCCATTCATTGCCAGAGGATTCCATTGCTCGGCTTGGAAGCAGGATAAGGAGCCCCTGGAGGCATCTGAGTGATGGGAATAATTTCTTTTCGGTGACTCGAACCACGTGCGAATGAAATCCCGTGCTGTTTGAGTGAGTGAAAAACTTTCGGAGCTTGCCCTGCACGAAGTTCACAGATGCTGACGAAGTGTAAACACTGCGTTGGACGGGCAGCGCCGCGTGTTGCAGCGTGTGCCGAGCTCGACTTCAGCTAGACACGTCATTCTACACTTCTTTCCCTACTGAAACTTTCCGTTCCGTATTACAATAATTCCCCATGTTTCCTTACAAACTATACGATTATACCATATATTAGTCGTATATCTGCAACATGTGTATATGAGAGCTTTACGGAAACATACGGAGCTATAGGAACAGCTACGCGGAAAGTTTAAGTATGGATATTCCATCCAGCGTTTGCCATTGTGAATTACAGATCAAGACTTCACATGTCAGGAGCGGTGTGTGCCCTCAGGAGGCGTAGTGTGATGCCACTAGAATATACAAAGTACCGTAACCGCCGCATGGCACGCAAAGAACACTAATACCGCTGCCGCCAGTACTGCCAAACACTGGGCAAGATGATTAGGCATAATATCAGGAAGACAGCGCGCCGCCTTCTGGCGGGGACAAACACCATAGAAAGAGACAAGGACAAAGCAATCGGCCTAGTCCTTTTCATTGATTGTTGCCCTTTTTGCAGATGTCGTGCCGTTTTATTTATTTATTTATTTATTTATTTATTTATTTATTTATTTATTTATTTATTTATTTATTTATTTGTAATTGCTACCATATTTTGCAAACCAGCCCTTGAGCCGGCCGCAGCTCAGTTGCGCCACATGATAGGTTGGCGCATATGGCCATTTTTCGTCAGTTTGGGAGAAGATGGGACGCTATATCTACCATACATCTTATGCAGACGTAAATATGATCATCTTTAGGTGCAACAAATTCAGTCAGTAACTATTACATACATGAAGATTAACATGCATGATTTAATGTATATTTATGTTATTTCGCCGACCCCGTTTATTCTAATGATTTGGCGCACTTGTTACGATGAATTAATTCATTTCGATGGTCTCGCAGGGCACATCCACATATAAAAAATTCTGAATCCCACACGCGTGTTGACATAAGTGCTGCAGAACGAGGTAAAACCGCCCTCCTAATATTTGTTTTACCAGAACACCCTTTTTAAATGTTTACGATGCAAGACTAATGCATTTCCTGGCAAACTTTGGTAGCAGCAGACACGGACAAGTCGTCGTGATAGCGATCTTGAATATCGCACAAAAGCGACTCAGTGTGACGCTCTGCTATGTTTTATTTTTATCTCGCTTTTCTCTCTCCAATGTTAAATATCCCCCTCGTTTTTACTTTGTGCAAGGTAACATACCAGTTTTCATGAACTGGTTAATATACCTACTTTTCTTTATTTTTCTTATTTTCTTATTTCTTTCTTTCTTTTCGCTGTTTGAGCAGCTGCAGCAGTTACTTTTCACAAGGAACCCAGGCAACGTCGTATTGGAGAAAATCATAACCACTGATGACTTGATTTAGAAGTCAGTCGAGTGCATAGGATGACTCCTTTTTTATAATGCAATATTTCCAAGTAATACTGATTGATTTCCAGTGGTTTGACGTTCTAAAAGCACGATATGTATATAGCACACGTCGTAGTGGAAAGGCTCTGGAAATTTCAACAGCCTCGGGTTCTTAAACGTGCACTGAAATCGCACAGTACATGGGCCTTAACATTTTGCCTCCACCGAAATGCAGCTGCCGCGGCCGCGATCTGCAAACTAGTGCCGTAGCCACTAGGCCACCATGGGGAGGCATTTCCAAGCAATGCTCTGGGGATTTAGTAGATTACGTATTTATTCCTTCGAGGTTCCCTAAATGTTTGATCTTTTCATTACCGCACTGCTTTATTCAATTATTTATCATTCATTATCATGCAATACCGTTTCTTCGATGGCTTGGAATCTGATCCTTGCGATAAAATTTTGATCCATAGTTATCGTCCTGCTTTAACTACTTACAATAAACATGTCGTAAGCGACGAGATTGATACCGTTGATCCATGCAAATGAACAAAATCCACTTGATCCCCTTTTTCACCGCTTCCCAACCGCAGCCGTTCGCGAGCCCCTGACGACACTTTAGTGTCTTCCCAAACGCGCGTCCTCCACACAGCTCGAACATATTAAGGAGACCCTTGGCACGCAAGACGCGAAACACTGAGGACGACTCCGCCGAAGTCATTGCAAAACACCACTGCTAGGCATCGTAGCTTATGTCCTGCATTATACACTGCAGTGTCGTATATTCTGTAACGCGCCATACACCCGCCCTTGATGTTAATGGCGCAGCGTTGTTTGTCTTAATATATTGCGACCCCAACGACCCCGTTGGTATTCATTATCTTTCCACCGTTCTCTGGGTTACGTGACGATGTGTACGCCACACCTCTGCCTGGGCCTATCTCTATAAATATCTTGCAAAGGCCCCGGGATTTCCTAGGACACGCTGTTGGCTATAGCCTTTTCTTTCTAGGCTTTTTAGTGAACGGCCGTGATGCATGACACCCTGTAAATAACGCTTCTCTATGGCCGCTGCAATATATATATATATATATATATATATATATATATATATATATATATATATATATATATATATATCAGCACCACCAGCGTGGTTGGGACGTGATGTAGAATCTCACAAAGTACACCTCCTGTCTTCCGGGCTCTTTCGATTACTGCTTGCCTACGTTTTTCGAATGCGCTTCCAAAGTTGGAGGGACACCCTAAATCATTCGGAAGGTAAGCGTTCGGCAGCAATTTTTATAACGAAATAGATAATACTGAATATAGTGTTTTTTACAAGCCATTTCGCGAGGCAGCTGTAACAGAGCCTGAAACAGCCTGGTGCCGAAATTTGAACAAGCGCTGTAGCGTTAATGAGACGGGCTAATGGGCTCCTCTCTAGCGATGATGAAATCATGAGCAAGCGGTGCGTTAAGGTGTCATGCACTCATAAGGAGGGTAATATACTAGCGTAAAGCTTCGCAATCATTTATATTTACGTTGCAGGCTCTCAAATTAGGCGTTGTAGAATTCCAGCCATTGCACTCCCAGTAATCCCAGCTACATATCCGAGTCAAAGTTATTAAAGGTGCTCTCACTTGAAGATGTTGCTCTACTGAATAGTTTGACCGTGACAAGAAAAAAAAGAAAAGAAGGACAGCCATTCCTCAGACATGCAGTCAAGCAAACGCATATGAAGTGCGACAGTTACAACTTTCTAAAACTTCGCAAACGAAAAGTCATGATTTCAAATGCTGCTAGGGACAAGCGTTTCCGTTGTTTTCCCCAAAGACTCATTTGTTAGGAGAGACACGGCCACGCGGCTGCGTGAAGAGCATCACTGGAACCAACATCATCAATCAAAAACTCCTTTACCTTCGCAGAGCATTGTTACAGCGTTAAGCCCTTCAGTTTCGCTTAGTTTTAAGCACTACTTCGTTTGAACTTGACTTTAGGCCCTTACTACAGTGCTTTTTAATAATAATAATAATAATAATAATAATAATAATAATAATAATAATAATAATAATAATAATATATTTATGGGGTTCTACATCCAAAAACCACAGTATGATTGCGAGAGACGCTAATTGTGAAATTTCTACGAACTGGATTTCTGTCATGTGCACTGATATTGCACAGAACACGGACCTTTAGTCATTTCGCCTCCGTCGGAATGCAGTTCTCGCGGTAGGGATTCCATCCCGCGACCTTCGGGTTAGTAGTCAAGTGTCATAGCCACTGGACCACTGCGGCTAGTCTGTGCTTCTTAGGTGCTCGTAGGTGCTCGACCTTCGCCTCTGTGCCTTTATTAAGACGCCGAACTTCCCGATGCTTCCTCTCCAGCTTCGATCACTCACGGGGCATTACTTAGTTGAGCTTCCTATCTTCTACTCTATTTAAACGTGACAGTGATTTCGTACTTGACGGCGTTATACTGCCCTAAAATCTGCGCAGATCGGTCTGAATTAAATTATACAACACTAGTTTGTATTGCCACACTTTTGTTAAGACGCCGTTAAAAGACATTACATTATATAGACTCCACGACGGAGAAGCGGAAACCGTAGGTTCTACAGTAAAACGTAAATTAGGCGGCGTACCGAGAAGTATCTCATTTCACAGTGCTCACAACTGTCAGGCCCCGATAGCTCCATCTCAGCGCGTTTATCTGTGAGCATCGTTTTTTTTTTTAATATTCATCGTCAGGGGTATCTATAACGGCGTAAATAAAGATTTCACTTAAGATCAGTTTTGTTACTGCATAGGGGAAGCTTGTCTCTTTGCAATTTATTCGGAAACTTAGAAAGAAAAATGAGCATCGGTTCTCTCCAGGCGACCGTCCGGTCTCTGTAAGCTCCTCCACTGGGAATGCCTTTCGCGTTCAGTTTTCTTTCATGCTCTCTCTTTTCATCCCCTTTCTAACCTCTATTTCTGCTACCCTGTAGCGGAATGTATAACACTGGAAACTTGAGTCTGGTTAAACTTCCTTCTGTTCTCTGTTTATCTGTCGCCGTTTTATCTGCTTTTATCAATCTCAGGAGCTGAAAAGTACGGAAGCCAAAATGAAGACACGTGTGGCACAGCTTTACTCGAAGTCATTTCAGCTAAAGACTGTAAGAAGGAGATTAAGGTAGCTTCTTTCTTCCATACCCGTCTTCCAATATCCGTTTGTCGCGTTTCTTTTTCGCAAATGCAAATGAAGTTCGTTCTGAGGATTCCGATGTAATTCGACTGTTCCACGTGGCGCCCCAACATACGAACCTTTTTCATCCCGGACATATTATGACTCCCGAGGGACACTTTAAGCTCGGTTAATATACATCCGCCCACACCCTCGTTTCCACGGGAGAGCAATAAGCAGGGAAGACGTTGAAGAGCGCATTTAAAGATTCTCGAAAAAAGCAGACACCTGTACTGCGTTAGGCACTCTATTCTTTTCATTCGCTAGCGAAAGCACTAAATTATTGACTAATGAGCATGGAAATGAGCAATCGGCGAACGCTTTCATCGAAGGTGTACCAGCAGAAAAGACCCATGTGGGAGTAATTTTTCTTTCGTTGTCACGGGAAATGAGTGTCCCGCAGAAGACTTCGCCTATGCAACATATATATGTTATAATTTCAAGCTTCCGTTGCGCAGGCGCCACCCGAGCACCGCCCCTATTCTCTGTCGCCACACAAGGCTTCGAAAGCGGTTTAGGCCGCTCATTTTCGTTTTTTTTTTTTTTTTTTTTTGGTTAAGGAGACTGGCATTTACGTGTGTTTTTGATTTTGGGATGCTGTCCGCACACGTGGACATCCTACAATGCCGTGTCTGTTCTATTTATTTCCTTATTCCCTTTTGCCCAGAATATAGAGAGGAACCAATCACGCGACTTTCTTGCGAACTTCCCCAATATTACGCGGGGATTCATCTCATTTATTCGTTCCTAAATAAAAGATGAAGGGGGTGGAGATTGACTTCAATTGGCATTGTGGTTACTAATGCTGATTATTGGACGGATGCTTGGGTCAATATCAGCGCTGACTCATTCTTATGTGAATGTGCGTTGTATATCCGCTGGGAAGAACGACTCCATGTACCCTGTCCTTTGCAGTACAGTAATCTGACGCAGCGCGCGCAGTCTCGAAAGGAGAGCGCAATTTCTTTTGTCTCCCCACTGGGTTCTTAACAAGAAGTAAATTGTGATTTCGTTATCTTTCATTGTGCATGTCAGGACATGTATGAACATGGAGTGCCCGGGATAGTTCTCGATTTATTTTATTGCATCGATTGCAATACCAGTGCAGGAAGTCTTGCACTGGTATTGCATCGATACAGTACCCTTTTTCAACGACTTGATAAGGCGACGCATTCAATATTTAATGTTCCCGACTAGTAACCCCAAGGCTGTGAGCATTTAATTTATCAGGACACGAAGTGGCACTTATGCGGTCAGGATAAACGTTCTTCAATTCACCCGAGGCTAGTCGCTACGACATCCCACAATACATGTACATTTATGCATTTATATAGCTTGTGCTCAACAATAGTGGCATGGAGTTCTTCGTTCATCAGGTGAGGCAACAGGTGCGCAGTGCAAACCTTTGATTTTTTTTTCTGCAATATCCGAGGGAAGAAGAACGATACGCGAACACTGCGGAAATGAGTTGCGCACGTGATAGCGCGCTCGACACGTGCGTCGTCGCGCCCAAGTCCCCGGGTAAGTACCGTGGTGATAAACACGAAGATAACAGCGACACAAAGTTCAATTTCCGTTTGGATGGAAGCTGAAGCCAGAAGTCAACTGTCGTTGCACGGAGCGCAGCAGAAATGGCACAGCCTATTCCAGCGAATAAAAAAAAAAGCAGAATAAATACTGAGAAACGTTAAAAGTTTGCGCGTCTCTTTTCATAGCGGAGTATCACTCAAAGATGTCGCAAGATCCGAGGCTGTGACCTGGTAAGAGGGCTCGCCATCTCAGAGATAAGCAGACACATACATGTTACATTCCTTCTGTGGTTCTGCATGCTCTTTTATTCTACGAACATTGATTTGGTACCACTCTCTACGCGTTCTGATAGAAAAAGTGAGACAGAATAACATGGATCAGAAAGTCACGTGGAGAAGAAATTGTGGTTTGCTACTTTACATTAGAGAAAAGAAAAGCTGAAAGAAGCATAAAAAGGGGCGAAAGAAAAATAAGTCAGATTGACCTAACGCTTAGGAGGAGGAGGAGGAGGAGGAGGAGGGAGGGAGGGAGGGAGGGAGGGAGGGAGGGAGGAAAGACAGGGAGGTTAGCCAGTGCTGAGACCAGCTGGCTACCCTGTGCAGGGGAAGAGGGGTAAGGGGAATGAAAGATAGCAGAAACGAGACACGACAAGAAAAAAAAAGAGAAAAAAAAAACAAAGAAAAAGGAAAAAAACGCTGAGGAGTTGACCAACGTGGTAATACGCGACGTGGTATGACAGCGACTGACTTAGCTTACGGTGCATTTACGCCATCTTTAGAGCCATCCTTCTGTTTTATTTCCCAGGGTAATCAAAGAATGCTTCCTCCTGAAACTGCAAGGTCAAACAAAGCAAACAGACGTCGTTGTCCTTCATGTTTGGTTTTTAAGTTACTCTAAAAAGCAAACTTTCAAGGACTTCAGACATCTTTATAGCAGCAGTAATATATCGGTATATCCACTAATGGGGTTGTTGCGAAGCTGAATTAGCAGTACCATTGCTTGTCGAGAGAGAAAGATGCAAGCGAGTGGCGCCATGTTTTCAGTGTTCAAGGCTGAAACCATGTGGAGAAACAACGGTTATACGTCTCCAAGTCATTCATTACACTGCCGATGAAGTATTGCACCGCCACACTATTCTTAAGGAAGGAAACGCTAAAAACCTCGATCCCCGTAAATAGCTCCGGTGCCTTGGACAGGTTATTGCAGCTGAAGTTTTGCAGCAAGAGAGTAAACGCCACCATACGACTTCATTAAAATGCCTGTCAAAATTAAATAGCGCTTAAGTGAAAAAGTTTTTCGAGTCATTATGATGCCCTGTAAGTTTGTTTGCTGTACCGCAGTACGTCAGTTGTTACAGAATCGCTCAAAGAGTAACCATTTTTATTTTCCTGCATGATCCACATTATTTCAAGCGTTACAAAGCCTAACAGTTTTAGCGCTTACAAAAATAACGTCACGAAGCACATAAGGTGCCTCACTGACGCAAACTGACCTCAGTGCCTCACAGTTGCCGCACAGTGACGACTGTTTCGCAAACAGTAATATTTAAATGTGAGTGGGTTCTATTAGACGCAGCGTCAAAACAGTAAAAATGAGGCCTTGTTAGAGTGTCAGATAAACCACGCGTGCAGAAATAAATTAGAACGCGAAAATTCACAGTTACATGTTCGCCAATTAACTCGCCTGAATTACTGCGAGGAGCTACGTTTTCAAAGGCAGCAGGCAATGAAATAGGAAGCAACTGTGTGAGAAATTCCACGAAAGCCTATACTGAAGCAGTGTTGTGCGACACGGGAGCCTCATTATTAAGCCCAAATGGAACGGATAAACGAACTGTCGTCTCCGAATTATGGCCACCCGCCCGTGTAGCGGCTGTAAGTGCAAACAATTCTCGCGGATTATGATAACGCAATCAAGGAGTAGAAACATGAAGAAGCCGCAAACATGGTGTTGTCATTGCCTCTGTGTTTAGTTTCAGTCGCTATTTTGTTATATTTAATAAGCAAGGCCACCACTCGTTTCTAATCCATATCCAGATGCAGATGCACATTCGATATTTCCGTTTGGGTATCCACTTTACGCTTCATTTAAGTGAACAATGGCGTGTCGAAATGCCAAGAGGCATGCTACTTCTGATAATCTTAAAAGCAAAATTCCCAACTTATTAAAGCGCTCTTCAGCCTTCAAATGTACACGATACTAACACAGTCATGCAGTCCAGAATGTACTGGAGTCAGCCATTGTAACCCACACACCAGCAATAAACGGATAAAAGAATCAGCGGCCTGACAGCTCTGGTAGGGAAGACTGCCGGCGAAATAATGCCCTACGCTGTCATTTGGCTCAGCGGGAGGAAAAGTATCGTTGCAAGCCGCGTCCCGTACCTGGAGGTTTTGCTGAATTCAAATCAGCAGAACCTCCACTTCATCTATCATGGTAGGAGTGAGAGGGGAGGGGAATAACGTGAGGGGCGGGAGGGGGAGAAGAGAGGGCGTTACATACTACGGGCAGCAGGAGGCTATCATCTTTCGACGTCATTTGGAGCGAAGTAAGCAGATATGCGGTCAATTTTTTTTTTACAAGTATTCAGGTGAGAAAATCAAGTTATGAATAATCGCGGGTCTCTCACGCGGCAAAACCACGACATCCTTACCAGCACGCCGCAATGAGGGAGACTCCCGATTAAATTAGATCACACCTGGTTCATTAACGTGCACAAAATCTGGGTACCCGGTTGTCCATCAAAATACGACTCCCGTGACCGGCTAGCAAGCCCGCGCCCACGAGGCTATCAGCGCGACAGCTTGCCTGTTGAGCTATAACGGTGGGCGAAAATTACGTTGGACATAAGAAAGGCCCAAGCTGATTATTGTGACCTTGTTATTTACACGTAATGCGGGCACAGATGCACACTTTTCATTAATAGTCGTATTTCTTCATGACGTTCTACATGTATCAAAGTCAAAGTGAACGAAAAGGCTCTGAAAGTATCGAACTTTGTTGTTTACCCAAATAGGCTAATACAGAAAGTTAGTTGTGTGAGCCGGCGAATGGACACATCTTCGTCGTTAGCTGCAGCATTGTATCACACGAGACCAATGTTGTTTGGAATAAAGTAAGGAAAAATAGTACATAATTTATTTTCGGCTGCATACAGAGCGTCCTTGAATGCAAGTACAGAATATTCTGGACAAATTTTCCCTTCTTAAGTGCTTTTGGTTAGTAGTCGGCCCTACGCTCACCAGTAATATATCATGCACCAGGACTGGCTCAGGTATTCCCTTACGAATTTTTTTTTTAACGTGAAGCGTCTTCGTGAACATGAGCCTTGATTTTACGTTACGTTATCTCAGATGCATACGTGGTGTGACTCAACATGCGCATATAACGTTGGTGTGACAGGGCACGAACTAGCCACTACGTTTTTTAACGGGTAGTTGTGGCTGTTTAAACAATTGTAGATATGAAAATTTAACTTTGCCACTGTCGCACACGAGACAAAATGCAATGTAAATTAGGATGAGCGGCATACACCGAAAGGCACATATGCATGCACCGTTGTAAACGTCGAACACCTGTCTTGGGGGTGTTATCCATGTTTATAGTGTTTATTCTGCATAAGGCACGAGGGTTACGCAGCGAGAAAAAGTGCAGATGTGCTCGTAGTCTAGCTGATGGCATACTACAGGAAATTTGATAGTCGAAAAACTTCTTCAGGAAACTCGGTGGAGAAACTCTGCATCAGTCGAACAGGCACTACGACTTCATCAGGTTTACTATAAAGAAGGCCCGCGGAACAAGCAGGCGTGGTTCGGCCAGAAAGGACAAAGCCCGAACATAATGAGAGAGAATGGGCACTTAATCTCAAGTGTTTTAGTTATTTTGTTTGTTTCTTTTTCTTTCGGTTGGTAACATTACCACCCGTTTAAATATGCTCTTTTTGTTCTATGCAATGTATATGTTTACAGCTAATTTCAACACTGCGTATTTTGTTCTCTTCACATGTTGATATATCATGTAGTTACATTTTTATCTTATTCCATGCATTGGTAATTGTCAAATCTATTCGTGTATGTCTCAACCTTGTTTTGCATTTTCACCGTTTCTTGTTCTTCAATTTACAACATAGTACCTTGAGGGCATCAGAAATAAATAAATAAATAAATAAATAAATAAATAAATAAATAAATAAATAAATAAATAAATAAATAAATAAATAAGGACCATCGCATCACCAGAACTGTTTACGGAACCAACGATCTTCTATGGAAGGAAGTCGTTTAAGAGCACAGGTCCCACATTGTCGCCTGCTCTCATTCGCTAGCCGTCCCACTCGACAGGTTGACAAGGGAGTGGGAAAGCCTTCCTAGCACCTCTTTCAAGACACCTGTGATTTCATCGATCCTCTTAGGCTAACAGACTAATGATTACGTTTCCTCGTTTTCTTCTGGCCCTCACCTGGCTGATCTTTCATGTTTTCGCTATCTTTCTTTCTTCTCCCTAGCTACCGCCAATCTCTGAACGGTATTTCGCCACACCGTTTGTCAATGCAAACAAAAGGGACGGATGAGGAAACACTGTGTTCCCAACGGAATGCGTCTACACTCCGCGCAATTAGTCCTTCAAGCGCTGACAGATTTCCTCACAGGTGACGACTACCTGTTTTCGTTCCTCTTGACTCAGGATGTATCCTAAACGAGATTTCCCGCTTCCTGTTGAAACAGAGCGAGAGGAGACAACTGAGGAGTGTCTGCAAAGAAATCAAACATAGTTTTTCTAACGTTCAATCTCCTTGTTAATGCGATTATCACTGAAAGAACGCGGAGACAGAGTGTATCACTACTGCCAAAGCGTAATAAACAAAGATAAGGAAATATGCACAGAAATTCGGTCACAGCAGGACGGTGTGCTTACCCTCCCCTGAGATTGTATTTAATGAACACGAAATGTAAACGTTTCACGCAGCGTCATCTGGGGCTTTTTCTTTGAGGCTATGTCACCACATTAACTCGCCCAGTTGTGACTGCTCTTGCCAAAACTTGTCATGCATGTTAGGAGCGTATGCAGCTGGGTGCGTTGACAGAGGACTAAAAAAAAATCACGTTTAGAAGTTTCGAGCCTTTAATAGCAGTAAAATGACTTCGCAAGTATGGTGAATTTGTGAAGTACACGTGCTAGAGAGCAAAATGCTGAATTGTAAATAAACTTTGCTTTTCTCTCTTGCTCTTTCTCTCTCTTTGAAAGAAGAGGGAGGAGTCATTCTTTCAAATTACATTTTTATGTAGAGTATCCATCACACAAATATACATTGATTGCAAGCCCTACCCATCATAGCATATACACGCATAAAAAAAAAATTCCCTCTTGCAAATGCTATGATCCTTGTTTAAGATGTTTTCCCATTTCAATCAACAAACTATTGCCGAAAAAAAATCCAAGTGTCCTTGTCTCTAAACATTATTACACTATTGCCATAATCAAATATTCTGCTTTTCTCAAAGGACGCGCTCATAAAAGCTTCCACCGAGCTGGGGTTAAGAAAACATCTTTTCGCTTAATTTGTGTTGACATGGAATAAACTACAGTACAAAGCTGCTAAGAAAGCGCACTGGTGAAAAATGACATTCCGAAAATGAGTGCGTCAGCGTTTCCTGCGAGCCTCGTGGAAAGCGATGAAGGATTTCGTGCTGTTCTCCCTTTATTCTGTTTTGCTTTCGAATGGCGCTTCAGATTGGTTCCCTGTATATAAACATATTTTATGTTTTGCATAAAACCGTGAATCGATATAGAAATGCTTGACGAAGAGCTTTGTTGAAATGTGCTGCATACTCAAAATATCCTCTCTAATGATGCACCCACACGCTTCTGTGACGCATAACCGACAAGCTCATATTTCGTGCAATGCGTTGGTTTCAACCTGGCGAATCGCGAAGAGGTGGCATTTCGTGTTAAATGAAATAAAGATGCGATAAAAACAAAACTCGTAGCACGCGCTGTCGTTTTTCACCTCAAATCAGAATTTTTGTCGGCGCCTCGTAGTCATATTGCGTTCTAAGTGGTTTCACCTCCTTACTGAACGTTCGCAAGATGTGGCGGCGTATTTTGCCCTTTGAACCAAATTGTGCACTTTTTTTGCAACTCCGGATGTCACTGCTAACCTAATTATACTTATTCAATTAATAGAACACAAATGCTGCAAGACTGCGTCTTCAAAGCGGCTTTAAAGTTGCCATTTAGATTGAGGAATATGCTCCACCATTTTACTCCAGGCAAGCAATAACACTGTAAATATTGGCCAGAATCTGGCAAATAAAGTGAGTTAGGCGCGTTGCAATGATAATATTTCAAGAAGCAGTCTGCGAGAGAGAAGTCAGTTCGCGATGCCTCAGTTGTACGTGTATCATGCAAGGACTGGAACAGTTTTGTACATTGTTTAGGAACCATCGTTCGAGTGACACAAGTCATGGTGGAACAGCGCGCACAAACAAGGACCGAAGAGAAGGAATAGACGACACGAGCGCTGACACAAGACGTCCCAGCGATTCTCGACCTTTGGCACAATGATCATTCAGAAAGGCTATTCTTAATCACTTGCCTATCATGTTGAAAACACTATATTTTTTTAAACGAGAAGAAAGACAGAACTCAAAAGAGTGAAAGCAGGCAGGCCAACCAGGCGAGTGTCTGATTCGCTACCCGACACTGGGGCTAAAAAGTAAGGACTAGGAAGGGGGAAATTAGGAGAACGTAAGCGCTGCGCGAGCCGAATGATTCACAGAAGGTGTAAACTGTATTATTGGATTAAATGCGCCTCAGAAACTGTGGTAGAGCATGAGAACCCTCCTGCACCACCAATTAATGCGATCACCGTTCAAGAACCACTGCATCAGAAAATACTCTGTTATCCTCCAGTGGCCGCCGTGACGTGTGCAAAAGGAATGCGCTGGACGTCGTGACGGGTGCAAGTGCCAAATTGGCCTTCGATAGTTTCCGCAGACACACTTGTGTCGCGCATTGTTATATCTGCCATTCAAAGACGAAGTTATCGCGCTCTCCTAAATGTCTCACCAAGCCGTGAGAGTTAGTGATGAGTAGTGGCCGGAAGACTAAGTTTGTACTGGGAGGCGTAAAATAGGGTCCATGTCATATTGGGATCGATAAGAGTTTTCTTGCTGCATTCGTCATCGCCGATCGAAATATTAATAATTGCTAGTGTTTGACGTGTCACAAACACGACATGCTAATGAGAGACGCCCCGTTGTGGAGGCCTCCGGAAATTTCAAGAACCTGCGGTTCTTTAACGTGCGCCGAAGTCCAAGTACATGGAGATCTAGCATTTTGTGTCTGTCAAAATGCGACGGCAGGGCCCGTGATCGAATTCGCACCTTTCGATTCAAAGCCGAAAACTCTAGTAGTGCGGGCACCTTAGAAGGTACATCGGGCAGCCTTGTGAGCGAGGACTTAACCTGCAGTGCCACAATCCTCCTGAAGTCAGCGAGCGATATGTGAATGCCAGAGTGGCCAACTTCCAGAAAATAATTAATGACTTCCTTTTATTCCAAAGCTAACCTGCTCATGTGACGCATCTAAAAAACTGCCCAACAAGCGTTCACCTCCCAATTACCAAATGAATTCCACATCCCAGTGACAGGTATGGTAATCCTAACTCCCTAGGCTGTCTTCGAAGGCGACTGCTGAGAGCACACTAAAAACACAACATAAGAAACCTTACCGTATTAAAGATCCAAGATGTGACACATGGATATGTGATATGCTTCCAAATGTTTTCAGCATTCTTCGACGTCGAGGGGCTTGGTTACAGCTTGCGTTACAAGTAGGGCAATGACACCAGGCAGTGAACCTTCAGTTGACCTAAGGTCAATACCGTTCCAGTCTAAATGGACTTCTTCTCTGGCTCCGTACAGATCAGGTAAATTACCATACTAATGAAGTGACTTCGTTACGGGATGACTTTTGAACGCCACGGTAGAGGCGGAGCATGTCATTATTAGGTGTGCCGTGTCGTATGAAAAGTCGGAAAAGAAGAAGGTGAACGGAAGTTGAGGAATGAAGCAACAGTACAGATGCAGTTACAGATTAAAGTAAAACAGCCACGTTGTCTACAACTACACAGAACCGCAAGAACACAATACGAAACAAGAAGGCGAGTGCGGCGCCTCACTAAATGATGTTTGCTCCCTTTGTTGCGCTTAACTTCGACGCTGACGATCTCCGAGTGACTGCCGTTAAGTGAGCTTCGCATGATATCATCCCAGAGGGAAATGGGCGGGACACTGATGAGGAAAAAAAAAGGACAGTGCGAGAGGGAAAGCTATATCATTGAGAATGCTGGTGCGTGAAAGGGCTCCGGGTAGGGAGCAAATACCTGATCGATACGCAAGCGCACTCACTAGTCCGGTCGTGCGTAAACCTTTCATTGCAAAAAATAAGCAGTTATCTAAGCTTGGCTGTGGTACACATCTCTAGCGTTGCTGTAGTTAATGAGGCCCATCGACGACTCTCTCAGAACACCAAAGATAGCTATGCTACAAGAGTATACTCAGAGAAAGGGAAACACAATTCGACCTCGTCGTTGCCGCATTAGTGTCCGTTTATTTTACTTCACGCACAGACTGTTCGAGTTCTGTACTTCTGCAGGGAAATGCCGCAATCACAGCGGGCAGTCCACTGACCACAACTGGATGTGGCGATGCCCTAGGGAGCGATTAGCGCAAACCATTTGGTGGCACAGCGTCGCGGACGGTCATTTTGGTTGCATGTGTGGGCACAACGAAAGTTTTAGAGTCGACTCGTACGACTTTTGAGATAACAAGACTCCTATATCTTGACCTAACTGGAAAAACCATGACAAGAATTTATATACACCCCATACCAATATTACCAATGTTTTTGGCGATAAAAATGACCTACCTTGGAAAAGACTGCTGAGAAGTACACTAGCTACGAATGTAAAATATCCCAAGGTTAACAAATGGGGCATGGAAACCAGGCGGATTCTAGAGTAATCAAATTGGTGCGAACCCCTTGGAGCATGGTTATAAACGAAAACATCGTGGCAAATTCTCATGTACGTGTGATTTTACATCCACTCCTTCCATACTAAATGTTAACTCCCCACGGATCAGGCGATAGAGGAGTACGCGCACACCTGAACTTTGAGGCAGATACAGAGTTCAAGTGTAGAAATATAGACGCCAATCTGTGCTTCGATGGTTTTTGGCTAGCGCAAAAGACCTTATCCGATAGATCTACGTGGCGTGGCCTTGAACGGTTGGGCAATGCACTGCGCAACACGGTTGACAGCAATGCAATTAAATTCACTGTGCCAACGCGTGCAAGTTTATTTTCAGAAGTACTCTTTATGCGTGCCCTTGCCTCGTAACTACAAAAACGCAAATGAAATCAGCTTCTAAGAGGGTTCTCCAGTTCGACGCCGCACTCGATTCCAGTGCATAGCATTTCCCGCATAGGAAGCGCATGCAGCGAACGCTGACAGATCCGCATTGACAGCACATCGCAGGATCTTCGCATATCTGTCTACGTCACTCTCGGATAGCATCCACGGCAATTCTGCCTGTAAAATTGTCCGTGCCTGCGTTCAGTGAGTGCCTCGGACAACCTCACTTGGCCTTATCAAAGCAGATTTGGCAGCACCCAGACAAGCACATCCCAATCTTCCTGTACATGCGACGTAGAGCCTTTACGGGAAAAATAAAACTTCCGTCCCACAACACGAGCTCTCATAAATATCTGCGCAGGAAAGACAACCCTTGTGGTTTAAACCGCCGAGAGGAGGTTACGTTACGGAAAGTTCTTGTCAGTCACTCTCATTCTGTCCGTGATCGCTCTCTGGTCGAGACAGTATGGCGACCGGCCCCTATATATCGTGCATCACGATCATTTTGTGACGCTGCAATTCACGACATGTAAGTGAGACACTTTCTGTGGAACTAGCCGAAATCATACTTAAGCCGTACGCGCCCTATTTTGTGACGCCACATTTTGCGACATGAAAGTGACCGCCTGAAAGAAGTAACCACCTGAAAGTGACAAAGCCTCAGGCCTGGCCGGCCATCCGACCTTCATTGTTCATTTCACGGAACGTTTATTCTTTCAATTTTAAACCTTCGGTATCGATAATTTTTTCTTGTGTTTGTATATTCTTGCCATTCATTCATAAGGGCATGTCTTTTGAAATGTCAATATTATCGATTGCGAAATTCGATTGATGTGTTCGTGGTTTTCTGATGAAACTCCGAGTGTCATATCTGATTTCTGTGAGATGTAACGTCAACGACATGCAACCAGTTTCAGTACTTTTGAATGAAATATTCAATTTTACTTTACAATTATCGCAGCATTTAAATAAAACTCAGCAAAATTGTTTTATCTTTAAACCAGATAGACCCCTTTCCCTTCACATCATCCAACCGTTTTATGTCTGAGCACACGAACGCACGAATAGGCCAAGGGAACCGATACATACACAACTTCCCTATAAAACGAGATAAAATAAACAGTGAGCATATTGTGCCAGCTCTGCAAAGCTTGTAACCAAGCCTATATCTCCCAAGCCTCTAGCGACTTTATAGCGTGTTGATTACCGGGCTATGTCAAGGCATGCTGCAACGGATTGTGAAACCATGCAATCAAAATCAAATTACAAGTCGCTACACCGTAGGGACACTGGGGTGGTGACGCGAGAAAGTGAGAAAAGTACAACTGCGTTAAAACCCGGCTAAACTCAAAAAGGCTGCGTCCCTGTCTTCTACTCACAATTCAGAGGGCGACCGAACAGACGTGACCTGCCTGAGATCTCTAGAAGCACGCTACGAGTGCCTCAACTTACTTCAGTAAGGTTGCGGTCACGACTAAGTCGGTACCATATACAGGGTGTTCTTTTTTAGTTGCAACGCATTTTGAAAATTAGAAAAACATAAATCGCGGGAATGTCTTGTGCACCATTCGAGTATACGGATTAGCGGACTCTAGATACAGAACAATTTCCGCACTTGTATGCATAATTAGCGAAATTACGCTAATTAACCTTCTAATTATCAGTAATTGGTGGCTACAGCAAATGAGTACTTTGGAGCCCGTCCTCGACAATACCTATCCCAATGATCAAATTTTGAATAGCGGAGTGCATGTCGGAGCTACGCGAACAATTAGTTCCCCGTCTGTGAGCGTCTGTGACGTCGATGTCGCCGCCTCCCCGGATTTCGTCACTCACCCGCGGCGCCCAACGCCGCTGATAACAAGGAGATAACGCAAGCTGCTTGCGCGGCCGGAGCGGCCGGAGCGGCGGTGACCACCGGCGAGTGGCGAGTGACGAAAGCCGTGGGGGCGGCGACATCGACGTCACAGACGCTCTTTTTCCGGCAATTTCGGTTTCAAGGAGCCTGCCATGGTGAATTACAAAAGGACAGAAAGTTGAGCGAGTTGGTAAAGGCCCGTGCACACTGGCGGAAAAACGCGCGCGACGCGCCGCCGGCGGAAAAACGCTTCGGCGGCGACACGGCCACACTGCTCGCGGCGAACCGCGGCGGCAGCGCCGCGAAATCTCGCCTTCTCCGAGCGAACGGGCGCGAGAAGCAAGCGAGCCACCGTACGGGTACGAAACGAGCCTCCGGGCGGGTCCGCATGACTCCGCGATGGAGCGCGTACGTCACGGACGGGGACGCTCTGATTGGTCTCCTCCCCGGCGGCACGCGGCGTGCCGCGTAAAATCGTGCACAGACCGATCGCCTCGCGGCAAGAGAATCCCTGCCGCGCGGCAGCCTCGGAGGCTCGCGTTTTGCCGCCGGCGGCGCGCCGCGCGCGTTTTTCCGCCAGTGTGCACGGGCCTTAACAGTCCATAATCAAAAGAAGAGGCGTGCAGGACACGGACACAAGGAGAGCAGTGAACAACACTGCGTTCGTGTTGTTCACTGCTCTCCTTGTGTCCGTGTCCTGCACGCCTCTTCTTTTGATTATGGTGAATTAATTGTTCGCGTAGCTCCGACATGCGCGCCGCTATTCAAAATTTGATCATTGGGATAGGTAGCGTCGAGGATGGCCTCCAAAGTACTCATTTACTGTAGTCACCAATTACTGATAATTAAAAAAGTTAATTAGCGTAATTTCGCTAATTAGGCG
This sequence comes from Hyalomma asiaticum, assembly GCA_013339685.2. NCBI lineage: Eukaryota > Metazoa > Arthropoda > Arachnida > Ixodida > Ixodidae > Hyalomma > Hyalomma asiaticum. The sequence continues at coordinate 17,309,417 of CM023485.1, read as the reverse complement.
CACAAGTGCGGAAATTGTTCTCTGCCTAGAGGCCGCCAATCCGTATACTCGAATGGTACACAAGACCTTCCCGCGATTTATGTTTTTCTAATTTTTAAAATGTGTTGTAACTAAAAAAAAAACACCCTGTATACATCCGACACTCACCTAAGTACTATAACGGACACTAAACTAAAACACCGAATCAGTTTAGATCGCCCATAAGTGATCTCAATATTTTTTTGTTAATCTCGCTGTAAGAGGTTGATTACTAGTAATCAGGAGAAACCATTTTCCCCTCATTTTCTTCCATCTTTATATCATAAGACCGGCCCAAGTACGTTCATTCCCAGACATGAATACCAAGGCGCGTTCTCGTATCTCTCGTACTTGCGCTGCGGTATAGCTCTGAAATCTGAACATCCCTACGATCAATATTTCACTTCCTTACAGCGAAATTCAGTGCGTTGGTGCTGATTCAAGATTAAATAGACTGAAGTATATATGGAAGAAAAATTATCACGGCGAGTTGGTATGGGAACATCAAAGCGATGGTAGCCGCCGGTCCTTTGTTCTTGAGTCCTTTCTGATTTACGAAGATTTCTCTCACGACGTGAAGGATTTCCTTTTATAGAAAGGCAATTGAGTCATGCAGCCGAAGATAGTCTTTCGTGTGCCCTCGCACCTTGCTTTGTTCTTTTGGAGCTTTTTGTTTTTTTTTCTCATTGCACCTTGATGGCATAGTTTGCTCCAAATTATAACTGATAAGTGCGCCGTTTTCTGCGCTTTTGCTCAGTGCCTATAGTCACACTTCCCATTGTAATCAAACTTCAGTTTTTATGAGGCGTTTTCTTTATTCAGGAAGTAGTGTCATTTTTGCGCGTAACCAGAGACAAAAATAAATTAAACCAAGGGGCTTAATTAGACAGCCATCTGGTAAGATGCCTTGCAGGTGGTAGACGAAATCAAAGACCTAGTAAGCAGGTTAATAGTAAGAGCCCGTGCATGCTCACAAAAAGTCTTACTCTAAAAAAAAAAAAGAAATTTTCAGAGAATAATTCAGCAAGCCCCTCAAACTCGAAATATGATCAACCAAGTAGACAAGCCAGTGAAAGAACACTTGTGAAATGAAATCTTCGTGAATGCGGCCCCTTATTGGCTTTCCTGAACCGGAGTGGGAGAGAAGGGCAGAAAAAGGAAATGGAATAAAAATTAAAGGAAGACAGAAATACGAGATCATTCACTCAGTATAAGACGCGCAATCACAAATTATAATGCAGTATTTATCACTCTCTCAAGACCAAAACATCGTTATTCCAAGGCGCTGCAAAATCTATTGAAACTCGGGCTCCTACAGATCAAACCCCTGTCATCTTAGAGTGCACGCTATTATCGCGCGAATAATAAATACACAACTGCTGCGCTGCCGAACGAGTGATGTTCAGAGATGAAAATGTTCACGCTCCATCTGAAAGTCTTGTTTGTAGTTCACACATGCGTTATAGGAAAGTAAAATGTTTTCGTCATTGTTGACGATGTGATGCGTCCCGTCAGACATACTTTTGGAAGTATCGTGGTAACGTGTAGTCACACTCGTTAAACCAAAGTGCAGTTGAGTCACAATGAAGATGACAAGGCGCCTAACTAATAAAGGGCTCCTGTTTTTTCTTTTTTTTTTTTGTTATAGGCTTTATTCTATCTATAGACATAACTACCAAAACCAACCCGCGTACGCAAATGTTTGCATCACGACTGATGGCAATATGCTAAAGGAACGTGTTCTCCCCCTAAACTCGCGTTTCGCACGACTAATTCGATCATGTCAAAGCCTAACTAACGTTTACAGAAATGTTATAAAGAGCACATGACGTCACATGCTTGCTTAGAGGGGCCAAGCACCATGCAGGACCAAGTAACCCTGGCGTCTCGCGAGCATATTACGAGTGAACGTTTGCAAGTCGTATTTGACTAAGTTTTACGTGCTTTGCTATGCGGTTATCTATATAGCGGGTCAACTTTGATCTGTTGTTAGCGGAAAACAGAATAATGACGAACAACTGCCTCGTTTATATTTATTTCAATAAACTGATGCTTCAGAGGTGAAGGTATGCCCAAATTCACAATGAAGGTGAGTTTCATTATCATTGCAATCAAGCTCATCACTTTTCCTCTCTCGCCTCATGGTTAGCTTGTCCCCGGTTCGGTTTCGAAACGGCTCTTACGCCAGTAATACACGTGGCTGTAGAAGCAAGCAGTAAAAATAGAATTTCCCGCATCCAAGCAAGCGCGTATATATGCTTAACGTGTTTCCTCAACACTGATGACGCCCTTAGGAACATCACTCGGGCAGGATAAAGTCCCTAGAGATTTCCTTCGCGACCGCAAAATCTAGGGACTTTACGGCTAGCCAGCGCGTTGAGAAGCTTGTCGAGTTTTCACGGCGCTGATCTAGTGCAGTCGACTCGTTAAGCGACTAGCATTGACATTATTCAACATCTCTGAGTTTGTGCTGTAACTGTTTTTCACACGTACTGTTTACCCCACACTCTGCAGAACAATTCACAACACGCTGCTGTACCTTGTATTACAAATGCCTTGTCCAACATACGCTGGGCCTTCCTCAAACTACTGCTACATCTTTTTATCGCTATGTTTCCCCGGGCAACGCCTGTTAGCTAAAATAACAACGCATTGTATCGCTGCCTATCCAGCCAGATGAGACGTGTTGAGGCTAAAACATGGAGGGCTGCGAGGGAAGGTTGCCCACAAAAGAAGGCCCGCACGAAAAGACACACAACAATGACACTACACGGCTACGCTTTCTATCGAGCGGCCAATGAATTCATCACAAAGAAACGCGTGGAAAAGAAGCAACAAAGTTTCTGCCAGGAACAGACAAGAGAATCGGCGCCACGTCGACAGGATTAATCGCTTCCGAGTGACACGGCGCGGTTCGATCGCATCATCCACTACGACAGCTGCTGGAGACCCGCAACAACGCTCGCGTCTTTCATCGCTTGACGTCGTGACACGAACAGGAACGAAAGTGAGGGTCTCGTGTCTGTTGCGGGCCATGAAAAGAGTAAAGACACGAAATAGCCAAGCAAAGTGTTTTGCCCTGTCGTCTGTAAGGCACAAGGATATCCGGTTAGGTAACAAGAGGAAAAAAAAAAGCGCCCGAAGCAAGCAGCTCCTTTTTCATTTCGTTGCTTTGTCCTTTGTCTAATTTTCATTCCCCTCTACTTATTGTTTTCGCATACTTTTGTGATTCCCGAACCCTTTACAGGAATTCTGAAATACCGATCGCTCATTCAAGTTGACAAGAAATCGACAATATAATGTAGGAAAAGAGGCTACTAAAGACGTCTGCGTGAAAGGATAAAGTGTATACACAATGTGCATGATAAATATACCATATAAATTATATTCATTTTTTAAACGAAACTCAGTCAAACATCCCAGTGTTGGCAATGTGTGAAATAGCAGTAATGGCAGCGTTATTTGGTTTCAGATGACTCAAATTACTTAAGTGATAGAATTAGTATGTGAACGGGACACGAAAGTCATTTTATTTCGCTGGTCATTTCGAGATATCTTGTACAAAGCCAGAATAAGAGTGCATCTATATTCTTGTCTCTACTTCGATACACACAACTGCGTCAATCCTTCTCAGAAATCGCAAATCTTGTATTCTTCGCATGTACGAGCGAGTACGCGTTCGGCATTCCAGCGTGTCCTTCTGTGCCAACACGCACATATTGTTCGTACTTTCGCACCGATAACTTATTGACGAACGTCGAAGTAGCCGAAGCAATCTAATGTATCCACTGACGTAGACAAATAAATAAAATCTCCTCTAAAAGTGTCTGCTTAACACAACAGCCATGTTTGTTACCAAGCTTCAAAGAAGCCCGACAAGGAGGAGTTTGTGGGGCTACAAATTGAAAATTTTTCCACGTGCTGGCATATATTTTCGGGCTGCCTTCATTGCGACACGGCATCAAAGAGCCCAGTACACTGCAGCAAACGGTGCAGCTATTTGTATGTCTTTATGCCCCGCATATCACGATGCCACAAATTCCGTAATGTTCGGGAAAGCTCCACCACCTTTCCGACTTGAGAGATGTGAGTAATGAGGTGTTCGTCAAACTTAACATTATTCGTCGCTTTACATTATGCAATCGCCCTCCTCGCTTGCTGATCGTATACCTCCTTCATCGTATACCTCTCGTGATGTACCACCGTCGCTTTTATCCCGGCTGCTGTTGAGTCACAATGCTTTTATAAGGGGGAAAGCGTCGTATGTTTATTTACCTTAAACGACCTTGGCGTCGACATGAACGGCACACTATGTGGTACAAAGTATTCACATAACCCAAGAACAGGTAGAGGAGAACCAAAGCAAGCAAGCCGTGTATATGAGGTGAATAATAATTACCAAAGTTGTTGAGTGACTGATTATTGAATGATAGTGAATATTAGTGACCAAATAAAATTGATCAATAAATAGAAATAATAAAATCGGTCATTAATGTAGAATGAAAATTAAAGTGATAATTAACAATGGTCAATTGGAAAAAGAAATACGATTAATAGTGACTGTAGATGAATTAAATATCCCATGCGACACGAACTCGATGCCTTCAAGAGATAGAAGAGCACACTTTGATGGGAGACGAACACACTACCTTATTCACTTGAAGCTCAAGACATTCATAAGAATCGGACACAAGACCTTGCTTGGATGAAACTGGAATGAGATGAATTAGAGTGTGTATTAAGGTGCGCAAGAGATCTGATAAGGCTTTTGCCCTCACATCACGTCGACGATAAAGAAATTTCTTCAGTGACAAAAAGGAGGTAGTAGGAACACCTTCTTGCAGAAAAGTCGCAAAGAATTGTGCTCATCGTGGAGTTCAAGCTTTGGTCTGCATGCCGCCATCAGCACACGCTGAACTCGTGCGACACGGTTAAAGAAAAAAACAACAAGACGTCGACGCCACGCATTCCGGAGCCTTCCTTTATTGTCGACACGTCATTTTCTGAAGTGCTCTTGCTCCACGTCCTTCGCTCGGCCTGTCTTGTTCCTGTCAATAACACTGACGCTTAAGTTTCTCGTACCTGGACTTGGAAAACTTTTCTGTTCTGTTGACGCAAAACTTGCTTGTTACTGTTTCGCTTTGCTCTTTCGTCGTGACACTCTCCAATGTAATATTTTTTATTTGTTTTCTCACGCATCGGGGCTTATACGTGGAAAGCCGATTATCTCGGCTGATTTATCCCGTCTTGATTCTTTCGCGAAAAAAATCGACACGCTTCACGAATTTTTATGTTATGGAAAATGCAGCAAGTTATTGGACTTTCTGCTTGCTCATCCAATTTCTACTTAGTCATCGTGAACACAATTTATATTGTGACAGTACTTCAATTGCACTTCAAAAGTGCAAGAAAGTAAATAAACAACATAGTTGGTCTATTAGAACAAAATTCTCGTGACGTTATTTCTCGATGCCGTTTTGCAAGGGCTTCCATCTCTGCTGGAGCATCGACGCTTTTGTCTAACTGACGTTTCTGCCTACAGTTTAGACATATGTCCCCGCCATATCAATTGACCCAATTCATCTTTAACTAAGTTCAGCTCTAGTAAACAGCTGGAGAATGAAGTTTTATTAGCTTCATTTGAAGCGTAGAAGGTAGACTCATGCAGTGCATGGATAATATGCTACCTCTCTTGATATATCTGTATGATCAGCTTTGCATTTCACTTGTCGTTGTGCTGCATTTCCTTTTCCTTTTTTTTCTTTTCTGTATTTAGTATCACTAATGCTCAATCGCACATAGCAGTACGATCCTCTGTAAGGTCACATGTCACTTAGCACTCGCTCCCTTTCTGTAACAAAGAAATGAATAAACTTCAAATTCGACTTTTCAAGAATATATGGTTTGGTTTTACCAACAATCGAGACATTTCGTCGTACACTAAAAGGAAGAAAGCTTTGTGGAAATGAATAGAGGACGCTGTTTTGTGCTCTCGTATCTCACACGCGTTTCACCCATATGCTCGCGCACAAGCCGTTCAACACTAATAGGTCCACGCGAATATTACTCTCTTTGTTTATAATCGTGGTATGATGGGAAATAAAAATGATATGTCGAGCTCCTGCGAATGTTAAGGTAAAACACATTCTTAACGTTATACGTCAGGTACTTAACCTTACAGCGTGGACTGGCGAAAACATCGAGGTTAATAGAGGTTTAGCACACCACCGAACAAATTAATGCGTTCTCTTAACCCGTTAGCATGGCATTGCTGCACGACAGCATCAGATTGAGCTCCATTAAGGTGCACTTATGTTCTCAAACGACTTCAAGCATTTCCCTCTCTTTCTCTCTCTCTCTCACTTATTTTTGCCGTAAAATCAATGTATGCTTCCCTGGCTGGTTCTTTTCACCGTGATATATTGTACAATGCGCACGCCCCTAAGCGGTGTTTTTTTTTTTTTTCGACAAAAGATAATTGAACCTCTGGGAAGAGCTACGAGCAGTATATAGAGAGGCTTGATAGCACTCGTTATCACCACAGTTCCCAGTGAATTAGACTACAGAGATTAATTATGCTCGACACCACAATACACAGCGTACAAAGTGCCGGTTTGCTTCTAGCGTACATGAGTGGCCTCGTAAATTGCTTTAACGAGCTTATTTCGGGGAGACTGGCGATCTCCCTAGCATACTCCTGCGTAATCAAAATAAAGTTTCGGTGACCAGGCAAGGGAAAGCTAATTTGTGGTGCCCGTTAATCTCGTACTAATGGTTTAACGTCGAGCTTTGATAGTGGGATGTCGGCTCTGCGGACAGCATTATAACAGATGGCCGCAGCAAATGAGCGCGGTAAACATTAAAGGAACGCACTCACTTAAGGAAAAGACACTGCAGCTCAGGAATTTAAAGATAAACCGTGCTTTGGCTTTTTAGTCACAGCAACTTTTTAGCAACTCTTCTGTTTCCAAGGGAGCACAAGCTCAAACTGCATTTCCTGCGCTTCCCGTGAACACGATAGCATCATATTTTCGTTTATAATAACTATGCTGATATGCGCACGTGTAATCAGCCGCCGTGGTATAGCGTAGCATCTAGAATGCTTGCTTGCGAGGCTCGAGCTCGCGAGATCGAATACCAGCCATGGTGGCCGCGTTTCTACGACAGAGAAATTCAAAGACACCGATGTACTTCGATTTAGGTGCACGTTAAAAAAAAAGAAAAACAATTGACTGATATTTCTCCGGAACCATAAACAAAGGGACATGTCTCATAATCGTAGCTGGTTCTGGGACAGATAACCCCGTTAATTAGTATCATTAATGAGTACTTGTAAGCAATTACTGACCAAATTTCTTCTTAAAGAAAATAATTTGTTGAGTTTTACGTTCCCTGAACTGGAACATGACCACGAGAGACAACGTAGTGGAGGGCTCCGGAAATTTCGACTACACGGGGTTCTTTAACGTGCACTGACATCGCACAGCACACGGGCCTCTGGCATTTTCGCCTCCATCGAAATGCAGCCACCGAAGCCCGGATTAAATACTGCGACCTTCGGATCAGAAGCCACTAGACCATCGTGGCGGGCAATTAAAAAACAGTTTAGCGGTGACGATTCTGCCTTACTGGGGCATCTAAGTTCTTGTAGAGCAAAATAGATTAAATATCCAATGATGTACCTCGAATACGACCATGTGTCGTAGTCACAAGCACCATCTTTTTTTTTCTTTTTGGAAGTACACGACCCTATACCTTTTTTTTATTGTTTTTCTTACCGGGCCCAGTATGCGATTTTCGACCTCACGTGACTTGTGTTGCCAAACTTGCGCATATATTTCGAGTAGCTCCTTCAATAAGGCATCTATTGATAAACGCTTCTGGCTGTCACTTTATGCGGTGCCTGTTCGACGCGTTAATCATTTGGTAACTCCACTTAACTGGCGATAGCCATCCACGTTATGCAGAGGCGCAGGCCTCTGCATTTCTACAGACAGCATTTCACCGAATAAGATAAAGTTACGTGCAGTATTCACGCACTGTACGTTCTTACATTACGTTACCAATAACTTATTCCCACAGTGTGTTTTGTCTAGCACCATACTTCACATAATCATCACTCATAAAATCTCGCCAGCACAGGCTTATTTAAAGTTTTTCGAGATCTAGGCAGCGTCCTCAAACAAGCATACGAAGTGGTATACAGAGTGCGATGCGTAAAACGTATATATGCGTTCCTCCAATCTTCCTCCGCTTCTAAAATTCGCTTTGGCGAGCGAGGCAAGCGTGCACCGGAGCGTTCCGTATTGGTGTTGGGCCTAGAAGCGATATGCAAATAAGCGCCTACGTGCTTTTATTTCCGAGTAGGTACTGGCCTTTATAGTTGTGCCAGCGATCGCGTATATAAGGCGGCGTTGCATGCCGTGTGAGTGAGGTGATATGAATATCTTTTTTTCGTGGCGTTGTTGAAAGGTTCAAAATTTAAGCGCCTTAGAAACGTGTTTGAGGAACCCCTTCAAGTGCTTTTGACGAATGATACGATATAGTGGTACGACGTATGCCTACATTTTGCTGTGTTTTGGTATAGTAATGCGGGCGTTTTATTATACTTACAGGATACGCGAAGTACTTGAGAACACTATACCTTATCGCCATGGACACGAGCAGGCTGATCATATCCACCTAGGTGTGCGGCTTGTTGGTTGACCCCTTATCATTCACGCTGCACTGTTTGTTCAAAGGTGGAAGTGCACAGGTTGACGCAGGAAATAAAACGCCATGCGGTCCACGTTGCACTGTCCGTGGAAATTTCCGCCTATCTCAACGTAGCGAGGTCTTTCGTCCACGAGGTGCGGACGGAACTGATGTGTTCTGGCACAGCCAGCACTCAGACGTTGTCAAAACTCCACATTTTCTCCGGTGGCTGCAAGTCATCGTGAGTGACGACCAAGGTAAGTCAATGCGGTCCATTGCGAAAGATTCCCAGGTCGCATACTCGAACGTCAGGCTCATTGTGCACGAGGACTTAAGGTGTCATACGTGTCATGAAGAGGGGACAATTCACATCCAATAAAACTCGATGTAATCGTTTCGAAAGAAAACTTTCTCGAAAACCAAGAAGTTAACCGCAGTACTGACAGGTGGCGTTGCCTAAGCGCTGATGAGGGAAGACCAGAGCAAAATAAGGTTTGAAGAGAGGCTTAGGAATATGAAAGAGAGTAGGTGGGCAGTGAAGGTGTTCCGTTATTTATATAGAAGGAGCGTTGAAACGCAGTGGAGAAAAAGAACTAGGAGGCCCACTAGTAAATATACGACTCTAAGAGAATTGACAGCAAAGAGCGTAAAGGGAAAAGTCAGAGAAGCGGAGAAGATTTACTGGATGGCAGCGATGGAAAAAGAAACCGACTCTGAATAACTACCGAAACTGCAAAAACGAAATAAAGAGGGCGGCATCTTATGATAATGCAAGAGGAAGCGCTCTACTGTTCGAAGCGAGATCGGGCTGCCTTAGAACGCGTAGTTATAAAGCGAAATTCAGTAAAGAAGAATAAAAATGCACATGCTGTGAGGAAACGACGCAGCATGTTCTGATTGAATGCGGAAATATCCACCCAGGTGTACGTTTGGGCACTGCCCTACATGAACCCTTGGGTTTTAGGGAGAACAACGGGATGCTGAACGTACCCGCAATTGAAATAAGTAAGAGACGGTTAGAATACTGGTGGCAGAAAACTAGACAGAACGGACAAAACTAATTGTAGGGAAAAATAAGGACTTTCTGCCATAAGGGGCAGAGAACTGGGCCATGAATTTCTGTTTTTGTTATAGTATGATCGATATAATTGAAGTAAATTTAAAAGGCATGAGGACAACTTAAAGAGAGAAGAAAAAAAAAGAAAAGTTCTTAAATTTTTTTACGGGCCTGGTGGCGCACATATCACCGCTCCGTTACAAAGGGGACGCTCATAGCATCCATCCATGAGGTGGCTACTGTTATGCACACAAAATTTCTTCCGTCTACACTGGTGTTAGCCATCATCAGTAACGACGGCGACGTCATGACTCCACACTTCTTTGCAGGACTCCTCAACAATGCTTCCGCGTATGTAGGTGTTTCCGCACCGTTGAAAAGCCCTGGAAAGAGACTGTTTCGAAAGCAAGACGTCCTGTCTTTCAGCAAGATACGGCTTCCACCCACACCACCGGTGTCAGCCAGCTGTGGCTGGCTGACAACTTCGACGAACACGTCACTTCCAATTTGTGGCCTCCTAGTTCTCGACATTTAAGCCCGTTCGACTGCTGTGCATGGGGTGTCGTTAAAAATAGGGCCATCAGACAGCCACATAAGACAAAAGACTTGCTGAAGGGTGCCGTAGCTAACTCAATGTCAAAGATCTCTAAGGACCACGTGATCCATGCATGCAGCCGTTTCCGAAGCAGAACTCAATTGGTCACTGTTGCGCATGACGGGTTTATTGAGTGATAGCGGAAAAATACAGTAAGAGGAGTGTTTCTCAAAGTTTGGTGCAAATGTCGTTTTTTTTTTCTGCTGGAGCAATTCTTCACTGCCTGAAGCCAATATTGTGTTATCAAATACCTCGCGTACCCTATATATGCGACTGTGATAGGGCACAATGCACCAAGTGTGCATGGGTGTAAGAAGGAAAGAAAAAAGAATCTTGCATCTGTTGTTCGCGCTTGTTTAAGCACAACTGAACTTCAACGCAATTCAATTTGTGCTCTTACGCGACTATACAGATTGTGCTTTAAAGACTCAATAGCGCGCGCGCGCGCGTGTGTGTGCGTGCGTGTGCGTGTGCGTGTGCGCGTGTGTGTGTGTGTGTGTGTGTGTGTGTGTGTGTGTGTGTGTGTGTGTGTGTGTGTGTGTGTGTGTGTGTGTGTGTGTGTGTGCGTGCGTGCGTGCGTGCGTGCGTGCGTGCGTGCGTGCGTGCGTGCGTGCGTGCGTGCGTGCGTGCGTGCGTGCGTGCGTGCGTCAACCAAAAAGCCAAGGCACTGTGGTTTAAATACGAGGCCTGAGCTCGTGTGCTTAACTAGGGTTAAGTTCCGAATAAGTTAATAAGTTAATAGGACCACGTATCGCAGCGGAAAAGGTGACATGTTGTAACAGTAAAGACAGCAGCAAGGACGTGTTCTTTCCTTGTATATGCCTGGTGCGTATTACCGTACTGTTATGTCGTGTGAAGGGCCTCTCTAACACAACAAGTAAAGTCGGCACTGCAGGTTGTCGAACGCGGACATTACATTCCACGGCACATCGTAATGTCGCCACTGTACTCCGGATTTACAGGGCTTTGGGCCATTGTACACTTCAGGAAAATCCTGACTTCGCAAAAATTTTATGACATATGCGTAAAACAGCCCTATTAAAGATATGAACGAAACCCTGCCGACGTCCGCCAACTACAACGCAGCAGGGAAGGCCGCAAAGCAAGGCGTAGTAAATGCAAGCTCGCCATACCAGGCAGTCAGCTTCAAATTTATGTTTGTTGCGTAACGCTACAGTAAATCATTGAAGTGACGCCAAAAAGTTATGTAACCACCCTCGAAATCTTACGTCTTATTTTTCACACCAGACCTGTCCAAGCTTTCTTCATGAAGCGCGACGAAGAAAGATGCCTGGGTAAGCCGATTTCGACATTTGTAACGGTTCACTGAATAACTGGAAGAGCACTTTTTCCGGCTGCCTTACCTGCAACTGCAAACATGGTTGTACAAAAAGCCACCGAGAAAGAAGTTAAGAAATAATATCGTTATAAATCACTTCAAATTGAATTACACAAATATGAAATGCGGAGTACAGGAAATAACGAAGAAAAATATAGAAACAGTCTAGAAATGGCTCTGTGTTCTCGGACGGCACGAAACCTCCATACGTTTCACCGCTGATTTACGAGCCCGTTGCGAAGGCCGTTTCGCGCAGAAGCAAACTGAGTACAAGTTTTAAGTAGCTGAACGTAGAGCTTTTACTTACTGCTTTTTAAGTCGTGAGAATGTGGAGAAGTAAAAACAGATTCGTCGCTTTTATATACCATTACAACAGCTGAAACATTTCAAAAGCACAAAAGTGACCATTGCAAGAGGTGGTCACGTAGCGACATTTGTCATCCTTGCGCAGAGGCGCTGCTTGCTTTTCGGGCAGTATCACCGCTATTGCCTCTGTAAGGCTATATAGACTACTGTTTTCTGAGAAAATTTGGTCACATCCGCTGCAATATGGTGCACCACGAGGTACATTACGCCACCCTGTTCGTGCCAGAGGGTAGTTAAAATTTTAGACAGAGGCCGCGTGAACAGACTTCAAATATGAAAAGTATGTCCCACGGCGTTCGCATTGCGCAGCCTCCTCTACAGAAGTTTTCAATCCTTATTCGCAAGCTGCCAAGTCCTCCTCTATCAGTGTTACTTTTAGTTTGTTCATCGAAAGGTTTGTCTCTTCTTTCTTTCTTTTTTTTTTCGTTATAGTAGTATTGCCCAGGGAAGAGGAATGCCATGTATCTGAAATGAAATAGTGACGTTACGACAGCGCAGTTTCCCATTGCGATCATTTCTAAGCCTAGCGGGCGGCATATATAAGAAAACCTAAAGTACCAAAATTACGACAGTACCGATAAGAAGATTGCTTTGTCGCGTTGGAAAGTTGGGGTGCATGATTATGAATTGATGCGAGCGTCGGCGTTCTGCAATTTCTTCGTAAAGCTTTCCGTGTGAGTACATTACAGAGTTTGAATACAGTTGTGAAGTATCAGTCACGTCCAATCAGTAAATGCGGTAAAGCAAGCACGGAACAGTGATGAACCTCGAAGAGCTATGCGAGAATAAAAATTATGCCAATACAACCCACGCGTTGGAATCTGAAAAAAAAAAAAACTAATTATAATTAGCAAAAAAAAATCGCGGCGTTACTTTCAGCGACCCATGAAAGAGCGCCGCTGAGCGACACTGTGATGACAGTAAAAGAATAAGGGAAGAGAGAAAGAAGGTAGCAGATTTGAACGAAAGCGCGGAGCTGGCGTCTGCATCTTTGCAGTCACCATCGACCAAGCGACTGGGCGGTTGCTTTTGAAATGCTTCCAATGTACCGCGCTTATAATGAGATGCTATCTCCTCACACTTTCGGTTAATTTTTTATTTTTTATGCAAAGTATGTTTGTGGCAAGTTACACGACAGTAATGTATTGCTGGTGCACGTGCCCCGGATGAAACGTTCTGTTTGTAAAAAGTTTCACACACTTTACGCGTAGTTCAGACGGAAGATATATTACCTTAATAATGATTTCCATAAGGAATGTACGGAAATGTGAAGAAATTGCAATGGAAGATGCAATTTGTAGGGACGAAGTACTTGTAGGTACGAAAAATACTTCAACGATGGATGACGCTGGATATTCCTCGTTTGCTGAAACGAGGATATGCCTTCGTCAGGGCAGTAACAGTTTCTCCTTTGACGAAGGCATGTCCTCTCGTCGAAATGCTGACTCCAGCGACATCCGCCAATCAAAGATCTTTCATCGCATACGGAAAACGTGTGGGATTATTAAAAAAAGTACAGTTTCGCCGCAAGAGCGAAGCAATGAATGCGATAGCAAGAAACTGTAATGCTATACGAAGTGAGGCTCGCAGCTTCAGGAGCAATATTAATTGTAGCAAACATGCGCTTGCTAAGTGAGCGCCTCCCGTGGGCAGCGCGTGCTGGTACGAAGGGCTTTATACGTTGTGTGTCACAAACCTACACATACAAAGCTAGGGGAGGCCGCTAAATGAAAAAAACAGAAGATGAGTGCGAACTATCAAGTGAAGCACGCACGAAGCGAACGCACAGATATACACCGAACGAGCGCGAATAAGCTGTCACAATGGATACTCTCAGTTTGAACAGCGCTCCTGTTGCAAAGGCGGCCGAAGCAGCGAAGGAAACTAGCGTGCTTCAAGTGGCGATCTGTGACACTTGATAGTTCGCGCTCATCTCCTGTTTGTTCGCTTAGCGGCGTCCCTTGAGCTCGAGTGACTTTCGTACGCTCCCTTGCGCTCCTCGCGCGATCTCGCTGGTAATGAAGAAACGCTTATAAGCACCTGCCGTCTCTGAGTCCTGCCAGTGGTAAAGGGTGTGTATATAAGGCTCGCCGTTAGTTCCCCGGAGGATTTGCACTTTGTGGCCTAGTGGTTAGAGCCACGCGCTGCGGAGCGAGAGGTTGCTGGTTCAATTCCGTGTTTCGGAAGCATTTAACTGAATTATTTTTCTTTATATATATTCTTTATATATATATATATATATATATATATATATATATATATATATATATATATATATATATATATATATATATATATATACACACGGTTCATGACGGCGGCGACGGGGACGGCAAAAACCAGCCGAGACTGTCTATATAATTGCTATCGCAATAATAACGAACGCATCAGTGGTGGGATTTTTCATCTTGTGGCATGACTATCGAGTGGTGGTGCATGTGACGTTGCGCATTTATTTTTTTTTCTTTGTGATGTGCAAGTAAATTTCACCGGATGATATGAAGAAAGCATCATTGCGGCTTATATGAATCAAATCTATGTATTCGAATGCTTCAGGGTTTAATGATCCAGCTTTACCAGCGCCACGAAATTCCCTTCCTAGCCATAGCCGTTCTATGACTAGGAAGGGACCAAAGTCAGACTTGCGAAGAATACAGGGACAGTGACAGAGACTGCATGCGTAGTTGAGAGCTTGCGAAATAAACACAGAGTTGTTTCCTTAAGTTAAAAAGAAAGGCGTTCTGCAGCGTCGCGTGGCCTTGTTCAAATGTTTCCTCTGATTCGAATGACTTCAGCATTACAAGAAGCCTATCTTTCTAAGAAAATGTGGAGGACCTCGGATGCAATGTATTGCGAAGATTTAATGTTCCTGGTTTAATAACGCATGCAAATAACTTTTCAACACTGTAACCTTATTCGCAGTATTTTCACGCATTACACGAGGTTAATCCATTGTTCTCGATGAAAGAAACGAGGCAGTTTTATTACATGTAGAAAAAATAAGAGCCAGGTCAACGTATTCAAGCGAAGCAAGTTGAAATTCGTGGATGAGTCGCTGTCATTGCACTATAAATGTCATTGCATGTTACAAGTTTGTTTTAAGACTGGCACAAAATTTAGTCGCTTGGTTTGACTGAGGTACGAGCAAACTGTCAGAAAGACGGAATGTAACAAGCAAGTGGTAAAGGCAGCGACAAAATACGCGGGAAGATAGGCGTGCATAGACAAAAAGACCCTTTAAAAGAAGAACATTTTAAAGCCCATGCTTCAGGTATCACATAGGCGACCTTTAGCGAAGGTACAACTCCATATTATTAGTGAACTCTAATGAACCAAACTTTGTAATACAGGAAGGAGGGGAGGGGGAGTGCTCACCTTACGTGAAAGTCATGGCTAAATTAACGCTCCTAGCGTAAATAAATGGGTTTCAAGCATTTACTGAGCTCTCGTTTGTTTATGCGTTGTACGATGCTCGCGTCCGGGTTTGATGCTGAACTAAACAGCGTGCATTGTCTATGACTGGAGCGAGATCAGAGATCGTTGTTTGCGAACGTGGGCGGTTTTGTTCGCTCTCGACTGCATGCCATTGCCATGCTTATCTCCTAAGCAGCTGGGCGCGCTCACACTTTAACATGACAACGTTTTCTCAGCATGTCACGAGCCTAAACTCCACAAGAAAAAAAAAAAAAAAGAGTTGTTCGTTTTCATAAAACGATCCTATCGGTACACGTTACTGTTTACTGTAATGTACAGTTTTTGAGCGGGCATTGTGAAGGACTGATAAAGGTAACTATGCATTTATTTATGTATATTTCCCATGGGATAACGGTTCAACTGCAATTATTTTTACGAGTATAAATTTCGTTCATGTTTAGCAAACGATAACAATCAATCTTAACAGCGGTGGTTCGCAGGGATTCAGGGATTGAGCATTTATTTGTTTACATACATTGCCTATACTCACCGCCAGCGGCGTGAAAGTATTGGTTCTCACTCGCGAAGACTACGTAAGGAACGCGACCTTTGAGTCAGAACACAAACGGCGCATGCTAACCGACCATGATTCAATTGGGTGCTGCTGATTCCAAAAAAAACAAGCGCAAGTCATGTAGGCCCGGCGCACAGAATCTGGGTGCTGTTGCTAGTTCATTGTAAATTGAGTTACACGTATACGCTCTTATCCCGCACCGCCTTTGGCTGCAAACAAACCCACAGCATTTGTTTACCATCTTCGTTCTACTCTGCTCTCTGTCGCTAATTACATGCAGTGCTGAGTATCCTGAGTGTGACAAAATGAAAGCCGTTTCTCACCTGCGCTCGCATGAAGCGCGCAGTAAAGTTGTAAGGGCTTGACGAAAACACGTTCTTGATCTAGTTGGTGCATATTGTCTCAAACGATTGCAGGCGCATAAAGAAAGAAGGACAAGAAGGGCAGGGCGAGTGACGCTCGTCCTGTCCTGTCCTTATTGTTTCTTGTTGTGCGTGCAATCTTTCGAGTCGTAAGTGCTTCATGGTCGCGATGTCTACGATGCACACAACTGATTGATTTTACGAGTTTTACGTGCCAAAACCACGATATGATATGAGAGACGCCGTAGTGGAGGGCTCCAGGAATTTCGACCACCTGGGGTTCTTTAACGCGCGGTGACATCGCACAGTACGCTGGCCTTAACATTTCGCCCCCGTCGATATGCAGCCGGCACGGACAATGCGCACAACTGTGAAAGGGGTGAAACGCAGAATCCTGGTTCTGCGAACGCTTCTCCCGCATTTTTTTTCGCCCCTTGCGCAATCCTAGCGGCCCTAGTTTTCAAAATAATGTCGAGCTAACTAGCTCCTGAACACATATATACTCTTCTAGTAAATGCTGCATGACATGCTTCGAATTCTTGCCCGTCTACTACGCGGGAGCGGCCATTTTCCTCTCAAACAGTTGGGATGATGGCTGTCGCACACTCAACCACGCAGTTCCGTAGCAACCAAGCGACCGCCAACCCACATCCTCAGTTATTTCATGGAGATGTAAGAAGCCGCCGCGCGGCTCAAAGTAACGCTTTTAGAGGCACCGAGTCAGAGGGACCCGCAGGCAGCCTTGCTTAACGGGCATTAAAGTTGGACGGCTCCCTTTTTATAGCACTGAAGAAACAACATGCGGGCTACGTTCATGCACTGAAATCTCTTTGACACTGCGTCCGTGTGTCAAGTCTCTTACGTGTTGCTGGAAGTCTCTTACGAAGTGATCAAGCAGCTGAGATTTACAACAATTGTATTGCTTTACGACGACAATTTATGGATTACATCTTACATGGTGCATCACTGGGATACACGTATTCCCGAGAAAGCTAACAAGATTATTTTCTGTACTCCTTCTCATTGAACGACCGATGATATTTGTATACTTTTACGGCTTACCTTCGGTATAGCGTGACTCACGTTGCGTGCGCACTTGCTTGTTTTCTGGTACTTCCGATTGTGCCACGCCACTGCATGTTCCATTGCCACATTTCTGTTGGAGGCAGCATTTATCAGGTGCGTTTGCATCTTTATTGCTGTGTGCTTGAGCCACCCATTTTACTGGCATGTGAGTCCTTCTATAAGATCCAACGTTGATAATAAAACAAGAGAGATAAACGTAACGTGGTGACGCACCCAGAACTTATAAAAAAATTACAGCATATCCACGGAGTGAATGATGATGAGTGGGCGAAGCTCGGGATGTGCATCGTAGATCGTGCCGAGTTCCGGATTAATTTAGTTAACGCGCATGCTACGAATCCTCATGGTTCAACTATGCACAATGCACAAGTGAAATCTCCCACCGGCACTTCATTGCAAGTCAAGATCCAGTGTATATATATATTGTGGGCACTTAATGCGATGCTCTTCGTCATCTGTACATAATCATCATCACATGGGTTTCTTCTTCATCGATTGTGGGTTGTCACCTCGCATCTCTTCTATGCTTTGGGCTCGGCCGGTTCGCCGCATCATCCAGGCCTAATAAATACCCCGTGGTGACTGCATTGTCGCAATATATATATTATATATATATATATATATATATATATATATATATATATATATATATATATATATATATATATAATATGGGTTTTGCCGGTGAACGCTTCTCCAACGCGAGCAGTCGGTATTTCTCAATCAAGAAACTCGCTAGGAGACGCTGCCTGCGCCAACGTTGTCTCTCGCGTTTGCCGGGGCAGTGTCGAGTTTGCCGGGGAGCGCGTGGCTCCGGCGCTCGCGGCGAGGGCGAGCGCCAGGTGCCACGCGCTCGCCGTCGGCGCGTGCGTGCGCTCCAGCAGGCACGCGCCGGTGGCTACCTACTACTAACTACTACTACTACTACTACTACTACATACATCGGGCACGCACGAAATGGCTGCTAATGGGGAATGAGAGACAGAAGAATTCGGCTTTTAGTTAACGCGCACGCTGCGAATTTTTTATTGTTCAACAACGCACAGGAGAAATCTCCCACCGGCACCACCTTGGAGGTCAAAGCGTAAGACTAGTTACGCACTACTACGACTACGACGAGGGACGAACGGGTGCCGCTTTAAGGAGCTTCGCCCCTAAAACAATTGCGCAAGCAAGGTGGTGTTGTTGGACTGTCTTATAGCCTCAAGGTACACGTGTGAAATGACGTTCGGTTCATTGAATATTCACGTTGTTTCAGAAAATGTGTTCATAAATCTTACATATATATTGAAAACAAGATATTGGCGCAATGTTTGTTGGATTCATCTGGTGGCAAGCACTGTAAGATGGGTCGCAATCAACAATGGATAGCGATTAACAAAAGTGGACTCACTAACATTTAAACGAGAACGCCAGGCCCTCAAACCTAACGAAATAATGGAAGCTGCTTATACAGGGGAATACATATTCGTGGTGACGTTTCGAAAAGGGGAATACCGCTAAATTCTACCCACTGATGAAATCCGGCTAATTTCACGCGATAAACAGAAACTGCATTACCGAAGGCTGCAGTTACAGCAACCTCCGGTAGTGCCCAATGTGATTTGCACTGCCAAGCGACGATAAGCAAGCATAGCTTTAAAGCGTGAATCTCTCTCGATTCATTGCTGAGCCCGATTCCGCCAAGCCGAATAACTACTGTGTCTTCACGCCCCGAAGCCCCGATACGACTGTGAGGCAAGCCGTAGTAGAGAGCTCCGGCACTTAAGTGAGGTTACCTACAAGACGCTAAATTACGTACAATTTAAACTAAAACTCCATGGTTCGCCCATTTTCTGCAAGAAGCCAAAGTGACAACGTTCGAAATCCGGAGAATACGCTCGTATCCATAACAATGTACGTGTCCTAAGAAGCGATCGCGCGTTGTTTCTGCTGAGTTATCTTCATAATCAGCTCTGTGTTATTCAGTACCTTTTAAAGAAGAGACATAAGGGAAAATACAGGCGCGAGGTGGGGGGCAGGTGTCAGACTAGGCGGAAACTCGACTGACCACCCGGCACAATGGAAAGGCGAATGATCGACAGATGAGAAGGAAGAAAAAAATGTGTGCCACAGTTACTGCATGATGCGTATATACGCCTACAGAGAAAGTCAGCCACGTCTGTTTCTGTCGAGCTCGACACGAGCTCAAAATGGCTAAAGCACTGTTGATACCACTCGATCCTCTCTCCCACCGCTTCGTAACTAGGCCATCGACAGAATAGTAGAGACGCAAGGTATGAAGACAAGATGTGCGCTAAAAGTAAGGAGACAAGTCTAGAGGTGAACGCGGCGAGACACGAAATCCGCCGGGAGTTTTCGTGAAGAGTCTGCGATCGTTACAGTAGCACGACTGCGACGGCACTAATGCACCTACTTCGTCTTTCTTTGTCTGCAGCTGTCTTTATTTTTCCTTTCCCTCATATCATGAAACTTTACCAAGCCATTAAAATCTCTGTAGGATTGCGAGGAAACTGCTCAGCGATCTTGACATTTTTGAGAAAAACGAGACGCCTAAGAACCTCCAGCTGAAGGAAGAGGCGCAAGGAGAGACATTGATAGCTTTGCTCTCTTATTTATTTATTTATTTATTTATTTATTTATTTATTTATTTATTTATTTATTTCATCTACCGGCATCGTTGCCATTCGCGCTTTCTTTTATCCTGAGGACAAGGCTGTCCTCGAAAGACGTCCTGGTGAAGTTTTTCAGCACGGTAGTCTACACCGCGACGATGCATCGCTGCCGTATTGTGAGGAAGTCAAGCGCAACGTCCCTATAAGACTTCACTTTATAGGGCCTCTTTCTTCTGATTATTTGATGTTGATAATAAGAAGCAAGACATCAACCTGAGGCACGGCAGCCAAGGTGAACGTTGCTGTCGGTTATAAACTTTTTACATATCTCTTTTCAAGGCTGGGTTGGCAGGTGAGAAGGGATATTTAACGACAAGTAAGTTGCAGTGCGTGTAGTTTAAAGATGCTGCGGAACATCGTGAATGAAAACATCACAACGTTATTTAAGCCAATACTAAGCAAGAGCCACCTCGGCAAACAGGAGACCTCACGAGCGTTAGGACGAGGTGGCGCCATCCTCCTGTGATTGACTATGCCAACGTAGCACGGTAGTGCTATCGCGTTCTACAGCGTAAGCTGTTATATCACAACAACGGCACCGTAGTTGTCCGTGGCCGCAGCCGCCGCCGCCCGTGTCCGCCCGTGTCCGTAACCAATATCGCTCCTCGTGAAGAACAGGAAAACCGCTGCCATCTATTGGCGCTGATTTCCTCCACATAGCCTTCGAAATGTGTTTTAGGGGCGAAGCTCCTTAAGGCGTGGGTCGTGCGTCCCCGATGTATGTAGTAGTAGTAGTAGTAGTAGTAGTAGTAGTAGTAGTAGGTAGCCACCGGCGCGTGCCTGCCGGGAGGCACGCACGCGCCGAGGGCGAGCGCGTGGCTCCCGGCACGCGCTCGCCCGCGAGAGAGAACGTTGGCGCAGGCAGCGTCTCCTAGCGAGTTTCTTGATTGAGAAATACCGACTGCTCGCGTTGGAGAAGCGTTGAAGAACCGCGAGCTGGAATTATCGGTTACGTTGCATTATCGGTTACGTTGCATTATCGGTTACCTTGCGAACGGAGCAGGAATTATCGGTTACCTTGCATTTCACGGACCACAAAGCAGTCATAAACAAGGGACCACGGAAACCAGCAATAAAAGTTTGATGACATTAAGTGTTTCACTTCTAATTGTAGGGCGAATTGCACGGAAGTTTCACGGTTTACCGATGATTCCTTCCGGAGCTTCGCCCCACTCATCATCATTCACCCCGTGAATATGCTGTGATTTTTTTACGAAGCGCTGCCTCGTGAAGCAGTTTTGTTGTATCGTTCCATGCGTCACGCGACAGGCGACGTGCGCAGCCCCGACAGCAACCTGACTTGGCTCTTCGATATACCTGATGGCGCCTCCTCGCAAGGTGAGGACCGCTGCTGAAGAAGTGAATCGCAGAGTTACGCGCGCGGCTGCAGCAGGGCAACGTCGGGCACAGCAGACCGCTGTGCAGAGAGAAGCCCAAACCGCAGAGTTATGGCGCAGGGGATACCCACCACGTGTACTTGCACTAGTTTCCCCAAGCGTTTACAATGACCTCTAGGAAGGTCGCTCCTTCAGCTTACGCTGTCGCTGTCCTGCGATTCCTCGCAGGCCTGGCTCTTTTTTTCTTTATTCCTTTACGCGATTGGCACTCCTGACACAGCAGTCACTTAGAAGAGAAGCTCAGGAGAAGATGGATGCTTTAATCGATGAACAGATGGCTAAAAACGACGTAGAAAGAGGGAATGTTGCAGGAGCCAACTTTCCGACAAGTGGACTTGTCTTCGTCAGCTCCTGACGAAGACAAGTCCACTTGTCCAAGTCTAAGACAAGTCCAAGACAAGACAAGTCCACTTGTCGAAGCGTTGGCTCCTGCGACATTCCCTGTTCTACATCGTGTTTAGCGATCTGTTCGTCGATTCAAGCAATCAATTAGGCAGTTCAACATTCAACATTTTGGGGCAGTTGATGATCAAATCACCAGTGAATTTGAAAATTCCAAACCATTGATGGTAGTGACACATACTAACCAAGACAGAATAACTAAAAACAGCACATGCGCACCTGGCCAGGCTCAATTATCCGAGCGAAATAAAACCCAGATTTCCGAAAATGACGTATAAGATAATATAGGGGCTCTCAGAACGTCAAAGCCATTTAATGGTGTGAGTGAGGCATGTGGGATTTACAGATTCCCAAGAACATACAATTCCTAGTTTGTAGTTTTTCGTTGCCACAACGGGACTAAGAGCAAGAGAAAGCGTTGCTCCTTTTCTAGACCTACTTAGCGTTCACGTATGACAGGGCAAAGATCCATGGTGTCTCATGCGACTCGCTCAGCGTATGAATCTATCTACCAATAGATAGCAGAGACTACTGCTGCTGCATTTTCCTATCTCCGAAGCGATAGCCCTGTGCATATATGTATGCAAGAAGGACACGCAAGTCTCGAGTTTTATAATAGGACGAGCTCTTCACGCTCGCCAGCGCTGCGTTCATCCTTGCATATCTGCGGCACGTTCCCGGAGCGCAGAAAACCAACCATGCGTGAGGTTCTCAGGCGCACATATTCCTCTGAATACACGTCATCACATTGTTTCAGCCCAATTTTTTCTCCACAATGCAGCAGCTTTCGGTCGAAGGCTTATTTCCTTGGGGGATCTCCTCTGTCTTCTGAAGCCTCGTTTCTCTGATATCTAGCGTCGCTTTTCTTCTTTCCCGCCCTCGGCCATTTGTCTTTCGTTACACGTT
Organism: Hyalomma asiaticum; assembly: GCA_013339685.2. NCBI lineage: Eukaryota > Metazoa > Arthropoda > Arachnida > Ixodida > Ixodidae > Hyalomma > Hyalomma asiaticum. The sequence goes on along the minus strand of CM023485.1, from coordinate 17,286,532 downwards.
TTCATCTGCCTATATAGGGTATCTTGCATTCCGTTACGTTATGGTTGGTTCAGCGATGCTCTTTTGGGTTTTTATTTTCCTTTGTCGGGCTCTGCAGCAGAAATGCGCTAGATCCGTAGCCGCTCAGCTCCTGGGCCTGGCTGCACAGAATGCTCGCAGCCTTGGTGACAGTGGTGGTGGCTTTATCATTATCAAATGTGCGTCACTCAAAACATCTGCTACTGCTATATCACTTCCCAGAAAAGCTCTTGGTTTGAGCAACTATGGTCTCCAAGATTACATTTATATTTCTTCACATTTAACATTTAACATACAACTTTTGGAGCTGTTGAAGATCGAGGCTGAGCAGTGTGTCGGATGATCTCGGTAGTCATCTCTTATCTCTTATCGGCATTATCTTTTGTGGGCTGTCATCTAGAGTTCCATCTGTGCCTGGGGTGAGCCGTTCTCCGTAGCCTCAAGGCTTAATAAAACGGCATTATTACCACAGCTTCACACTGTTGTTGTTGTTGTTGTTGTTGTTGTAATTGTTGTTGTTGTTGTTGCTGTTGTTGTTGTTGTTGTTGTTGTTGTTGTTGTTGTTGTTGTTGTTGTTGTTGTTGTTGTTGTTGTTGTTCCGCCAAAGCTATCCACGACATCCTTCGAAAAATAAGAACAACGGAGAATATGCGGTCATATTCGCTACATGCTATAGGTAATTTCGCATAAAAAGTCGACTGTAATGGAAGAGCTCTAATTTACCCATTTTACCTGGAAGAGCACTAATTACCCCATTTTGTCTCACGGCTCATCGGCACATTGCTTCATATACAGGGTGCCGTCAGACATCAGCGTGACTTAGTTGACATGAGCTAAATTGAGGACTGCCTCAGAAGAAATAGAAGCTGTATTAAAATCAGGAAATTGAGAGGGGCCTAAAGATAAATTTCATAAACGTCATAAACTTGTTTCTCCACCGGTCCTTATTTACTGCGCCAGCCCCAACTCTTACAGAGAGAATGACTCAAGAACTAATTCTTTGCAATCAGTGCAACATGATTTTGGTCCAGTAAATATCGTATATTGCATGCTTTGCCGTGCGTCTAACATGTACAGGCACCATTACTTGCACAGACAGCGTGGTACGCCGGACCAGGACAAAGTGTCAAACGCCAGAGCGTCCCACGTCCCGCTCTCGCATGCCTTTGTTCTCAGATGTCTTGACAAGTGCGAAAATGTGCGAAATATCTGGGCAGTCATGCGGACATACACCACGCTGGCTATCTTGCTTGATGTAAACGAAGTAGGCAGTTGAAAGAGTGAAAGGTTGCGCTCCAAAATGCTGCTCGTCGAACAATAGACTAAGTATTTCTACGAATATTAAGGACGCCGTATATGTTTTTACCTGCATGCACTGGCAATCAACTGTAACAGCCACGCCCAGACGGTGCAGCACTCAATCCAGCGCCATGCAAAGCACGAAGTTTCGTAATGCGAGTCCTTTAACTACCTCCACCCCCCCTCCCTTTCTTTCCTTTTCTTTTGTGTGTGTGTGTCACAAGAGCCGCTCGTTGAACGCAACACAATATTCAGGACTTTCCGCAGCAATATCCAAGTCACAATGTCTAACCTGAACCAACGTCGGTTCACTAACAGGTATAAAGGGTGTATAATAATATGTGTGCATAAAGAGGTTGACCTCATGCGCGATGACAGTTTAAAAAAAAAAAAACAGGACGGTGAGGACAGACGCAGTTACAGCCACGGACGGCCCACGTTAGCCAATATTACACTGCAGCAACCAGTGCCAACCACTGCTCATAGTATGCGAGTAAATGTGTTAGTTAAATGAGGCAAAAAAATAGTCATCCTCAACCGCTACGGAACGTGGGTGAAAAGGGCCCCACAAAACATTCATCTACAAAATATGCGAAACAAAGTATGACCACGTAAGTCGTTCTGTATGCAACTCAGTATTTCATTCCCTCTGCAGAAGAAAGTGAAGGCGCATAATTCCATACGGCGATATCCAATGCCACACAAAAGCCTCATTTGTGAAAACGCCGCCAGGAAACTTGATGTAAATGGCACTTCGCTATAAGTATAGGCTTGCTGCATAATACAGTGAGGACAACGACCGCTTCATAACCGGTGTAGAAAGGCGCAATCCGTGCGACAGAAAGAAAGAAAGAAAGAAAGAAAGAAAGAAAGAAAGGAAGAAAGAAAGAAAGAAAGAAAAAAGAAAGAAAGAAAGAAAGAAAGAAAGAAAGATAGAAAGAAAGAAAAAAAGAAGTTCTAGGCTAGATGTTCCGCCCCGCTCGTGTTTTTGTATTTGTCATTTGCTCCCACGTGCAAACTACCCCAGTGGGGCCATACAGTCGTGATGTATGTGGTAGTTTTGTTGAAATATAATAATACCGTTTTTGCCGAGTGCAAAGTCATATAGCTGCCGTGCCAACGAAAGCAAAAGGATGTCGCTTCATAACCAAAGGCTACACCCCCCCCCCCCCCCTTACCTAATTTTCTCTACTCGCTGTATACAACACATCAGAAGAAAACAGTAAGGTCCAGATATCGCAAAAACAGAGAAGGACCTTCCTGAATTAACCGAGTTCTTGGAATGGCTCCCTCTAACTACCATAAATAAGCTTTAAAAAATGGTTCTCCATTTTCTTAATGCTGCAACGGTCTTGTTTCGTGGAAGTGCCGTGATGCGCCTGCTTAAATATCATTGAGTGACCAACGGTGATGCTTAACAAAAGTCCAAATGAGAAGAATTAAGCAATTCATCTATTGTGGTCGTGCAACTTCGTCACCTGTATAAGTATGCGCATACAACAGCTTCGCCTCGGGCGCGTATTATTTACAACGCTGTTCCTGACGTCGTAATTGCTCACATCACAACGGTGGTCTCCCTAGGGGATTCCCGGCTGGTTTTCTCAACAACGGTGGTCACAAGACGCACGCATAGCGCAGCAGTAAACATTGGCTTAAGGGCTGACGAGTCATCCGTTCATGAGCGAATGTCGGTACTATAAGATAGTGTATGTTGTGCAAGTTTCTTTTCCCTTATATTCTATTTCTTCCTTTGATTTACTTTCTCCTGTTTCCATTCATTAAGACTCTCTAAACTATCTACCCAAATTCACTAATGTAAAATGTGACCCCATTTTAAAACAAAGCGCACTGATTTTTTCTTTCTGTCTAATTCCGATTCCGCAGCAAATGACTAGTGGTCAGCGCTAGTGCGACGTCTTATATAATTTATGCATTGCCGTTCAATTCGCTTTGGCATCGGCACTACGCACGCATGGCCCGCACACGGGAGAGTGAGTTCAGAGAGAAGAACATGCGCTTAGAAGCGACAACGACAAAGCCATTTAAGTAGGCGCAACCTATATAGACACAGAACATTCTAGTGTATCATTGACACTATACACTGGCACTGCAACTATCCGTTCCGGAGACAGTATCATGCACATTAACTGTATGATTCGCCAACATGTTCATGTTTTCTCTTTCTTTGAATAACTTCGTGGTATCGACCGTGCGCATGAAAGGAAAAGGGCTCGAATTAGGCACGCTCACATATAGTTACAGGAACTTGAGAGCATAGAAGCTCAAATCTACGCTCTTCCCTTCGCCTGCCAAGAGCTTACATTTCTGTCAGAGGAAACAAAATCCACCGTGGTACAGTGGTCTGAGGGGACCGCACAGCAAACTCCTAAATAAATTTTACGCAATGCTAATTTTTGGGCAGCAGTGGAATAAAGCCTGCATCTATGTGAAACTCCTGCAACCCGACTGGTATCGCCCTCCATGCAGGCATGCGGATACACATTCAGTGCCAAACCCGACAATTGCTTTGAGTGCCTCGGTTTACACTATTAGCACGGTAACCTTTATTTTATTTTATAGGTGCACAAAAATGTGAAAATACGCTCCTTTACTAAAAAGTTAAAGCACTGTAACTTCACTGAAACCAGCTTGCTGAGTCATTCTGCCTGTATCAGCGCCGACTTAGTAAAGGCCAGTGAAACGCTGCACTTAACTCGCTGTGGCAGCGCAGTTCTTATGCATTGACGCAACGGTGAAGCCGGCGTCTTGTTGTGCTTCTCCTTTTGGCTGAGCGGAGCCCTTCATTCGGTGCGCTCGCTCGCTTAAGGCGATTAGCCTCCCGCGCTCTGCTGAATACACTAATTAAAGTAAGAAGGTACCCACAACTCCTCCCGACAGATGGCCCGGGCGGTTGTCGTTGCCTCGTCTGCCGCAGGCGTCCAGGTGAACGTAAACACTCTCATCGTTTCAGTCATCGCGCCCAATTTTCCTATTAGCGCTCGTTCTCGCAGTCGAGGATTCTCAAAAACTACAGTAACACACTAGCAGCAGACACGACACGTGGCACAGCGAGTGCGAAGCTTCGATGTTGCGGAGACTCGCGATGTTATGCTAAAGCCTTCATGAAGCATTAACGGCATTTGACTTTTACCCCGCAACATCAGGCCATAGCAGATACTTTGAATATCCGCATGTTGTGAGGAAACAGGTAAAAGTTGTAAAAAAAACTAGCTGTAACATCTGCAACTTACTTTGCTTCATTGCCTACCGCGTCAATATGGATCGTAGTTATTTGTAAATCTACGTGATTACCACAAACGGTCGTGAGAGTTACCCAATTGTTGATTTCATGAGAGTTTCTCTGTACGAATGCGGGGATGAGGGAGATTTCTGCGTGTTCCTGTAAACAAGTTCAATAGAAAAATAGAATAAGCGTACAAAAGAAACGATTCACATTATGAAGAATAATGGGCTAGTACTGTGAGAGCTACTTTGTGATCCGAACAAAATGCCACCACTTGCAGCTATATATGCGCCTACGCACGCATATAGCTGCAATTCAGTCCACGTTTAATACCAGAGTACATACTGTCCGCGTCAAAACTCCAGCTTCTAATATACCTTCCACTTCCAGCGGTCTAAGCGAAACCAGCGTGAATAAGTATACTCTTCATGCGTTTCGTATTTCAAAATATAAAGAGCAGCCATTTAGCAAATGTTGGCGATTGATCTGTAAGCAACAAGATCGTGTAGCGTCTTCCTCAACATTTGAATGCGTATAACAAATCTCCATGTGGTGTAATTTTGTGCAATATCGTAAATATTTTGAAAAACGACCTCGACAGAAACGCGAAAAAACACTTCTAACTTATGGTTATAGTGTAGCACTACAAAAGAAAGGCATCAATATTTACGATCTCCTTTTTCTACTTTCATGTTCGTGTAAAAGTCGCGTTGCCATAAAGCTGGTAAAAAGTCCGTTCTGCAGGTAGATTTTAGTTGACGCAACATATCTTGAGCTTCTCCAGTATTTACACCCAAATGGCTTCAAGTCTCCCTCAAAGAAACGAAATGCAGCAATCTGCGAGCGTGATGCCCAATCCTAGTTGCATACCTAACACGTCGAGAAGGGTTCACTTAGGAGACTTTCAACCTAGGCAGGCATTTTGATCCGGTTCAGAACATCTTGCCGTGTTGGCCCTGCACTGCTTACGCCGCTTCATTACGACTCGTCGCTGTATACATCGGTCGACAGCGCTGTAGGACGAGAGCCTACTTCACCGAATAGTCTGGGAGTTGCGAGTGTCTGCGGAAGGAGATGACTTCCCGACTTGGAATTCCGTCTCCGGCTGGCTGTGTCCTTCAGACAGCCTTCGGCTGTGTTTTGTGTCCGACTGCTTGCCTCTCTGAACGCATTATCGTTCTGACACACGGGTCACCGCTGAATGCCCTTTCTGCACAGGGGGCGCAACGAGTGCTAAGATAATGCAAGTTGTTAACCTGACGAAAGGACCACAGTACTACAAAGAAGAGTCTTAAATTGTCTCAACCATAGTACACAAACCTTTGAGGTCTACAGTATGCTGTCTCTAATTGAATACGCACCACATTTTCTCCTGAAGTATCAGGTGTGCCGTGAAAAGGCAAGTTGGCATTTATACACGACCATCAGTGTAACTTTCCGGCACGTTTTCGAGAGTCACCACGCCAAATATGCTCGAATCGTAACGTGTGCGCTCGGTGCTGGCTGGCTTTCGTTTCATAGACGAGTGGTCTAGAAGCCATTGTCTCAAGCACCGAATACGCTAAAGCAGACTCGCCGGTGCATAGCGCATTGAACCGGAGGATTACTTCCCACCTTCACATAACTGTTTGCGCGAACGGCTGCACACCACAATTATTCGTTACAAGTGCTCATCATACTATACTTGAGAACATGATGCACTTTCTCTCTTATCATCCTATAGTCAGTACAATTTTATTTAATTATATCTGCACACTCGCGCTGGTGAAATGAAACGAGCGTGCAATTTTAGTGAACTTCGCCAGGTGAGAAAATTAGGTCAGTAAACATTACTGGAGCCCTACGTGAAACACCGCCGTACGTACCGATCTGAGGGTCACTACCCCTCTAGAGTAAGATGTATGTCGAGTGAGATGATCGGGAAACTAACAGTTGTAAGGGCTGTGAAAGGTTAAGCCTGTGAAAAGATACATCGAAATTGGAACTGTCACGACTTGGCTTTAGGAACCCAGTTTCTGTGCTTATTCCAAAGTGCAATACAGTCAGCGCAATTGTTGGACGGATGTGGCCAACGACGTGAAAAGCTGATTGAGAACAATTGTTCTTTGGCATGCGGTACGCACCATTAATGCGTATGTCGGTTCTGTCAAATTAATATGAGTATAACTCAAGAGATACTCAAGTCGATGGCACCTGTAGTGTTTACTTACCAGCCACAAGTACTTCCGTCGTTCCGTCGTCAGTGGACGCTTCACAGGCGTCCCAGACACGTGGTCACCTGAGGAAGCAAACAAATAAATGATGGGTCAGAAAAGAGCAAGCCGCGAAAGATTATCGAGTGCATCTAAGTGTTTCTAATGAGTTGTGAGTGCGAAAGCGTTAATGCTGGTTAAGACCCAAGTCAGCAAGCAGCATTAGCTCGCAGCGCCAACACTGCATGCCACCGACATCCAAGAGAGATTTCGCTAAAGGAGGCACTCTTTCGTACTCAAGAAGCCAGATTTGAAGAGGTACCTGTAATATCTTTAGGCCCGAAGCCACAGCCAAACGTTCATTCCATAACTGAAGTGTCAGTCATTTTGCACAGTCCGTAAGGTTCACATCTCACTACAGGAAATGGCATTATATCTTTGCTGAAGCAGAAAAACGTTGCAGTCGTCGCAATAGCAATCTTCGGGGTATTGCGTGTAAAAGGTTTTCAGGCTGCGTGACTTCAAAGTATATGACATCTATCTGAGAATTCCAGCCGATACCAAACTATGTCGCCTAATTTTACACTCAAACGCAATAAATTGATAGGTAAAAAAGAGCCCTTTTGCCAAGAAGTTATTTTTCTTTTTGTCTTGCAATGCACCTTTAAAGTGAGGAATGTAGTCCAAGCTTGGCAATGGTAATACTGCGGTGCAATCTGAAATTTAGTTTTCCTATAAGAATAACAAGGAGTACATATATTATTATCACTAAACTCTAATACCTTCGCTTGTGGGAGCATATTAACAAGTCCATCAAAAAGATAAGGGGATGCGTGTTATGTATGTATTTTATTTGATCATTGCAGCAAATCAACAAATATTGTGAATTGGCGCCTGGAGTGCGCGCACACACTCTCTCTCTGTCTTTCTCTCTCTCTCTCTCTCTTAATTTTGCTGTTGTGTTGTTATGGCGGATTATGCGGCAGACTTTTCTTAAGAAGGCGCCTCGTAATTGATTTTATACAGCTTAAGATAGGCGAAAAGCCACAGAGTGCCTGAGAATTTGAGCGCACAAATACTTCCGTTTGCTAAATGGTCATAACTTGGACAATCTTTGCTTCGTTCCATAAGTACAGGCACACCTGAAACTGCTCCCCCGACCCTTCGTGGTTCAGGTAACAAGGATATAAAAGCTATGAGACGTCGCTCACACAAGATCCCAACATGAAGGGCATGCTTCCCTCGTACTACCATGTATATTGCACACAAACAAACAAACAAAAAAGGCGAGTGCAGGAATTCACTGAACGCTCTTATCGGACACAGCGGCAAAACATACAATGGCATAGACACGCCTCGTTTCCTGACGCTTCGACGTGCAACAGTGCTCAGCACTACAGATACATGCGCTGCTGCTCGGTGCTGTCCCTCGTACGCTTCGATGGCCACGCTGATCCGTCAGTGCGTGCCTGAACGAAGCGGATGCGGAAGAGGCAGCGAAGAGAGCGACTCGCCCGTTGCTAACGCCACTGCAGCTCCAGCCTCCCAGGTAAGGCCGCGTCTGTCCCGTCCATGATTCTGGCCTTTCCATCACTGCTCTTTCTCCTCGCGAACAGCGCTGCTGCTGCGGCTATTCTTTCTGGGGGGCAACAGGCCACTGCCCACGTTGTTGCTTTCGTAGCCCCGCTGCTCCGTTCTCTCTCTACCTCTCTCTACTTTTTTTTTTTTTTTGCTTGGACGGAAGCGGGATACCCCTGGCCAGCCACAGCCAGCGTACTAAATAACCTGCTGTCAGTTGGGTCCAGTATAGTTAAGCACCAATAACGGATCGCGGCACCGTCGCGAAACCGTAGTACAACAAGGAGAAATAAAAGCTGCTTTCATTTCTCTCTCTCCAGGCCACCGTACAGCCTACAAGGCAGAAGTATCTGTGTTTGCACCGTACTACCAGGCGACACGCAAGAACACTGGAAATAAGTAACTGCTTCGGCTGCGTAGACACCGTTGGATTCCCATCCGGTTACCTGCGTGCTCTGAAATGAAGGTGTCAGTATACACCTTGTGACCACATTTGTATGCGCGAGAATTGAACAACATCATATAATCAGAGCCTTGCACGAAAACATTCGTTACCTTCAGACACTAACCTGCTGTATGCGTACTTTGGTTGTCGCTCCATGAAATGACAGTGAGTGAAGACTCCTACAGTTTCGAACAAAAGTTTCAATTAGAAATACAATCCGCTTACTTTGGCGATTTAGTTTTCTGCTCATTGTATTCCTTCCCTGTACCCGCACATATTCTCGCCTCCTTGTCCAGCTTGCTCGCAACATTGATATCGAAATCCAGCATCTTTGACAAGAGAGGGGCCGGGCACAACGCTGCAATACTCTAAAAAGGAGACATTCTTATGTCGGAGTCTGCTTTTCAGCGCCATTTTCATGAACGAGGTGAGCGGAAGTGAGCCGGGCGTTCCAATTCCGAAGCGCTTCATTTGCATCTTTATTGATTTCTCTCACGCTCAACTGTTGCAATAAGCGAAGAAGCTTTCTTGCTCTTCGGCAAGCACGCAGCTACACCGGGTAGCCCTCTTGTTAGACGCTCTTCGTTTCAGAAGAGCGCCGTCCCACCCTGTGGAAGACATGCTGTAAGAAAGTTCTGTTCTGAAGCGAGCCTGTGCAATGGCCGCAGCAAAGAAAGACCTCATATAGCGAACAATTAAGAGGAAACGAATACGTACGCTATCGTTGCGCCGGGTAGCACAGCCCTTACGTGTAAAGAAACAGCTGTACGTCAGCAGAGAAAAGGAAGAAAGAAAACGAGGGAACTGAATTCGTTGTTCGCATTAGAGCTTCGTGAGAATCGCTTCACGCCCCGAGGGATCCCTGTGTTTCCGAGGAAATCTCAAGAGGAATCCGCATCCCAGTTTACCCGTCCAGAGACCTGTCGATTTTCGCCTCCAGCTTTTAGCTCGGCCCTGCAAGCGTCAACGCCACTGGAACAAATGCGGCTCTCGTTAAAAGGGCTCTCATTAAATATATTTGCCGTTGGATACTGCGTTTTTCCTCTGAGCATTTTTATAGGGCCATAGAATACGTCAATTAAGGAAGCTATGCATATGTAAGCCCTCCCTTCGCATACTTACAGAAGCGGCAGAACATAGTCATGACCTGCCACTACTTACATACCCTACTATCATTTCTTGCCTTGCACATATATAAAGATTGACAACGAAATGATCCGAATGAACTACAACTCGACACTTTCAAGTTCGCTACGTTGCGTTTTGGAGGTTGCCTTTGCCAGCTTCTTCGATGGCACTGACATGCTATCCAAGGCAGCGAGATATGCCTCTGTTACTGCGCTAACACAGCTTGAACGTCAAATAACGCTTCGTTATTTTTATGAACAAGTTTAAAGCTGCAACTTGTCATATTACCGTTCTAGTTGCTCTAGCTTCTTCCTCTTATCACTGCAACGCCTCACTTCTCTTTGAGCACGACCATCACGTCACGTCTTAACAGAACGCTCCTCCTACCACCATACATAAATACGCGTTCGCAACAGCAAACAAGCACACGTTGCTGTGCAAGTTTCTTTTCAAGGCAGTGTAAGCATTTCATAAATGGAATCATCATCCTGCTTACAAGTTAGCTTTAAAAAATAAAGGCCAAATGAAGCCGCATAAGCAAAAGGCTTTCAAACTTGCACATCGACATTACACAAAAACAAAATGTGGAACTCATTTCTACTCTTCCGATATAGTTACATTATTTCGTCGTTAACTAAATTCAACAGCGTGTAACACAAGGTAATGGAAAGAGAGAGACTGATCAGCAGGAGCACCAACTCATTGATTACGCAGGAACTCCTTCAAATATTCACTCTTATGGAATTACCCCAGCTTCAACTAACATCAGTTTCCAAACATTCCACTATGGCTCTGTTTCTTTGCCGGAGCCATGCTCATTACCTACGTCGTCTAAGCATTGTGCAGTACAGCGGGACATCAAAAGAAGACGCACACTCGACGAAATTTGATAATTTTTGATACCGTCAATCCTACCTAAATATAGTAGGTACATTACGCACGACACAGTTTGCTAAGGGGACTACGAGCGCAAATAGCATGACCTGCAGTCTTCAGTGTTTGAGTACACATTACTGCCGGTTTTCATTTGCGAGCTCACGAGGCCGCCACCAGCACAGGATGTCGTCGAACGGAGAGCTAAGGGCACAGCCTGAAGGCATTGCGACGTTTTTCTTTTCTTTTTTTCTATTTAATGGCAAGATGTCATGAATACGCTTATCGATCATCCACTGAGTGCCGGCGTAGCGGCGAATTGCACACAAAAATATGAGAGAGAGAGAGAGAGAGAGAGAGAGAGAGAGAGAGAGAGAGAGAGAGACATAATGAATGAAGGTAAAGCGTGCAACACGGATATAAGGGAAGAGAAATAGACAACACGAACGCCTACTGTTGTCTATAAGTTTTCGCTTCCGTTATGTCCGCGTTTTTACGCCTTGCCTGTCTTCATTAACAATTCCTACCAGCTAGTTCAGCTTCCCTGCGTTGTATATAAATTAGACAGAGGGAGCTCGAGAGGACCGTAACAGTACCACTGCATAATACTTCCCTCTTGCAGAGACAAAAAAAAGGAGATACATAGTTCCGAAATCAGAATGGATGATAGATCGATGCATATCAAGCTATATCTGGCACCCCTACCCACTATGTCTCCACGCTATTTCCTTTTATAAACGTATACACGTACAAACGCACTCCCACCAACCAACACAACTAGCAGAACTTTTCAGGTACATGCATGTTACAGCTAGTTTAAATAAAAATGTCCCACTTAAGTACGCTGTTAGGTGCGTGTAAAAGCTTTACCTAATAGATCACATAAAGCTTTGCACTGTATGTTAGACAATATTGTGAGGAATGATATTTTACCTAAATAAAGATAAAATATTTGCCACTATTGCCCACCGCATTAAAGCCATAGCCTAAATGAAGAACCCTGTGTCCGTATATCACCGTTTTGATGTAAAATGAGATGAGAGCAGGCTGCTTTGTATTATAGCCGACACCACTGTGGAAACTGCACATAACGATGCTCAGAAATCCACAGGCATTAAAAAAATTAGAGTTAACGAAGAAACAAAGCGGCAAGGTGTAAAATGCAAAACCAGTAATAAGCCTTAATTTTGAGAGGCCATAGCCTGATAAGGTTTATTACAGTTTACTCTCAATATTACATTAGGTTGTATATTTTCCTTCCCCTTTCCTGGCCATCGAAAAAGCGGGAAAAAAGATTAACCGAGTTTCTTCGATAACGGCAACAGCGGCGTGGCGGACCGCTTAGGCTGGCGAACCTCGCTAGGCTTCGCCTCTCTCGGCGTTTCGATCCACGCTAAGCGCAGCGGGTCATTTCTTCTGGACCGTTTAGTCTAAAGGCATGCCCACAAGTCAGGCTAAAAAACGCGGAGGAAGGGTGACGTTGCTCGCTGGCGTGAGGGCTGAGTGCTTTAATAAATTAGTAGCGCTTCGGTTAATCCTGGCATGATAGGACAAGGAGGAGATCTATGCGCATAACAAAACAAGGGGTATTCATGCGAAGAAGAGAGTCACAAGAAAATTCATTTGAACGCGTAGAAAGCTGACAAAGGCGCACACTAACCTCTTCAATGGTGCGTTCCGGTTAAAGGGACACTAAAGTAAAAAAAAAGCGACTTTTATCGTGTTAGTAGATTACCTCTTCACATTACCAAAGCCACCACTCTCGCGCGGAGAAAACGCTTGGAAAGCTAGAGCATGCACAAAAAGAAAGAAAGAAAGAAAGAAAGAAAGAAAGAAAGAAAGAAAGAAAGAAAGAAAGAAAGAAAGAAAGAAAGAAAGAAAGAAAGAAAGTTGCAGTGCAGTGCCGAAGGCTGCAATTTCACGAATCCTATTCAAGGAAGCAAAATTAAAAGAAGCGTAACAATGCTCGTCCTTGGAATGCATATATGCGGCTTAGCAGCCACAAAGAAGCTACAAAGAAGTTATTAGGAAGCCTGATTCTCGGCGCATATTGGATGTCGTAAACAAGCCCTTGTTCTGATATGCCCAGCTATTGCGCGATAAAGAAAAATAAAAATAAACAGGAGGTAATGTCAGCAGAACGGCAATACCGCATGGCACAGGCGGTCAGCTGTTCTCATCATAAATTATTGCTGATGGTGTGTAAGAGCAGAAAGACTTACGGAAAGAATTTGCGTTGCCTGAACGGATAAGGCTACTCGCTAAATTATTTGAAAGCCGAGAGTAACGATTTTTGGAAGGAGAATGAGGATAGAGAACTTCTTTCTTTTCTGATATTTTTGTAAGACGCTCCCTCATTTACGTCGTCTTGTTTCTCCTGAGACGCACTGGTGAAAGTTGCCAAATACACGCATGCTGTGTTTTGTGACCCGACCATTCTTTTTGAGACGGCGTAATGAAACCTAGCCTGTCCGATGAAACGAGGATATATGTAGGAATAACAGTAACAATAAGCCGGCCTTGAGACGGTATAATTGATGCCCGTGTTCGAAACAAGAACACGTGAAAAAAAAGTTGCGCCTGTTTCAGTCACGCGATGTATCTTTTTGCTCTCAATCGTTTGCTCGCATTGTTTTCCAACTATCAGTTTTCAAACTATCAGGCTCACACGCAAAGGTTGTTGGGGAAGTCGCCTGTTTACACAGCAAAGCATATCGAACCATTCGCAGTGGGAAGCACGCATTTATTTTTACGTTTTGCATCTATAACTTTCTTTCCTCTCGAAGTTACGCCAAGAAAATTAAGCTAGTTCAAGAAGGTTCATGCTTGTTCCTGCCACGCCCTAATCGAGTAAGGTATTTCCCCAGATGCTCATTTATCATTCCTGAACACAAAGTTTACGGCTGAAAGCATACGAGAGTACACAATGTTTTGTTTGGACTGCTGCCGGGTGTCATTTTCTTTCTCAATGTCATCAGATGTTCCTGAATCCATTATCCACCTCTCAGCTTCCACATTTCGGCTGAATTGAGAAATTAGTCATTTTATATCAAGGTTCAATTTCTTGAAATGATGCGGTACTTAAACACGCGAGTTGCATACGGACTCCCTCCGGAATTTTTGTAGAAGCAAATATATTGATGAAACTAAAATGAAGAATGCTTTATCGAATTTGCACACTCGAGATTTATGAGACAGCTTCATTCAAAGGGAGGACAGTTCCCGACTGCGTCTGAATTTTGTGATTGCGATCTTTGTTTGCTCTATTGTTTAAAATTTTACCACAGACCTGCCCACCTGTCACCTATTGTCATTTCCCGGCAACCTCCCATGGCGTTGCGAATGCCTCAAGGCGTACAGGCAATGCGACATAGTTCCGAAAATTGCTTTAGGTCAAATACAGACCTGTCAAACAATATCCACCTAACTCATGTGAAGATTGGCTACAGAATCACAATTAGCTATATCTAAATCCAGCGTTTCAATGCTCACGATGGTTCACAACACTCTAAAAACTGCACTGATAAAATAAAATGGTTTTTTACTCCTCGCATATGATACCGCTGCGTGTACGTTCAGAAGTCATTTCGCTGCACACTACACATAGGCATCGTGTGGTCATGCTCCATGGTGGTATCCTTGCTCAAAAGATGACTGCGCTCGATGGATGTTGAATGCAGAATACCTAACCTTCAAAAGCAGATGCAATGAGCAGTGTGTGCACATACGCTACAAAGAGGGCAGAGCAGGGACATGACACGTTTAACTTTACGCAGCAGTATAGTGCCTGAATATTCAAGTCTAACCACAGTGTTCACCTATACAGCTATGCCTGATCTGAAAATGTGGTATTCCTTCAATCCCGTCGCTTTGATCCTACTTCTTACGTCCGACCACCATTATCAAAATAACAAGTGACGATGGCACAAAATCTTAATGCACTTTTCGCTGAGCGTGATTAAAAAGAAAAGTGGGGCTAAGGAGCTTAAGACCTATGCGCCGTTTCACTTTTCTGGTAATGCAAACCTCTTCTTGGCTTTTTTTATAATCACACTCTTTTGTTGTTCACCCATCGCCAGTGTGGTTAAGAGGGATCATCTCCATCTTCACAGAGCCGCCAGTGTACGCGTCCAATAATAAGCCGCTCACCAGTTCGCATCTCCTGTTCAAACAATGTTTTGGAAAGCTTTTGCAGTTACTTCGCGTATCCTTTTAAAGTGTCCACACGTGGTGGCGCGGCCAAGGCTTAGCTGAGATGTGCGAGGAACTCAAGATGCGGTATCGGTGATAGGAACTTAATCCTGCACAAAGAGGAATCTTCAGCTCTGAAGCTTAAGGCTCTTATATAAATTTGCCAGTTATGCTTGTAAGTATTGAGCAGGGGTTATTAGATTTCCTCCCACTCACTATATCTCAACGTTTGGAGCAAAGAAACCACGACACTTCGCCCTCAGTGTGCACGTCTTTTTTTTTCCCTTTTTGTCACTTTCATTAACGTTTTTAATCGTTTAAATCTTCATTTAATAGTATCTGTGTATAGGCCAACAGAATACCTTTCGCGCTTTGCACACCTCTTTTATGGCAGCACGCTCAGCAAGCAAGATACGCGAATCCACTCAAGTGCGTAGCCTCGTTGGTTGCCCTTGTAACACCAGACCATCATTGTAATTACTGAAGCTAATCATGAGCCACCTTGATCAAAACCTTAAACTAACATCTCTGTGATGTTAACTTCTTAAGCAACTCTAAAATTTTCGAGCTTAGCCTTATAGGTTAAATTTTATAAATTACTTTATCCCCCACCACGCAAAATGACATGTCGCCGCATAATAGACGCGCAACCACCCAGGCATCTTGCTGCACTTTAACATTGCAGACTTTCTATGACGACCCGCAAGTTTGAGAGTTTCCCGAAGATCAAAAATTAAAGAAATGTGCGCCACAGGTACGGAGGGGGAGAGAGAGATACGAAGGAAAGGCGGGGATATCGACGAGGTTTGCTAACCTGCACTAGGGCATGGGAAGGGGGATGTAAAGAAGGAGAGAATGGACGAAAAAAAAGAAAAAGGAGGGGGGGGGGGGGGAGAGAACGGTGAAGTGGAGCAATTCTAATTGGGAGTCCTTTCACCGTGCCAAGCCTTCAAATATATTCTCTATCTTCGCCTCTTTTCTTATCAGTACGCGTCGTTTTCATATGGCGATAACGACACCCTGCTTGTTTATACAACGTGTCTCACTGTGACAAATAACGGAAACCGTCGCTTGAACCGTGCACACTTTAAGCGCCATTTAAATTGCTGATATCCTTCTTTTTTTGAAGAGATTTATCAACTCTGTGCGCCTTCAATGCAGTGAGCAAAGCTTTTCCAGGGGGCCATAAATTACCACATAACTTACGTCTATAAACGTATAGCAGTGGCAGGAAGCTATATATGTGTATACTGGACCAGAGCACCTACTTTTCTAACCTGGCACAACGAAAAATTGATATTATAGGCAAATATAGTAAAAAAAAAGGAAATCAAATAAACGGAAGAAAGCTAATTACGCAAACGCCAGCACGAAATCTAGCTACGGCTTCGTCTGCGCAAAACAGTGTTTCCACTTTTCTCCAGCACAGAGGGCCGCTCTGGTTTCTGGAGGCGTAGATAAGCATCGATTTGAAAGCACCGCTCTCTATACCCGCCGGAGGAGCTGCACTCGCTGTATGTGTTCAAGATATTTGCCAACCATCTCAATGAACAGCGATACCGGACATTCGCTTCCGGTGAGCGATTCGTGATTTGAGGTAAACAAACATTAGGGGAAGTAGGATGGATGGCGGAAGCTTCGTAATGCGAGTGAGCTCATCGAACTAAACAAATAACAAATGCGCTCGCTCTGTTCATGCGGGTCGCTGTGAGCGTGTCTTGGAGATGACATGGAAGAAGTAGACAAAGAAAGTGAGAGGATCGTTTGAACGAAGTAAAGCGTCCAACAGAGCAATTTTCCTTTGAGCAGAAGAACCTATGTCTGGGCTCGCAGCTGCCATTTTCTGTTTGCGTCGATCTTACAATGATCTGAAACTCACCTCGTCACTGTGTGCAGGTGCTGTACGGAGGACTATTAGATGAATAATTTACGCACTGGGTGTCATCGTGGAACACTGACCTTTCACCTTCACGGCCTGTAGATCAGCTGGGAGCTCCACAAAATGATCTCTCCTCTAGCTGTTAAGATGATGGCCGGAGGCAGAACAAAACCTCAGAACAGCCACTAGGCTATCTTGCGTCTAATTTATAAAACACGCGGGTGAGAGACACGTGTTGAATTTTTAAGTGAGGCCGTGTCACCGGCTGCTATACTGTGCTCCCGTTGATGACGGTTCTTGAGAAAGGCCCAGATTTGTTAAGTACACAAACATCTGTTCCTGGCTGCTTCTTCATGGTCATCTCAATGTGGATATTTGTACTTTGTTATGCCTTCTTATCGTTTATTTCTAATCAATTCGATCTATTATTCCACCTATCCCTTCCCGGTTGTAGTACAGAACCCCAAGAGCATGCGTGGTTGCCTCCTTTCATTGCAGCAGCTCTTAGTTTAACTGTGATGTTCGTGCTGGAGATGCTGACAGCTGAAACAACGATAAAAGCCTTGCGAGATATCTATTTTGGTAAGTGCACTTTACATTTGCTGCCTGTGCAAGGATAAGCTACCCGCTGAGTCGGTGCGTTTGACTGCGCGTCCTCTGAGCTTTCCTTATCATACTCACGCGCGGTATGGAACAGGAAGACATTAATATGTCGGACGTGAATATTCCAGCGTGATGAAAATATAAGCAGAAGGGGGGACACAGATTGAAGTCGCTGGTGAAGGACTCTCTCTGTCTCTACAGAGCAGAGAGAAACAGAGGAATGAAGAGGAAAGGCAGGGAGGTTAATGAAACACGTGATCGGATAGATACCCTACACCGGGGAGGGGGAGAGGAGAATAATAGACCACAGAACAATGACGACACGTTATAGTTGCCCGAAAAGACTCAGGCAGGAAGTCTTGTTCATTTTTCCATTCTTTTCTCTTTTTTCTCGTCTTCATTTATCTACACGGCTTCTTTTCTCCCTCATCTATATAGTGTAACGTACTCAACAAGAGATAGCTTCTGGATGAAGTTTCTCTCATTATATCGCTATATATTTTGCGGCATTTCAAGGAGGGTATTGGCAAATTTAGGAAAACACTCAGGACTAGTCAACGCAAGCAAACAGAATGGAATAAATGCAGGTCTGTAACACGTCAAAGGGACGGTGCGTACGAAAAATTAGATCGTGTATATAAATAAGCAAGGACGCTAGCAAAATGTTGTCTACACTGCAAAAAATTAGAGGGTGTGGGGTTAAAGCGGAATTGACGAGAAAAAAAAAGAATGTAGCAGGCGCTGCTTGCGGTTTTCCATCGTGAGAGGTGATAGGCTCCACGTGCCTGAACAATACATACTCGTCTAAGTGGTTTCTTTGAAAGCCCAGTCCTACATGTCTTTGTCCTGATATGAGATGATAGGGGAGCGTGACGAGTCAGGCGGCCAGACAGTGTAAATTGGTTGCCTTGTAGCATTCGGAAACGTAAGTAACGTCCGTGAGTACCTTGTTACAGTTGAGTGCATCGCACGTGGGTTTGTAAACCATTCAAACAAGGAAGATAGCGGTGTTGGTCAGTACGCGACCCAATATGTTGAACATATCATTAATTGGATTGGACAAACTTTGTTAAAGGTCCTGCAGGACGCGCGTTAGCGCGCAGCGGGCGTCTCCTACGCAGGGACCGACAGAGTACCTGGCCGCCTTTGCGCGGGCCTTCCGGACGGCCCGTCGCTGGTCCTGGAGTAGCGGGCTTCGTAGAGCCTCCTCTGTGTTGTCCTAGGTAGAGTCGGGAGGTAGAGTCTCTCCCACAGCACCTGTGCGAGTGTCGTGGCACGAGGGGCACGCGTCGTCGGCGTAGACGTCCGGCTATGATTAAGTGTAACGTAGCGGGGTTTGGATAAGTCACGTGTTTGTAGAAAGCGTAGCGTTACTGCCTATGGCATCATTAGAATAATTATTACTATCTTAGACGTAAAACAAAAAACCACCTAATGTGCCATGAAAATACGCTTTCTAAGAATGCGTTGTATTATTCGGTTCTTTTTAGATGTAAAGGGTGCTTTCTTGATATTTATTCAACTCTCATTTCGCAAGTACCTGCTGCACAAAAAAAAAAAGATTATTGGCCTCAACTTTTTCATATAACGATTGCTTTTTGAGGATCACAAAGGCAATGTACTTGCTGGGGTGATTTGCTGAGTTTTGTTTTGTTTTTTTCTCCAGTACACAAACCAACGGGCTGACGTATGGGCTAGACAGAGCACGCGCGCAAGCATGCACACAGCTCAGTTAGATATGCAAGCAAGCAACGAAACATTCCTTCCCACTGCTATTTTCCCCTCTTAGCTCTCGGGGCCCACCCAAATGGGGCGAGGGAGCAGGAAGTGATGGTAAAAGGTAGTGCCGGCACCATTTCGACGCATCTCAATGCGTTCTTCGCGCGGCGGCGAGCCTGGTGCCTGCTTTTAGGGGCTGCCGAAAGTAGATGGGACCGCGCAGGAACATTTCACCCCGTAAGCAACCCTTTTCGGCCGAACTCTCCTCCGCACACAATGAACCAATCCCATCTATTTTCTTTATTTATTTTACTTTCCTCGGCCGATCTGTTCTCGTTAGACAAGCGGTGAAGTAGACGGCCTTCTCTTCCAGGGATCCGCGGTTGCACCTTTGAGAAAGGCTCGCATATCCACCGCCTACGTACGGCGGATATGTGGTTCCTCCGCCGATGCGGTTGCTAGGCAACGTCATACCTGCGGTGAGGGGATGGGGCTTCGTGGCTGTGTGCACAGCACAGACTGCCGTTGGGCGAGTGGCTAGGGCGAGTCCGTTGGGAATGTTGGGACGTACGAGCGTGGGAATCATCGATGACAAAAATAGCGTGAGTCTGACACATACGTGACGTAACAGTAGACACCACGTGAGGTGCACATTCTTAGCAAGTGAGCGCTGAATGTGTCTGTAAGGGTGAACGCGGACAGAACCAGGAGGACAGTGAATCAGAATTCACCTTCTCGTAGACGCTTGTTCACACGTATCTATGAGGAGGTGAGTTCGAGAAGGTGAACAGTTCCAATGCGAACTGTTGCGCATTGGAACACTCTTCCAGGGAACGTCGCATCCGCGTCTAATTCGAAAACATGTCGTGAAAACTTGAATGTTTTCGTTGTTCACGTTTTAACACAAAGGCCCACTTCACTAACTGTAACCCTTGTTTTGTTTCCTTTTGGTTTGACGCTTACACACTTCACTTTTTTCTTTCAGTGATGTGGTAGCTGTTACACACTGTATTAAACGACATTTAATGGGCCTGCAGAATAACATGAATTAACAGAATAAAATTATTGTGTAAAATGTGTGCTTCACTTCGCACAAATCGCCATTGTCAAAAGCTTCTAAACGCTTATTAGAGCCGCTCAACAGCAAATTCTGGCTGGTAAAACGTTCTTAGCTAACAAAGAAAGTAAATGCTGTCAAGTTATCACGTCATATGCAGCGTCAGTTTTCTTCTCACAAGCTTCCAATCATTTGCTCAAGCTTCAGAAATAATTCTTCCGATCCTGCT
The DNA here is from genome assembly GCA_013339685.2 of Hyalomma asiaticum. NCBI lineage: Eukaryota > Metazoa > Arthropoda > Arachnida > Ixodida > Ixodidae > Hyalomma > Hyalomma asiaticum. The sequence goes on along the minus strand of CM023485.1, from coordinate 17,266,077 downwards.
CTATCAATAAACAATAAAAATAACTGCCCTTTGCAGACGCTAACATAATTCCGCGCATCGTTTCAACTTTGTAGTGGTAGGACCATCAGTCTTTCGTTTATTTCCGACGCTGTAAGGTAAAGCTAAGGCATATATTATAACGTTCAATATGCTTACTTTATACTCTAACTAAATTCCCGGTGCGTACACTTCACGAAAGGAGAAAAAGAGAGAGACGGGGCTGAGCGTCAGTGCTCTGAACATTTTGTCTTTTTTTTTTTCACCAATGGGTTCGCGCTAGCTGTCTTGTCACAACTATGAAACCATACCAACCGCCCTGACATCGTTATTAATGATTTCAGCTAACTCTTCAGCGGCGTATATTTACTGCAAGATGTTGTAATGACATTTTCAGGCGGTCCCCATAAGACCCCAGATATTTATGATGTAAATTCGCAGCATAAGAACTACATGAAATAAATGTCACATCAATACGGAACAAAGGGTCATGGGTGTTTCTAAACATTATGAACCTCTCCACTTCCAAGAGGAACAATGTTTAACAAAAAGCAGAACGGTTAAACAAGTGCTGAATATGATGTGTCACACTACTGAGGAAAAAGGAAAAGGAAGCACTTCTGAAATAAGCACTGACATAACGACCACATGATGGAGACAGCTTTCATGACGTGGCGCTTATTCCCACGGCGGGGTTTCGCCGCCGCTGCAATGCTCTAATGCTGTAAAAGAACCCAAGCAAACCAGATAAACGAAGCAGGCATCTGGAAAATGATAGTAGGTTGAAGTGGAAGCGTCGTCTTGACTGTGCCTGTGATGAGGAAGACGAAGATACAACCCCATGCCACAGTTAATACGAAAGGCAAGAGTTCACGGTTACGTTTTAGCTGGAGGATTTACGCAGGCGAATTGCAGCTCTGATTACAGCCGTTTCGACCTCGCGTTGAGAGAAACAACACACTGGGACTGACGACAATGACACACATAATCCTGCGAGATCTTTATTTTCTTTTCCTTAATCCTGGGTACCTACCTCAACGACTGTGACGGCTAAGGGTGTGCTGTCACCGTGCAACACTGAGGCCAGAGGGGGCACCATTTCACGCCGAGGTGCGCACGTCGCTATACAGCGCGGGCGCAGTAATGTAAACTGCTGGTTTTCGTTTATAGGAAACGGTATACTTCTCTTAAGTTCACTCTTTATCTTTAGTGTATCCACGAGAGAGATTAAGCGAGAGGTGGAACTTCTAGCCGCCCTATAGCCTTCTTGAAGGGGCAGCGCACCGACAGACCATGCATGAATGCAGCGTCGAGGAATACTCGTCGCTGTTGCCTCTCCGCTGAATTATATAAGCGCGTCTCAGGTGCATCAGTGCGCGGAAGCTCCGACCGTGGCCCCGCGCTTCTTACGCGCAGGTTCGCCCGCTGTGTTAGGTTAACGCGCCACTGTCGTACACGCTCTTAGCCGAAGAATAATAAGAACACGGAGCGGGCGTCACACGCAACAATGCCTCTGCTGCGCCCGCTGCGGACACGGGGCGGGTGCTCCCGTAATGGGATTTGTCGTTCAGCTCGTGTTCCGCAGGGGAGCACGTTTCGCGGCCTGAAATGTTCCTCGTTATCTTGTCGTACGATTCGTGTACGAACACTCACTTGCATATTACTTACTGTGCAGTTAGTAATATGACCCACTGCAGTGGCGCGCCCGACATTATAGGACAGTAGCAACCCACATTCTCGTTGTAAAATTATGCGTTGTTGGTTAGTCTGTCAAGACGTTACGTCGTCCCGAACATAGGAGAGCGCAATTTAATGTAGATAATCTTTTGAAAAAATCAGCCGTTTTTGTTCGCGCCTTTCATGCACCTCTACCTACGATTTTTTCCCTCTCTCTCTCTCGCTTTAAATGTTATACTACATGTATAGTTTTCAAAGTATTGGTGATGGCATCCGGTAGAACTGGTTAGCGTGAACAATTCGACAAGTCAAAGCTCGGAGACACAGATTATTGTTAATGCCAAGTTTGATGCACGAGGGAGCTGGTCGTCGTGCCCCCCTTTCTTTTTAACTCTGGGTGTGTATCTTCTGCCCCCTCCCCCATGATATCGCGGCTATATGCTCGGAACCGTACTCGCAGCACCGGATTCGATCCTGGCAGCGAAGGACGCATTTCGATGGAAGCGAAGTTCTAGAGGCCCGTGTTTTGTTCGTTATCAGTGCACGTTAAAGAACCATCGCTAACCGCGACGTAAATGCCAAATATACCATGTCAGTGATGCAAAGATAAGTCGTTCTCGTTCGCCAAACATTCGCACCCGGCCATCCTAATTTTAATGCATGCTAAATGAACGAGACAACCAGGAAAGCTACGAGGCGTATGCAGATAGATAGATAGATAGATAGATAGATAGATAGATAGATAGATAGATAGATAGATAGATAGATAGATAGATAGATAGATAGATAGATAGATAGATAGATAGATAGATAGATAGATAGATAGATAGATGGTAAAAGTCACTTCACTTCGCCAACGCATTCTTCGCATTTAAAAGGGTTCATTACAGCCCGCATGAAATTATTCATTTCAGTGCACCTTTAGAACCGTCCAAGTATTTCCACAACGAGACAGAAAGTACGTTTGAAGACCGCAGGTACGACACTGTCACAATATTCTCACAGGAAAAGTTGCGTTGTGTAAAAAAAAAGGGGGAGGGACACTATATATATGAGATTTATTGCATGTTATCGGCTGTACACGTTGTTTAACGTCCGACAGTGCAGTGTAGTCATCTCATGCTTGTCGTCATGAGTGCAATGAATGAAGGTGCAGTGGTGGGTAATTAACATGTCTTCTGTGCCGCCAAGGCTGTGCGGCTTAGCTGTGATAATTAATGTTGTAGTTTTTCCGCCTCTGTTTAGATTTCTTATTTCCTTTCAATAGCAAGCCTTCAACAATGACCAGAGGTTACTGAGCATCACACCGCGCGTGTCGTGCTAAGTATTACTCAAAAGAAAACTTCCGTTGAAGTATGAACTTCCCTTGCTTCAACAATAAAAAAGGTTAGCGTTTCACACATGAGCAGTGTTCCAGCAATGCTCAATCGTAAGCTTGTAAACTAACTGCTACATTCCTAATTTGTGATTAGTAGCTACAAGTGTGTGCTCGTCACGAAAATTCCAAATGAAAGGAAAAAGTACGACTGTATGAGCGCAGGTTAAAAGCGAATTTCACCAAAACAAGTTGCAGGGGACCTTTTGTTTCAGACAGGACAAGCGGACCATCTCGAAGTGTTTGCTCGACAAACAGCATTAACGGAGTCAGCAGTATCATCAAGCACCCGTTGACTGTTGGTGCCACTGGAAAGCCTACGTAGTTAGCGAGTTCCCGCCGAACACCGACGAAGAGGCTCGTAACCCTACATCAGCAACAACGGAGATGTGGTTCTTGCTGGAGTCGTCCAACTCGGGAAGCAAACAAGCTGCTGCACTTTCGTCCTCTCCCCTCCCTACATAAAAAAGCAGAAACGTTGTTTCCATCAATCTGTTCACTCTTCTACCAATTTTTTTGCTTTCCCTTTTTTGCCTGTCGCAATGGAATCTCCCATGTGCGGTTCCCTGGACGACTTCGTTAGATTTCAATTCGAAAAGCTTCCTTGGTGCCCAGACATCGACGTTTTGTATTTATGTTTTGTTTGTGTACGTTTTTTTTTTTTTCACAGAAATCAACATTGCGTTTATCACGCTTCAATTCCAGCTTTCTTCCCCGATTCTCTTGGAGAGAAAAGAACTGTCGACTCGGCAAGAAGGCAAAGTGGACTTGTGATATATGTGAGAATTGAATTCAGGTAAAAAACAAAATCACTTTTGTTTCTCTGTTGACTTCAGTGCAACTTGTCTGACACGAGCGAAGTATAATCTAATTACGATCTGCGTGCTCGTAGCTAATGCAACACCCTTGTGTCGCAAAGCATCTGTGGCACTCATTTACATTATCCACATTTCCATGAGCCTAGTTCACTGTGTGACGATGGTCTCTATCTGATAGGTTTATATACTTTCGTGGGCAAATGAAGTGGCATGTATGTACATTCTGGTGTCACACTTGCGAATTTCATTTCGCGGGCCTATGGACAAAGTCAACAGAGACTCTGAATCCCTGCGCAAATGAGGGTGTTTGAACGACTGCAACACACGATCTGCTATTTCCCAAATCGTGATGTCGATGGTCATGAGGATGACGGCTGCATGAGTCCCCAAAGTTATTAAGAAAGTTAAACGCAGACTGAAGTATCCCTAGACCATAGAAAAATACATGTTATTTAAAGGGGAGAGAGAGAAACGCACAGCAGAAGTGAAAGGTTGAAAAAGAAACCAGAACTTTGATAAAGAATGCGGTACGCTGCCCTAACCCGGGGACATTCGAGAGAAAGGTTAAAAGCCAAAAAATATAATGAGGTAGGTAAAGAAAACGAGAAAGCACGGGCACGACTGTAGGTTAGCAAACCAGGTGCAATTTCGTTAGCGTAGCAGCCCTTCCATCTTGTTCGTTTCCTCGGCCTCTCTCTCTCTTCTCTTTCTCTTGTTGTTTGCGTGAAAATCGGATAGAACCACAATGCAACTGAGACTTCCTGCGTAGCCTCCTTGACGCAAATCGAGTTTTAAATCCTAATGTTTCATAAAAAATGCCAGCAGATTAGATCGGAGCCAGTACTGCGGTCATCAAAGCCAAGCATCCTGTTTCTCCTTGTTGACAAATGGGAGCATTATCCTTGCGCACAATGAACAAGCTCTGAGCGATTTCGCACTGTAAGACGGCTCCAATACCACGTAACCCCTGCGTCCTGAAACATAATGCATATTCTTATTTGTTTTCAAGTTTGAAGTGCTACTGAAAGCGCAATTAGCGATAAACTAGTTCCCGTGAGCTGAGAGGTTGCTTTTTGTTTACGCCTCGCAACTCTTCAGCCGAAGATACACGACAAAGCCTCGTAGATGTAGCACTTGAAAAGGCACTATTACAGTGGTGTGTAGTCACTTTTGTTCTACTTGATGTATCTGCATTTCTGCAGCCAAAACAAAGCTGCTTCTCAGGATTCTCCGCTTGTACTCGACAAGCGGCAAATATATCTTGTAAACTTGCGTTTCCGGAGACAACAAACCACTTTGAGCTTGATGTGCCCTGTCTGTGTGCTCCAGCGTCTCTGACCCTATTTGTGCGTGTGTTTGCTATAGCAGGTGCTGATTTTCCTCTCGGTCTGTCTGTCTTGTTTGCTCTTTATTTTAAGGCACAATGCATCTGCTTCACGTTGTAACCGTAACGGAGAACGCATGATGCCAACATTTGCCTCACGCGCATGTAGTAAAGCAAATAAAAAGAAAACTGCCTTTCGTGCTAAAAACAGAGAGAAACAGATGCTTTTGTGAAAAGCGTACGTTTCGTTGCAGTTGCAAGCGTGACAGAAAGTGCTAATGGATGCATAAAAAGCTGTATGAAAAGCTACTGAACGCAAGCACTGGTGCGGAATTCATCATTCATAGTCAAACGAGCCTCTTTGTGTCTGTCGTGTTTGAAAAGTAAACAGCAAAAAGCGTTTACTTGCCTTTCTCCCTTGTTTCCTTAATGGGTCGACGAGCATTTGAGACGATGTTATAGCAGAATCTCCACAGAAAATGAGTGATCGTGCAGTGGAAATTGATCGTATTGAAGGCATTAAAATTTGTACATAAAATCAAGGACACTGGCAAAGTGAGCAACAGACGTTTTCTACGCAGTCGGGCACGTCACGTGCGCCAATTTCAGACACTCAGATTATTAGTAAAAGATTGCAGCATTAAGTAAATCGCAGTTATTCTCACACTCGAATAATGAAACATCGCAGTTGACGAGCTGTTTCTTGAAGTGCGGCGTTTTGGCCCCACAACCACTCCGGCCGCCTAAGGCGTGGTCAGTTTACTTCTTTTTTCGCCGATATTACATATCTTACCCACATTTCGATAAACGCCAACCCTAGCAGCATAGCGAAGAACGTAACTAAGCTCAAAAGAGCTTGTTCGATAAATCTATCCACTGATGATCTCGCGTATACACGAAAAACCGAACTTGTCTTCGTCAAAATTTATTGTAATATTTCATTGCAGCGTGTCGAATCCAGAGGGAAGCTGATGATAGCCAAACTGAAAGCTAGGTTACAACTATAATTTTCGGAGAGAAAGGAGAAGAATGTCAGAAGTACAACACGTCGATAGGGTCGGCCCGCTCTTTTTCTGCGGTTGCCGGCGCCGCAGAGTGGTCGCCGAGCCTCATTCATTCCGACAGGGAATCAGACCCGCCGGGTTTGCATACAACACGAGCCTCGATGATAGCCTTCTATTCAAAGCTGCTCACTTTTATTCACCGCGCGCGTTATGGTTACTTTTTGGACTTTATCACGTTTTCCAAATTACTGCGAGAAATGTGGAATGAAAGCGCGCGGAGGTATGGAAGAGGGTAATGGGGAGGACAAAAGGATCGAAGCCTACAACCGCGTTACCTCCTCCCCCTCCCCCCTTTTTTTTCCCCCAATAAAAATGTTACAACAGACTGCTACGCGAGACCTGGAGAAGCACACAAAACAAGAAGCACAAAAGGGAAGGAAAAGGAAAGGAATAAGAAAACTCAATGCGCAAACGAAGAGACGGACGACAAATGACGGTGGCGAGGAGTCTAGTTGAAACGTATAAAACGGAATATCGAGTGCGGTCGGCGATGAACAGCGCCGCGTATATGCGCAAACCCTCTCGCGTTATACAGTTATCCTGTTTTCCTATTTCCCTCTCCGTGTTGTCATTCCTCTAGTTTGCTTTACTATTCTTTTTAAAGAAAAGCGTTCTATTGAGAGCTCGTGAATTGGAAACTTCCATTTCGAAAGCGAGCTCGTTTGTCTGAGTCACTCGTTACACTATTTGTGGGCGCTCCTTCATTCTCGTCTTTTCTGGAGCCGAATGTCGTTTTTCTTTTCTCTCTCTCTTCTTTAAAACTTCATTGTTAAGCTGACCATTCTCGTTTTCTGTTTCTTCTTATCTTTCTTAGCTCGACCTCATAGAGCGTTTTTCCAGCGGCTTTTTAATGCGGGGAAAGCCGTTACCGCGGGACACTTCATACTGCAGCCCGCCCACGACGGATGACTATTCATGGCACTGTCGAAGAGCGGTCGCTTTCATTCTATTTTGCCGCCTATTCACCCCTACTTTCTCTTAGCTCATTTTGTCTCTGATGTGAATCGATTTCTTTACATCTACTGCCTCCGTCACCGTCCTGTTAAGGTGCGATAAATGTGTTTTAAAAGTTCTCACTAATTCAGCAGTCCTTACAAAAAAGTCCCAGGCCTGCGCGGAGAACACAGCACAGCGGCAGCGTAAGCTAGATTTGCTACCTGGTCCGTCATTCTTCACCTTATTCCTGCTTTTCCTCTCGTCTTCCATTTTCTTCTTCTTCTTCTTCTCTCCTTCTTCTTCGTCGTCTTTCAATTCTTCATCTTTGTCGTCTCTTTCGTCGTTCTCGTTCACGAAATCACAACCCGCGGCGGGCGATATATAAAGAGCTTGAAAGACCGCTATGGCAGATCATGGTCGTGGCTGAGAGCACAAAAGGCTCAACCATGCGGTGAGAATCTGTGAACGCTGTGGTGCCACCGCTGAGCTTGGTTCAAGTCCGCACAAGAATGGGGCTTGCTGCTCTTTTTTTTTTTTTTACATAGAAGCTGATAGCGGTTACGAACACAGGCGGCGGTTGCCACCATCACCGCCAATTCAGGTCGCTCTAAAGAGTCCATAACAGCTTAAGCTGCAAAAGGAAAAACGGAGCAAACCTGTTTTTCACTGCTTGCTAGCACTGTTGATTAGTTCTGGGTTTTCTTCTTACTCGCCATGGCAACGGCAGAAGAATGACAGCTTTTTGTCCAATGCCTCCTTTAAAGCCACCAGTGTGCCCAAAGTTGTACATGCAGAGTTTATCACCCTAAACTGCATACTGGACCGTGAATTTCTGAAGAATACCGTCATAAAGAAATCAAGGTTCGTTTTTAATTATATGTGTTCGTTAACGCAAAAACCAGACATAATTACATGGGTATCTTTGCTTTTGTACACTACAGAAGAGCACGGCCGCCGTGGTCAGAAGTAAAACCTGCCACGCTGGGCTCCGTAGAGACCACCAGAGCCACGGGAGCTTAGGGACGAGCATGCGGAAATTTGCAGTCTGGCTGACGTAAAAGCCATTTTCATTATTCTCGAGACCAAATTTTCACAACATAAAAATTTAATCGACAGCTCATATAGCGATAACTTTTGCGACTGTCACCGAAAAGCCTTCGTTTGCGCAGAATTATTAGTATGAATACTGGACTATATGCGGTACGCTTGACAGCAAAGAAAGATATGCCGTTTGCCTTCAATTGTCAACCTAGCGTTTGTGCTACGCCACGAAATTTTCCGATCACCGAGAGGTCCACATGCAGCTTCGCTGCAATCCTACACAAAACTACAAGATACCATCAGATGACAACACTAAAGCGTAGTTCGCGCGATGTCTTAAAAGCTAAGCCATAAGAAAACAAGGAACACAACAAGGAACAAACAAGGAAGTTATGCAGAATCAATAAACTTCACGACGTCCTGTCGCAGGAACACCGTATATATTTACAATGTAGTGTTTTGTATACGTGGCTTGTACCGCACTCCTAATTCCCCTGAATAAAAACAAAAACAAAAATAGAGAACATAGACCTGAAGAATAAAGCTCTACGCTGAGGCAGTGTGGTTCCATATGTTACGCTGAAATGGGAATTTAATTAATGAGACAAATCGCAACGCATACTGGTATCTAAAAATTTCTGTGTAGTTTCGAATGAAGACACATGATTATTGCCCAGAGCAAATTTTTCTCGAACAGCGAAACCTTCTTTCTGTAAAATCCGGACGCATTTCCTTTGTAATTTTGTGCTCACAAGCTTCTGATGACAATGTTCTTGCTCTTTCAGGAAACGTCTGACATTTTCAGCAGAACGGATTTGATAAACAGTGTCGCAATAAAACTGAGTACTAGCAAGGTTTCTCGCCGCAGCCGAACGCAGATACATGAAGAACACATGTAATAATTAATTAGTCATTTACGCTATCCACGACGGGCTTCTCGTTATGTATTATTAGGGTCCACATTGTCTTCTCGGCTTTTCTAAGTCATGAGTATTAATGGCGCAAGATTCGCAAACTTACAGATTGCGCTTCTCAAGATATGACAGCAACAAAGAGTCATTATTAATAACGCCACCGAAGCCGACCGTGCCCGCCTGTTTGATCTATACTTAGTTATCATGCGCCTCGTGTATCTTTACGTAAAAGTGCCAAAAACACAATAAAACAGAACTCGCAAGACTTTCATCTTGCCGCTTAAGAGGGGCTTATATGGGACATCAGAGTGTAGCAAGAGAAATTGCAGCACTAAGGAACTTAATGACTCTCACAATAATCTACGTTAATTTCGCGTGCGCCGCTTTGGACCTGCCGCCGCAAGTATCCGTTGCCGCACTGTTTCGCTGAACAGAAATTCTGATATTCTCACTAGGAGAAAAAGTAGAAGCGGCAGATATCGAGAGTAGAAGCGCAACTTACCTTAGCTATCTGTCACCTTTTGTGAAGAAAAGAAACGGTTTTGCCTCGAAAACAACCTGTGTCAGTTGACCTTGGCGGGTTGGTTTGTTTACGCGCTTTTTCTTCTTTCTTTTCGCCATCAATGCACCGCATGCTTGCAGTTCTCACAGCACACGCTTCCCATTGACAAACTACAATGATGCAACGAGCCTTGCAGAAGCTGGAAATACGAGTGAGGATGAGGCTTTGTCACATCATCATTATCATAATCATCATGAGTAGCAGCAGCAGCAGCAGCAGCATCACTACCACATGTTGCTGGTACAGGACCGGTTGCGTCAGCGCAGCCAAAGTTATTGTCCCGCGCAAAGTAGCAGAACAGAGATACGCTTCCGTGAGTGGTGCCGATCAAACGTTGACAGCGCTAGTTAGGTAGCCGTACACGAAGTATATACCTAATCGCGACGTTGACGTGAGCAGATAGGTTCCTGCATAAAAAAAAAGGAAGACCATCCCGTCAAGGGCTGTTGAAAGAGTAGCGTATGGTCATGCAAGCAACGTTTTTCATATGCATGATAGCCGAAAATGATTTCGGAGAACTGTACGTTAACTATGTATTTCGCTGACTGACGTTAAACAAAAATATGTCTCAAGACGCAATGCTGCACTGGTGTCACTTTTATTGCTCTGTTTTCAACATTTTGTTCTCTTTATATCTCTTCTTATCCCCGTCATCACCGGTGATGTATGCAATATGCTTGAGACGACTAGAAATTGGGCTCGGCAACCCTCCGCATCTGAGTCAAGAAAAGCACGGCCACTACCAGTCTGTGAAAGAGAGGAGGTACAGCACAAGAGAAAGATGTAGAAAACAAGGCAGGCATATTAAATGACTGCAACCTCCGACGGAGACTTTCGCCAACGCCTATCTGTTAAATAGTGCAGAGATGAAGTTGGCGGGACGTATCTGACAAGAGAAACATCCGCCTGTTCGCAATTATTGTCGTAGATTTATTCCTTTTCAAAGGCGTAATTACGTGAAATAGAAAACAAACGAATTGATTGATTGATTTGTGGGGTTTAACGTCCCAAAACCAGCTCTGATTATGAGAGACGCCGTAGTGGAGGTCTCCGGAAATTTCGACCACCTGGGGTTCTTTAACGTGCACTGACATCGCACAGCACACGGGCCTCAACATTTCACCTCCACCGAAATGCAGCCGCCGCAGCCGGGATTCGATCCCGCGACCTTCGGATCTGCAGCCGAGTGCCATAACCACTAGACCACCGTGGCGGGGCCACAAACGAATGCGGACCACGGCGCAAACAACATAATTAAGTTTGTGTACTAAAGCCATGAAATAAGACATGCATATCATTAATTACATTATCCGTACAGTAGGAACTTGCAGAAGGTCTGTTTGACATGGCTGCATAATTTTCTGATACAAATCTATCCACAGACTTTTTGTGCCGGCTACGCCTCCGCTGCTTCTAATCAAAACTCAACAGATGTCTGTCTGATAATCAGTATATGTAAATGTAAGAGTTGTTCACTGATGCTTGTAAATGTGCCTACGTAGCAGGAAAAAAAGAGCTCCGCCAAAACTGTCCGAACAATGCAACTTTAATGCGACGAGCGATGAACGTTTTAGCAATAAAATTAATCGCTGCGTAATGACTTAACTCATGTACACACGGCTTAATAAAAACGACTGCTAACTGACATTACAAAGAGCTGCTGATTTCCTGCATGCGACTTAATGCTCCAAGTGAGACGTTCAAGGTCGAGTTATACAAATCACAAACGGTAATGGATCTCGTGGGGCTTTTCATAGCGCCTCTCTGTGATTAAAGTGCAGGTACTTGGTTTGAAGCCCCCTAACGGCCATGGAGCTTTGAGAGTAAAGTATGGAGTGCGCGCATTCACGAATAAGATTCTTCAAAGAGAACGGGGCTAATGTCACAAGCGCGTTGCAGACATTGCGTTGGTGGTGCTACACTAGCTTCTACAACGCGTTAATTCATACTGAATATTCATATAGCTTAAGAGATGGTGTTTCTCGTCCTTTATTCAATGTTCCCAAGCCTGATCAAGAAGCGAAAAAGATTTCTTGCAAGGTCTAGCACCGTAATTTACATACTGAACCATCAGGTTACGAGTACAGTTAGTCACAGAACAACTACACAATTAAGGCGCTCTTGATGTCTACGTGATTACGATGATTACGATCGGAAGCTGCACGCGCAGTTGTATGTATGATCAACTACTTTAGCAACACCGTCTTTAACACGACAGTAAAATATCACGAAGGACAATAACTGCTCTGTCGTCCCCTAAAAAGTATTGGAACACGCTGCATTGTGGCCAAAGTTTATCCTTGCGAACGTGCACCAATGAATTCGCATTGGTACACGCTTTCAAAAGTTTCTCTCTACCTACTCTGCGGCCGTATACATCTTTATTTTCCTTATGTCGGTCATGCGGAGGATTGTGTCACTCATTGACCGATGCATTGCAGGTATCATGCTACATTTTGGCCTCTTTGGTTAGGTAAAAAGCTAATCCAACTACCTTCAAGCATCCTTCAATGTCTCTGCACTTCAGGCGAAGTGGCAGGACAGGCTGTTTGTGATTTTCTCGGACGAAGCGCACTCGTTGTTTTGTGGGGCTTTACGTCCCAAAACCAGTTCTGATTATGGGAGACGCCGTAGTGGAGGGCTCCGGAAATTTCGACCACCTGGGGTTCTTTCACGTGCACTGACATCGCACAGCATACGGGCCTCAACATTTCGCCTCCATCTAAATGCAGCCGCCGCGGCCGGGATTCGATCCCGCGACCAGCAGCCGAGTACCTTAGCCACTAGACCACCGTGGCGGGGCAAGCGCACTTACTGTGTTGTTCTTGTCAAAGGAACATTATATATTACACTGTAATAACAGTTGCGCAATCTAAGGAGACCTTTCGTCCCCCGAGACAACGAATGTCATCTATAATGTATCAATATTTAACGACATGTGAGTTTGTGGCGCGTTAATGCCACGAACAGCGTGCGTGCTCTAAGCATGCCTTCCGGTCTTGATAGGATAATGGTGAAAGCTGAGTCTTCAAGAAACGAAATGTAGGCAGCCCAATTGGCGATTACAGTAGTAGGATAGATTCTTCAAAAAGTTCAACTGTCCTTAGGGTGTACCATCAGGATTTTTCATGGAAGCCTTCAGTGATTTCAACCACCACAACCGCGCGAAGCTTGAAAAGTGTAAATTGAAAGCAATAAGAGGGAACCTTCATTGTTTTGCCTTTCCGTTTTGTTTTTATTTGTTCGTTTTTGTACATAAACACGTATTCTAGAGCTCCAAAATCTAGGGACAGTACAGCAATTGGAAACACATCGAATGTGCGGCCCCAAATCTCAGAAGTTTTCCTGCAGTGACAGAAATTCATACAGCGTGGACGACTCGCAGAACAGCTTCGCGCACACGTTCATTGTTTCAATAGTAAGGACCGAAAAACATTTTTGGGTTATAGCCTGCTCGATCTACAAGACCGGTGACACTAGGCAGCCGTGACATCCGGTCGGTTTTTAATCGCCACCGCCAACCCTCTCCTTTCTTTTTTCTTCTTTCTTTTGCTATTCACTGCACATCCACGTTCATATATGACCTTACGATCACTCCGGAAGCGGAACAGGAACCGTATAGTTTGCGGATAGCGCCATAAGAAGGATTCCAACCGAGTGTCGTTCGAGAATTCGCTATACTCCGCTCCATACAACTGTTTTTACGACGATGTAAGAGACAGAACAATAAAATAAGAGCCGGCATCCGAAGAGCGCAGCGAACAGATGCGTTTTCCAAGTGACTCCCAGACTCACCGCTCCTTTATTTCCAAATATACGGCTGTTTGGCTTCCATCAAGGAGTCAACCTTCCCCAGGGCGCTTAAACCAGTCGCCCTGTACATCCAATTGCAAATAAACCAATCCATGTTTCGCCGTGGCTAGCGCTGAGAGTTACGCCCTGGAAACTAAAAAAGTAAGGAAAGCAGAATGCCCACAAATGTCAGTAAAAACGCCTAACAGAGGCGCTTCAAATGGCCATACGACACTGGACGCCCTCGCAGTGCCCCCTCCTTCCCAATGGGCTCATTCCTACAGGTCTCTTCGTTCTTCCCTCCTTACTCGCCGAGCCTTCAATTCTACTTGTTCCCATCGCGTCTCTGCGAAGCGTCGGCGGCAATTTTCCACGTGCCCTGGTTTGGCGGCAACAGAAGTAATGATCCCTGGGCTGGATGTGCACAGGACCATATACGCCGAGTGGTGCTGCAGTAAGTGTCCGATCTGGGCTACGAAGAAAATAAAGCCCTGCAGGCGTGAGCCCGCTAAAGCTACAGCTTCTCTTCCGAAAACCCTTTCTTTGTTACTGGTATTGTTTTTTAAGACACAAGAAATCCCATCGCATGCCTGTTCTCGTCGCTTTTGCTTTGTTTTCGTTCATTGTATATAAGAGAGTGTTCCGTACACTCTTTTATTACGGAAGAGAGCTTCAAGGCTTATCAGAAGTGTCATTGTTAAGGTTTTTACTGGTTGGATTTTTAAAATTCCGTTCATTGGGTTGAAAAAAAAGAGGGGGTGGGGGTGGAGAAGGGGTGGTACGAAGACGATGAAGGTATAAATGACAGGTGAAGTATGAAAACGTTGAAGATATAGATAGAAAATGGAACATCGCGTCTGAATTAACCTGCTTAGTGCACACTTTTTGCAGTGGTTATGTATTGTCACGTCGCACTGGGAGAGTTACAGTAATCAATCAATCAATCAATCAATCAATTAATCAGTAAGTCATTCCATCAGTCATCAGTCGATTTCTATTTTTCTACAACGAACTGTGCAAAATAAGAATATTTAGAAGGAGGTCCTGCATTATAAACAAAAGCGCGTAGGGAAGGCGCATGCTCGAGAAGGGACAGTCCATTTTGCACGAGGAGAGTAGTTTGCCATCTCAATGAACATCCCTCTATGGTGGTAACCTCATATTGCAGTCATAAATGAGGCACTCATCGTGCTAGGCAGCTTAGCAACAACCTAGACACCAACGCATTCACAATTATTTTTTACAAGTAGCGTTCTTTTCATTTCTGATTTGAAGCAAACAGATTTCTGCGTCCCTTAAGCTGGGGTTGGCGGTTGCATTTAGTGGTGGTACAAACGTGCAGGTTCAAAGCACGCGTGATCTCTTGCAACTGAGAGACAGTTGACTACTCCCTGCCTGTCTGTCTGTCTGTCTGTCTGTCTGTCTGTCTGTCTGTCTGTCTGTCTGTCTGTCCGTCCGTCCGTAAATATAATAGCTTTCGATATTTTTTTATACTACTCTGCAGAAACACGATAACGACAGGCGGTTTATCAAGTGACCTTCCGCAGACGTCATGAAGTCGTTCAGGAAGAGTTTTCTGCCCTATTCTCAAAAATTAGATTCATTGTAATTCGGTTAATGTAACGACTCTAATTTCTGCATCCCATGTCGCGAGCACGTCTAAGCGTCCATGTGGGTAGGGAAAAGGGACTGAAAAGATAGAAAGGGGACCGAAAGAGATAAAAAGGAGAGGAAAGCCGTAGTGGAGGGCACCGAAAATTTTGACCAGCTGGGGCTCTTTAACGTGCATTGACAACGCCATTACACGGGCCTCTGGCATCTTCGCCTCTATCGAAAGTGCAACCGCCACGGCCGCAATCAAATCCGCGGTTTTCTTTTTCTTTTTTTTTTTTTTTGTGGCAGCCGAGCTCTATAACCACTACACCAACGCGGCAGACCCAAAAATGAGCGAGTCCAACTGCGTACAGCTATGATAAACTAAATGAAAGGCCTTTCGCCGTCGAGAAAATCATGGGGTCAATGCGGCTGCGTAGCGCAGCTACGAAAACAAACAAAAGCGTTGCTGCCATTTCTAAACAACACGGCACTAATCGATTGACCATCTTTGAAAAGTGAGCACGGGACATTTATATCGGCGGTGGCACAGTCGTGATCCCTTATACTCTCAACCCTCTCTCCTTCCCCTTCCCCCGCCCTCCTGCCTACTTGCAGGATAGCCATCAAGGCTCAGCCTTGATGGACATTACCGCCTTTCCATCATAATTTCCTTCCTTCCTTAGTACGTAGTTAAGCAAACGATAAGTCCTTCTATTCACATTTCATGTACTTTGAAAGCATTTTCTGTTAAAATAAAATGCAAGACTTTCTGTACTAGAACACTTCATGCAGTGCTTCAAGCGGCGTACTTGAGTAATTGCATTGAGGCTAGCCGATGGTTCTATATGCAAATGCGTCGCCGCGGTGGTACGGTGGTAACGGTACTTGGCTGCTGACCTGAAAGATGGAGGTTTGATCCCGGCCGAGCGTCTCGCATTTAAGTATACGCGGAATGCTAGAGGCCCGTGCAGATGAGTTTAGATGAGCGTTAAGGACACACTGGATGGACGAAATTTTCAGAACTTTCACCTACGAAGTGCTTCATAATAATGTCGTGGGCGTGGCCCGTAAAACCCAGAAATTTTTGTTCATATAACAACAAGGTCACTGCATTATAACTCTCCGTGTACTGAACGAGGGAGCTCACAAATGCTAGAAAGTATAATGGTCTACAAATTAGGTCCACATTCCATACCTCTCCTACGCTCTTTTATTACGTAGTGTCCAGTATTCAGATTTCTAAGCAACGCATGGTGGATGTACATGACCTGTTCTACTTTCGCTATTAGTAAGATTAGGACACGAGCTGGTTTCAATGTCGATACGTTTCCGTAACAAAACCCCAGAAATCTTCTTTCACTTTTACGAGCCACCAGCGGTCTAAAGAAAGGCAATGCTCCTTCATTTTTTTTTTTTTCAATAATGGTATGGACCCTCTATCGTACAATACCTTCAGACACTGTTGTCAGTTCCAGCGTTCAGGGCGCCTGTAACAGCATGACGAGAAGAAAACGAGACATCCAGGTCGGTCGCACCGTTCAGTCTCCGAACTTGCGCGGCGTACACTCCTGCACACTCGAAGAGGGCAGATGTGCGAAGCGGCTCTTTAAACGCGGGGCCTACGTTTTTCTTCCTATTTGCAGATAGGCTAGAGCAGGTGCCTTTTTGTATCACCACCCAGCACGGGAGAGTGCTTTCGTTGTATTTTCACGGATGTATAGAAGACGCTGCACTTTTCACGAGTGATATCAAGAGGCGTCGGATAGTGAAGTGGAAAAGTTCGTCAGGGCGCTTAAACCAGTCGCCCTGTACATCCAATTGCAAATAAACCAATCCATGTTTCGCCGTGGCTAGCGCTGAGAGTTACGCCCTGGAAACTAAAAAAGTAAGGAAAGCAGAATGCCCACAAATGTCAGTAAAAACGCCTAACAGAGGCGCTTCAAATGGCCATACGACACTGGACGCCCTCGCAGTGCCCCCTCCTTCCCAATGGGCTCATTCCTACAGGTCTCTTCGTTCTTCCCTCCTTACTCGCCGAGCCTTCAATTCTACTTGTTCCCATCGCGTCTCTGCGAAGCGTCGGCGGCAATTTTCCACGTGCCCTGGTTTGGCGGCAACAGAAGTAATGATCCCTGGGCTGGATGTGCACAGGACCATATACGCCGAGTGGTGCTGCAGTAAGTGTCCGATCTGGGCTACGAAGAAAATAAAGCCCTGCAGGCGTGAGCCCGCTAAAGCTACAGCTTCTCTTCCGAAAACCCTTTCTTTGTTACTGGTATTGTTTTTTAAGACACAAGAATCCCATCGCATGCCTGTTCTCGTCGCTTTGCTTTGTTTTCGTTCATTGTATATAAGAGAGTGTTCCGTACACTCTTTTATTACGGAAGAGAGCTTCAAGGCTTATCAGAAGTGTCATTGTTAAGGTTTTTACTGGTTGGATTTTTAAAATTCCGTTCATTGGGTTGAAAAAAAAGAGGGGGTGGGGGTGGAGAAGGGGTGGTACGAAGACGATGAAGGTATAAATGACAGGTGAAGTATGAAAACGTTGAAGATATAGATAGAAAATGGAACATCGCGTCTGAATTAACCTGCTTAGTGCACACTTTTTGCAGTGGTTATGTATTGTCACGTCGCACTGGGAGAGTTACAGTAATCAATCAATCAATCAATCAATTAATCAGTAAGTCATTCCATCAGTCATCAGTCGATTTCTATTTTTCTACAACGAACTGTGCAAAATAAGAATATTTAGAAGGAGGTCCTGCATTATAAACAAAAGCGCGTAGGGAAGGCGCATGCTCGAGAAGGGACAGTCCATTTTGCACGAGGAGAGTAGTTTGCCATCTCAATGAACATCCCTCTATGGTGGTAACCTCATATTGCAGTCATAAATGAGGCACTCATCGTGCTAGGCAGCTTAGCAACAACCTAGACACCAACGCATTCACAATTATTTTTTACAAGTAGCGTTCTTTTCATTTCTGATTTGAAGCAAACAGATTTCTGCGTCCCTTAAGCTGGGGTTGGCGGTTGCATTTAGTGGTGGTACAAACGTGCAGGTTCAAAGCACGCGTGATCTCTTGCAACTGAGAGACAGTTGACTACTCCCTGTCTGTCTGTCTGTCTGTCTGTCTGTCTGTCTGTCTGTCTGTCTGTCTGTCTGTCTGTCTGTCTGTCTGTCCGTCCGTCCGTAAATATAATAGCTTTCGATATTTTTTTATACTACTCTGCAGAAACACGATAACGACAGGCGGTTTATCAAGTGACCTTCCGCAGACGTCATGAAGTCGTTCAGGAAGAGTTTTCTGCCCTATTCTCAAAAATTAGATTCATTGTAATTCGGTTAATGTAACGACTCTAATTTCTGCATCCCATGTCGCGAGCACGTCTAAGCGTCCATGTGGGTAGGGAAAAGGGACTGAAAAGATAGAAAGGGGACCGAAAGAGATAAAAAGGAGAGGAAAGCCGTAGTGGAGGGCACCGAAAATTTTGACCAGCTGGGGCTCTTTAACGTGCATTGACAACGCCATTACACGGGCCTCTGGCATCTTCGCCTCTATCGAAAGTGCAACCGCCACGGCCGCAATCAAATCCGCGGTTTTCTTTTTCTTTTTTTTTTTTTTTTGTGGCAGCCGAGCTCTATAACCACTACACCAACGCGGCAGACCCAAAAATGAGCGAGTCCAACTGCGTACAGCTATGATAAACTAAATGAAAGGCCTTTCGCCGTCGAGAAAATCATGGGGTCAATGCGGCTGCGTAGCGCAGCTACGAAAACAAACAAAAGCGTTGCTACCATTTCTAAACAACACGGCACTAATCGATTGACCATCTTTGAAAAGTGAGCACGGGACATTTATATCGGCGGTGGCACAGCCGTGATCCCTTATACTCTCAACCCTCTCTCCTTCCCCCTCCCCCACCCTCCTGCCTACTTGCAAGATAACCATCAGGGCTCAGCCTTGATGGACATTACCGCCTTTCCATCATAATTTCCTTCCTTCCTTAGTACGTAGTTAAGCCAAACGATAAGTCCTTTTATTCACATTTCACGTACTTTGAAAGCATCTTCTGCTAAATTAAAATGCAAGACCCTCTGTACCAGAACGCTTCATGTAGTGCTTCAAGCGGCGTACTTGAGTAATTGCATTGAGGCTAGCCGATCGTTCTACATGCAAATGCATCGCCGCGGTGGTACGGTGGTAAAGGTACTTGGCTGCTGACCTGAAAGATGGAGGTTTGATCCCGGCCGAGGGTCTCGGATTTAAGTATACGCGGCATGCTAGAGGCCCGTGCAGATGAATTTAGGTGAACGTTAAGGACACCCTGGATGGACTAAATTTGCAGAACCTTCACCTACGGCCTGCCTCATCATCATGTCGTGGTCTTGGTCCGTAAACCCAGAAATTTTGTTCATTTAACAACAAGGTCACTGCATTTTAACTCTCCGTGTCCTGACCGAAGGAGCCCATAAATGCTAGAAAGTATAACGGTCTACAAATTAGGTCCACATTCCATACCTCTCCATGGCCTCTCATTACGTACTGTCCGGTATTCAGATTTCTAAGCAACGCATGGTGGATGTACATGACCTGTTCTACTTTCGCTATTAGTAAGATTAGGACACGAGCTGGTTTCAATGTCGATACGTTTCCGTAACAAAACCCCAGAAATCTTCTTTCACTTTTACGAGCCACCAGCGGTCTAAAGAAAGGCAATGCTCCTTCATTTTTTTTTTTTTCAATAATGGTATGGACCCTCTATCGTACAATACCTTCAGACACTGTTGCCAGTTCCAGCGTTCAGGGCGCCTGTAACAGCATGACGAGAAGAAAACGAGACATCCAGGTCGGTCGCACCGTTCAGTCTCCGAACTTGCGCGGCGTACACTCCTGCACACTCGAAGAGGGCAGATGTGCGAAGCGGCTCTTTAAACGCGGGGCCTACGTTTTTCTTCCTATTTGCAGATAGGCTAGAGCAGGTGCCTTTTTGTATCACCACCCAGCACGGGAGAGTGCTTTCGTTGTATTTTCACGGATGTATAGAAGACGCTGCACTTTTCACGAGTGATATCAAGAGGCGTCGGATAGTGAAGTGGAAAAGTTCGTCAGGGAATCCTTTGACACCCACTCGCCCGCGAAGAAGAAGAAAGTTGCGAAAGAAGTCCGGCTCCTTTGCCGGCTTTCCTTTTTCGCTCGCAGAGTCGAGAAACAAATGTGGCGCTATTCACCGGCGCGGCGTATAGGCTGTCACGAGTCAAGCCCGTTACAACTTCGAGGCGCTTCTTTACCCGGATCCTTCAGCTTGCCAGATCGAACGCGCCGAAGCATTCCTTCGATGCGAGCGTTTGCTTGAGGCGTGCAGCTGCTGGGTGGTCGGTTGTCCGGCCGTCGTTTCTTTGTAGCACTTGGCTATACGTCAGCCGTTAGGGAGCTCCGAGGAGCAGTCGATGCGAGCACGCGGGCTTTGGCGCGCGGTCTGCAACACGGCGTCGATGCGCGTACAGCGTCAGTCGGCGTCAAGTGTGGAAGCCGCGGCACGATGGGGACTCGGGCGAGAACAGCATCGAGCGGTGACGGCGGCCTGCTCTACGCTTGCGGCGCTGTATCCGTAAAGCGCCGTGCCGCCCCTGACGGGAGCCGCCACGCGGTACTCTGGGGAGATGTGGAGAAGAAGCGGCGAGAAATAAGATCGAGGGTCGGGAACGAGTTCCCCAAACCCACCCTTACTTTTCCCTCACTCCGCCATTTCTTTCTTCTCCCCTGTTTCGTTTCGGGACGCTTGGAAGCAGCGCTACCGGCCGGCGCTCTTGTGTGCGCGCTCGCGGGAGCTGCCGCTCTTCTGCGTCCTATTTGCTTATCACTCGCATCGAAGTGAGCGAGGCTATGATTGCGCGTTTGAAACGGACCATCAGAAGTCCAACTCGCCGGCATGCTGTTGAGTGCGTGTTCGTGCTTGAAGTTCAATATATGCGAAGCGTTCTGAATGGCACCCCCGGTCAACTTACTGCTTCAATAGGGACAAATGTTGCGGCACGGTGTGTTGGCGAGTCATGGTACGCGTATGGCAAGTAGGAACGTCAATTTAATTTTGAAATAATGTGACACTTCATCAAAGTGGCAAGAAGGGCTCCCAAATATAGAACATCCTTGTCAATTAGTGATCAGAATGGCCACCGAATGTCCATTGCTTCTGATTATTGCTACGTCCTCCCCCTCCCCCGCCCCTCTTTTATTGTTTTTTTTTTTTCGAGTAGTATAACCCGATGTCACGAAGTAGGAACCGCCACACCACTTTCGTTGATACATACCTTGAGCTGTCCCTGGTAATCTACTGCTCACACTGAACAATGTCTTCATGATGATCTACAAAGATCAGAATGGAAGCAAAGGAAAAAAAATATGGGGGGGGGGGGGGGGTAGTCGAAATATCTAGTGGCACCGATCATCCTGAGGCAAGAACTTATAATCGTTCCTACTGTTCGTAGTACAACACTAGCCTCAATTTCAGTGCCCGTTGAACTTCACCCAATATTTCAGGCTAAGATAACTCCAGCCCCAGATTCTTAGATTGCCCGGTGAGGTCAATTCGTTTTCTTCTTAAGGAGTGACCGTCTGCTGTCCACGCGCGTGACCCATTATGTGATAATTTCCTGTCGGCTCTAGCATGGGAAAACACAGGCAAACGAGAAGCTGAACAGCTACCACTGTAAAGCAGTTCGTCTTTGAGAATATACTGGTTGGCATCTCTTCGGCGCACAAAAAAATTATATCATTTACGATTAAGAGGTCAAACAGCAGCAGCGAGAAAAGGCATGGACGTTACGGATGGCCTTCATCCCGTAGCGCGGACCAGACACTTGGCCTATAGGTCTTCCTAAATGGTTCAGTGGGGATCTATAATCCAAGATCTCAATTTAAAAACTACAAACATAACTTTCTTTTCCAGAACACATTTCTTTTCTTTCTTTCTTTCTTTCTTTCTTTCTTTCTTTCTTTCTTTCTTTCTTTCTTTCTTTCTTTCTTTCTTCTTCTTTCTTTCTTTCTTTCTTTCTTTCAGCCAATTATCCGTACAGGTAACGCCGCATTTGTTTTTAAACCAAGCATCCCGAGGCTAGATGTCGTATTTCTGTTGCACTCGAATGTCCTGGTCGGTTAACGCGAGCATGTAAGATGTCGTCGAAGTACGAATGACAGCTCAAAATCTGTGTCATTCAATGGGCTTGACAAAAGGAGCACGACGAAAGACAGCACTTCAAGCGGCATTCTCGGCATGAGATTTCCTGAACTGTGCTTCTCAGATAAGTACATGATGAAATCACAAGAAAGCTAAGCTATACGCCTGGACATCAACGTCGCGCAAGCTCCATTCTGAAGTGTGAAAATGCGCGACAGGTTCATGTTCCGCGTGCCAGTCCTCCTGCATGCAGAAATCTTCAAGTAAACAAGAAGGGAGGCCCGCTTCGTAGGTGTAGCAAACCTACGAAGGGCTGACAGTAAAATATTTCCGAAGACTGCGGAAAAACGAATTCAATCGCAGAAACAAAATGTACGTACGACACGAGCACGTTAGCTTGCGGAGAATGTCGTGAAAGCTTTCCCGTGATGCCATAAGTCAACTCGGGGAAAGACTAGAAGGAAGATCTCTTTGAAATCAAGGTGGGTTGAGCTGGAAGGCGCATCCTACTGTCAGCCTTGCTCATGTAGTGAGTTCTCTAACACATTAGGGGCTAAGAGATTCGGCATGTCTACTGGGAGACAGACTGCTGACATGAAACGACTCAGAAATCGCAATGTGGATCCCATCCTAAACACGTCGACTTCGGTCCCTACGCGAACTAAGCTCGCACGAGTAGCTCGATGAAACATTTATCCGTGTAACATGCAGATATATATATATATATATATATATATATATATATATATATATATATATATATATATGCGTGTGTGTGTTCTTACTTCATTCCGCACCGACATATACCCCCATAAATAATCTCTGAGTATTTCATTCCTCCGTCGGTATTTCTTTCCACAGCTTAATGTTTAGTGCGACATCTTAGAGCTCGATTATCTCAGAACTTGTTTCATTTGGCCGTTCCTTCGTTGATGCCCTGTTTCCCTTAAGACCGCCGTAGTAAGACATAGTGGCTGTTTAAATCTACTCACTTTTCTTCTGGCGGTCCTTGTGGTACTTACTCTGATTGTGTTCAAGACACCAAAAACGTCAAATGATGCATATCTATAAACCACACCAAAAAGCAAGAGATAAAGATCTTAAAAAGTCCCACACGATGGTAACTTACACTAACATGGAAAGTGAAGCTCAACGTCAGTCAAACAACACTGGAGATTCCGCTTCACCGTGCTCTTAAATATTACACTACGAGAAACACTACCTTTTCCCCGAATGAATAATTCCGGTGGAAAGCCACGGGTTATACGACTTACAATAAGGAGGGTTAAGCAATGTTCACCGTAGATTCGGTTAGCATCGTACGTTTCAAATTTAAAGGGTTGCAAGGAATTTGGGAAAGGCATCGTACCCTTGAGTAGGCGGGGAGTGGCGTTTCATAACATGTTATTTGATTTTATGCATGCATGCGCTTAAATGTACTTAATTATATAAAGAACATTTTCTGAAGTAAACGTGGCAGAATGAATCCAACTAAGCGTAGGAGGCGAGAAAGAGGTGAGTCAGTTTAGCAGCGCAAAAGTTATTACTGGATAATGTGCACGCACATAAAAAGAATAGAGAGTCAGCAAGAGTGCTCTATAGTCACTGCTATTAACTACGTCACCAACGATTCGTCCACATTTACGTAATATCCAGAGCAAGATCAACGTACTTGCTGAGCAGATCTGCGTACGATTGCGTAGAAGACTGTATGTTTCCACTGTTACGGAGCATCACATGCAAACTTCTTCAAAATTTTAGCAGAATTTCAAGCAGCCAGTTATGGTGTACGGCCTGCTCATGGAATGATGGAAGAGATAAAATGCTGCATTCGTAAGCTGATCCCAAATAAAAAAAAGAAAAAGAGCGGAGGCATCGCTCCCTTAAGTCACGACTGATTCTTTTTTGAGCACGGGAGTAATTCGGGAGACAATTGCACAACGGTTACATAAAGGACTGCTATGAAAAACTTTGTTACGGCTCGGTGTAGCAATAACGCGAAATAACAGATTCTATTTGCGTCAGTGGTTTCAAAAAGCATGAATGAAGAGAGTTCCTGAATATGCGTCATATGCTGTGCCTTCAAAAAATGGGAATGTGATTAAGTTCAAGTGTAGCAAGGTTACGCACGCATCGGGATATGCGCCAATAATAAACTTTATGTTCCTCAATGCTGCGCGTATAAGTTTGTGAAGAAATGTTATGTGTTCTGCGCTAGTCCAGTTGTACTGTTAGGCAGCTTGTGTGCATAATTGTCGTTTTTCTATGTGAATGTCAGGTTACGTATTCGGATAAATAAATATAAGGGCTTTGTCCTGCAGAATGCTGGAACCAAATAATTAATTGTTTAATCATACCAAACAACTTGCATTACACTTTAAGATCCATCCGTGGGATTACGACGTCCAGCACGGCGCCATTCGGCAGCTACAGAACATTTTACCACTGGGACTAGTTCTTGCTGACCCCATTAATGTGATTATGAGCCTTCTGGAACACCGCGTTCAAAGATGAATTATCACCTCGACACTGAACAAGACCTAGGGCTTTGTGCCCAGCAATAAACCCCGCTGTCTTGCAAGTGAAGTGAGGAGCTGTCAAAATACAGGGCCTACGTACAAGCATCAAGGATCGGCCGTGCTTTGCACTTGCGAAAATGTTACTTCTGCGTACGTGGTCCCTGCCAGTGTCCCACGATAAACTAACATATAAAGGTTATATATATATATATATATATATATATATATATATATATATATATATATATATTGACTTCGTTTATAGGGAGTCTCCGTTTATAGTATCGAAGTGCTTTTGGAGAGGCAGCTTCCGTGTGTGACCAGATTAAGAGATCCAGGACGGACTACGCTGTAGGCTTTCGGAGGTGGCATCGTTAGCGAAATCTCTCACGTTGCACCAGGGGGCCGACCAATCAAGGAGTTCGTGCCAGGATTAGGCTTTGATGAGTCGTGGCTCGGTAGCTGGTTCCACCTGATTGGATTATACGAGCACAACACAGGACCACTTCCTGAATGGAAGTTGTACGTATCGGGAACTACCTTTTCTTCCTTGCGTTCACCATGGATGCCCTTGAGGATATAGGTGCACCTATAAAGTGAGTTTGTGTGCTAAGCGTCGGATTACAGACTGGAGAGTTATCAATATCCCATAGTTATTTCACGGTTCTTAACACAGGACCGCAGGTGTATAAGCACTAAAATGCTTTCTGCACACACGCTTATTTAGAACCTTCCCGCTGAAAAATAATTTTTCAAGAGAGTGGATTTCAGCGCCCGCATTTATGCATTTAACAACGCACACCGGCACCAACCATGTTCACTACCAATTTTTCTAAATGTAGAACCGGCCGTCCCACGTGCATATTTTACTGTAGTGTTAACTATGACCTTTACATTCGTTAAACACACACACACACACACACACACACACACACAGAGAGAGAGAGAGACAGACAGACAGACAGACAGACAGACAGACAGACAGACAGACAGATAGATAGATAGATAGATAGATAGATAGATAGATAGATAGATAGATAGATAGATAGATAGATAGATAGATAGATAGATAGATAGATAGATAGATGTAGAGAGAGAGAGAGAGAGAGAGAGAGAGATGATGGACGGAAGGCAGGGAGGTTAACCGGAAGAGAAAATATCCAGTTTGCTACCCTGCACTGGGGAAGGGGTGAAGGGAGACAGAAAGATAGATGTAGGTACGAAGGTGCCCTGTGGAGAAATTATAAATTGAACGCAACAAAACTACGGGCATGCCGTCTGTGCTCCCTCACTGACACATTATTTATGCATGAGAAACCGTGTAGGCCTAAATAATTCAGAACACCTCTTCCTGTTTACGAAAGAAATCATGCAGACAATCCATCATCGTTATTCTGCTGAGACTAGCGTCTTTTTCTTTGCATATGCCGCACATTTCGTGCAAGTGCTTGCTTTAGCTGCTCGATGAGTTTCTTCACCTACTGGTGACTGATTTCTCAAGAGACTAAGAGTTACGGAGAAATGGAAACTTGAGCGATGAAAATAGTACCTACATTCAGCCGTGAATATGTCATCATGAGACAATGTTCTCCAGCCAGACGGTCTGTCAGTTCTTTATTTCTATCAGAGGACACACTTAACGCTGAGCACCGACGTTGTGGCATTATGGCACTGAGAAGCAAGCGCACGGTGTCGTCAGAGTTGCGCTCTTACTTCTGATCGAGAGGGAAAAGTGTGAAGGACAGTACGCATAATGATCAACGACGATTGTTGCACTCGCCATTGCCGCTGGCGAAGATTGGTTCCACGTCATTCCTCGAAATATTGGAGTGCAACGTTCTCTCGTCATTTATGATTCAGTTCTATGAAACTAAATCAGGGATTCGAACCGTCACGTTAAGAGGAGAAGGAGAACAGAAGTATAGTGAAGGTAGCAAACGAACCGACTTGGGCCTGGTCACGTATATTCAGTAATGTAGGTTCTCGAAAATACATTGTGCAAGATCGATTAGACCTGTTCGTTGAGTTTCGAGTTATGTTGTTGTCATCGTCGTCTTCATTACACTTGAAAGGCATTGCCCTTATATAGACGTTGCGGTTAAGGTTGATTAAAATAACACTTTGTGTAACATATTGTAGGTCGCAGCCACGATGTTATTATAAAGTTATATAATTGCGGGAATAACAATGACAACCTTGCTTTCAGCCCGTTTCCAGCCAATGCCCAATATACAAGAAATTTTAGTATCTACAAACATTGTAACACGAAAATCATGAAAGTGATTGAACGTGCGACCTTGTGCTAATGAGGAGATCTGCAAAATCACTAGCGTTAGAAAATGATCTGGAACTACACGCAGGCCTGACTGTTCGCTGAAGATTGTTCCTAGAAGGAAAGCTAGGATTCCGCTCACACTGTGGGATTGTTCCTATTAATTGACTTTTTTGAAATCAAATCAAATCAAACCAAGCCAAACTTTAATTTACTTTTGAGGGGAAGGAGGCGTGACTAAAAGCCGTAGTCATGGCGTGACAGAGGTCCCTGCCACCACAGTTTCAATCACGGTACAGCACATGAGATAAATAACTGGCACATTGCGCATAGCATAGGACATACGAAGTTTGATTTTCATACGAAAACAGCGTAAAAACAGGCATACAAGGCAGATTACTAAGTTTCTTTCTTGTCTCTCATTTCCAAGCAGCCATTGCTTTTTACATGTCAATGTCAACCTCGCCTATGGCGGCGTTTATCAAAAAGTTATGTTGTCATGCGTTCCCTTCCATAAGTACGAGTCTTGAGTGCAGTACTACCATGTGTGTTCCTGTATGAACCCCTCCTCGTTCCTTGTTTATGAAGGTCCGCCGCGACATAGTAGCAAAATGAAAGCGGTATAAATCACCACGAGTCCTCATAGCAAACGTCTATGACAAGCGTTGTTGGCCCTACACGGCAGTAATGAAAGTGGAGTTGTGCTTCGCCGATTTGTGAAAGTACCGTCGCAGTGAGCCTTGGTGCACTTGACTGTAATCTCAACGGTCGCTGTGAGCGCCCCACACACGTCACTCGCGATAATGACTTCTGCGCGTTGAAAGGAAATTTTATTTCTTCCCTGAACGCTAAGACCACTGATCTCGAAACAGAGTAGAAATGAAAGCACAGAAGAGACTATATTTTCCTCCCGCTGCTGCGTACAGAGGAACAACGAGTAATTTTCAAGCCCGTCTCCGTTTGTTGACGTTATTCACAGAGAGTTGCTGCAGAATCAACCCGGACGCAATCTGTCACTAGTGTGTGTGAAAGGCTGCGAAAATGATGGATTAGACAGCATTGAAATGATGGTTAGTACATGAATTTTCGTAAGCTTTGTCATTTAGCCATCAAAAACCAGTGCAACAGTTTGCATAGTGACATATTTGGTTGCGTTTTAACTCTTTTAGAACTCGAGTACAAAATTTGGCCTCTCAGCCCATGGAGGCGGCGGAATATTTCGAAGCATATACCCTGTTATTTATTATACCAATAGCAGTTATATGGCCACTCCAAGAGCATTCTCGACGTCAGCGTCGGCGCCACGGTGAGCATATGTAAACGTGTGTAGGTACGTACAAAGATAAGAAAGAAGAAAGCTTTGAAAGAATGGTCGCAGGATAATGTGGCACAAAAATAACGCAAAACAATATAGTCTCATAAAAAAATCAAACCCTCATGTCTCACTCACTTGATATATACCACAATTGGCATGAAAGGTGACGAATGTACGACTAACACGGCTGATAGGACATGCAATCAATAATATGGCATGATCATCACTTATGTCACGGGTAATTATAACAAGAGCATACCCACATATCCAGTGTGGGCTTGAGCGGCACGTGATTGAAGGTTGACCTTTACAGCCTGCACCAAATTACATTTACATCATGCTCAAACGTCCAAAATCTCGGTTTCGAACCTTTATATCGTGGGTTCGACTACCAAACATCTCAGCCTTCGCCTTCAGTGTCTTAAGCAATAGCTAGGGACTCCCTGGAATATTTTCCTCCGTTATTCATTCTTTATGATACGTTAGAAACTTGTCTACTTTATTGCGAAATGAAAAGAAACCACGAAAGAACTTCAGTGAATAATAGCTACAAATAACAAACAAACGCTTCATTATTAACTATCATATCATATTGAGTTATTAATATTCAGGCCTGATACCAGTTTATTGTGCCTGACTTTTACGTGATGCCACGTCTTCCCTTGCAAGCACTGCTTCCTCAAGGACCTCTCGCTCCGCAGCCGTCGCGTCTCCTTCAAGCGAACGTCCCGGCTGTATATAAAAAAAATTCTATGATGGCGAAACTGCAGCTCTGACGACGGAGCTGCTCTTTATAAAGCCGCCATGCGTTGACAGAAAAACTCGGATTAAAGTCGGTTGGTAAAAAAAAAGAAAAAAGGCGCTGTCGCTCGTCCATTCTCCTGTATATTTTTCGCTGTCCACAGCAAACAATGATTGCCGGCTATCAGCGTTATCAGTTATGATCTATTAGAGTGAATGAGCGTGTCTTATGTGCATTGTTTCCCGAAGCTCACTTCTGACAGCACAGTGTGTATTTGTTCCATTAACGTAATTATTTTACCCCGCATTTTCGCACTTCACTCGACTGTCGCTATTGTGCCCCTGTTTCGGAGTGGAGTAGCACGCTGGGGTCACGTCACTCAAACTACTGCAATCAATAAAAAGGCTAGGTTCGTTGGGGTCAATCCCGGGGATAACTGTAAGGACGAAGATGGGGACGCTCGAAAGCCTTATCGCCATCTTCTGGCTCGTACCCAACACCTCCACCAAATGTGAGGGAGCTTTATTGGCGACGTCGAGTAGCAGTGACAATCGTCACGTCGGCACGTATAGGGCACAGCCAGCGAGCGAACTGGGTACGAGCCACACGATTGTGATTGGGCTTTAGGGCGTCCTCATCCTCGTCCTTACACTTTAGTTATCGCAACTCAGTGTGAGAAATGAAGACAAGACGTTAAAAGATAGACGGGGGAGAGAGGTAGCGGTTAACGTTAACTGATTAATGAAAACGCTATGCAACATTAACCGCACGAGAACTGCCATCCCACTCAACTCCGCTATGCATTGGCTAAAGAAGCTGAGATAAGCTAGCACAAAATCAATCAACAGAATAAATCTGTTCGCATAACGAACGTGCGACAGAACAGTACAAACCAAAGTTCATCAAGCATGGTTATGCTTGTTTGGAGTATACGTATCCCTACACCATACATTAGGATTATGTATCAGGTCATGAAATAGCTATATAGGTATAATGTGCCCTGTTAACACAGTACAAACAGTGGATGAACTCTCCTTTTATGGGACAAATAAAACGGGCCATGCTCCATAAGTTGCTCGCGACAATATCTTTTTGTTATAGAGCGTACAAATGAGAAGATAAGCTCAGGGGAAGATGGAGGCTTGAATCGATGAACAGATCGCTAAAAGCGATGTAGAACAGGGAATGTCACTGCTGTCCTGACGAAGACAAATCCACTTGTCGAAACGCTGGCTCTAGCGACATTACCTGCGCTACGTCGTTTTTAACGATCTGTTCATCGACTCAGAGCGTGAAAATGTGTTTTCGGTCAAAATTTCACAGCTATGTAATTCCACTTGAAGAAAAGATATGTTGACTTGCAACCCGTGTCATCAACCAATCGTAGTACATTGTATCGTATGCAGTTGCATGGCAATGCCTACTGGTGTCTACGTTGAAACACTGTCCACACTGAACTGCTTCTTTTAAGGGTGGTACGTAATTTATGCAAGTCAGAACTTGCTAGTTGACACAGTTAACTTGCTTGTTCTTAGCACGTAAAGTCTCAAAACAGATGCAGTAACGAATACGTCCGCAGCAGTGAAACCGTAATTCAAGGACGTGCAGAAAGCAAATCCTTTTGCGACTAAGTTCTAGAAGGGAAAAGGCAGAAAAGAATATAGAAATCGGCATTAGCTACGCAGTTTATAAAAGAAGCTTCCTTTCACGACACTCCTTGCCCTCGGTTCCTCAAGCACTTTCAGTGTCACCACGAAGCTTATGCAAAGGGCGACGCACGCAGCCCGACTTGAAACGCCGAGCTGTCCACATGGTAAGAACGCGCAGCAACTACAGCCAGGCTCCGCGTGATAGATAGCGTGACTGCGAAGCGCACCAGCGAGAGCAGGCAGGCTTTTGTAGTCCTTGTGCAAATGAGCCTCATATCTCAGCTCGCACGCGGGTTTTCTGCGCCAAGAGACCTGGCTTTGTACGCGGTCCGACAGTTGGTTAGCCAACGAATAACGATCACGCTCTTTAGGCTCCGATTATCGCGACGAAGTTGCCGAAAATGTGCCCGCAATTTGCATTCGCACGGCGTGTATCGCGAAAACGCCCTGCAGCAAGGAGTTACGTCTAGAAGAGGAGTGTAGGAAAAATCGAAGCGACGAATGGTAACAGCTGATAAATTTCGTTTGCGACTGTGCACACGGCAAACGTCGTGATCGAAACACAACTAGCAAGTGTAAAGAAACCGGATGATGTATACACACAAGTCATTGTCACCAGGTAAAGGATACTATTGCATAACAGAATTTAAGCATCACACTCCATAGAAATTTAGTTTGCAGACATCTTCTGCGATTCTTTGAAACTCCAATACCGTAGTTACTAACTCTTCTTTCATGCTATTTTTCAATGACTTACGGGTGACAATATATGGAAGGAGGTTGCTTTAACTCATTTTTAACGAGCTCGTGTCACAGAAACGCGGCGTTTGACCACGGCAGAAGAATCGCAAAGAATAAAGGGAGACTAAATAAGGCTAAGATTAGCACTTATATCGCATGGCACCTTTTGTAAAGGAGGTCTCTGGCCAGAAAAGAAATTTTAATTGGGTTATCTTTATTTTTTATTTTTGTCTGTCTCCTTCCCATTATAGTTTATTAGCCTCGCTCCTTTTTCGCCAGCACAGGGTAGCTATGACGTAGTCGGCAAGGCGCCACGCTGTTACCGTTGAACGGGGGAATTATGAAAACGTTCAAACATTCGAAGAAGGCCGGCAGATAATTAAATATTCAGCAAATATTTCTCAACAATGGCCGAAGAAAAAAACAACATCCGACAAGAGCTTCCTGCGTGATTTATAATTATGCTCACAATTCACATTGCCCAACGATGTTAACAAACGACGCGCTGGGTTTGGGTGAATCAGCGTCCGAAGAATTCCTGTGTGTCTCGCACAGCCTTAGTCCTAGAAATGGATAATGACCATACAAAGCGCGTGCTACAGCACCATCTTCGTGAAAGCCCAGCCTAATGGGTAACCGATGGTTGCCGCGCGGGATCTGAGGAACGTTAGTTTGATCCCTTGACGATAAATGAACCCGTGCTACACAAGGCAGTCTAAAAAAGCCTCAGCGATGCAACACACCTTCATTCTCCAAGTCACTGCCTTATAGCATCGCCTCTGTGTGGGCGCTATGTTCGGTATAACGCCGTGATTTCCTTAGACATTGAATGGTGGAACAAGGCAGAGCCTCGTTCCCTTCAAAGTGTTCACAGATGAGGGTGCACACACAGTTCGCCGTCACTGGTGTGAGCTCCTTGAAATTCACTTAGGGCGCCTGCAGACGTTCATTGGGGATTACAGAAGAACTGGGCACGCAAATCCCACAGAATATGACCGGACGAGACAAGAAAGCCTCATTGTTGCTCTAACGTTCCTTCATCCTTATCATCATTATCATCATTATTATCATTGTCGTTGTTGTCGTCGTAGTCGTCGTCGTTGTTGTTGAGGAAGAACAAGAAGAAGAGCTTTCTTAGAATGTGATGTGTTTTAGAAAAGAGAGGCTTGCTCAGTGATTTAGCTGACTGTTTCTTAAGACACCCGCGTTGTATCTTAGTCTTAATTCAGTCCATCTCTGAATTAGGAAGAACTTATCCGTGCTTGACATATGTGCACTAAAGGCACAGGATACTATGAGTCCTCTTCACATGTGCCCATATATATATATATATAAGACTGTATATGCAAAAATAGCTTGGGTTGCCGCTAGTTTATAACAGAATTGACGATGCGCCTCTTAGAGAACGACGGAAAAAGGTCGGGCTCCGACCGAAACGTTCATGTAATAAACCGTCGTTCTCTAAGAGGCGCATCGTCAATTCTGTTATATATATATATATATATATATATATATATATATATATATATATATATATATATATATATATATATGTGTGTGTGTGTGTGTGTGTGTGTGTGTGTGTGTGTGTGTGTGTGTGTGTGTGTGTGTGTGTGTTTTCAAACAGGCGACGAAGGAACGATTGATGCGCACGCAGGACGAATAGACACAAAGAGAAAGAGGCAGACACATCGGTACCAAAAGAAATAGGCGATTGCCACACCCGTCACCTCTGACACATTGCCGTCGCCGCCGAAAGTTCTTACACTATACGCTTTTCTTCAAGAGCAGAAACGGAACCAGTACTTCCAGAATAATATGTGTTATATACCACATATATCATGTCTCCACTTGGTTCACTACTTCTGCAACCAAGCAATCCCCGCAAAATAGGAAGCCGAGAATATTTTATCTTTGTCACCAAAGGCATGCACGTCCATTTCGCATGCATGCATCATCAATCAATCCTTACATTGATGTGTCTGAGTACCCTTGAGGCCTTTCGGACTAGCGCCTCGTTTCGCGGAACGTTTGTTATTCCTTGCACGATTCCGGCTTCCCTTCACTGTGGTGCCCCAGTGGGCTTGGTGACGGGAGAAAAGTAGTTTTAAATATTTCTCATGAGGCTCTACAGCATGCGCATTGAAGACACTGACGAAACAAAGTAACGCTTTGAATTTTCGTTTATTCGTTTTTCTTGCTTACAAAAATCTTGCACTAAAAAATATGCTGCGTTGCTAAGGACAGTGATAGATAACACGTTGTCTTAAGTCTCCTTAGCAAATTTGACATTTTCAGACAACTGAACTACTATTCACTTATTTTTTTAATTTCTCAAGTTTTCCCCTATCTCTCAAATGGTCCTGTACTCTCTTTATCCTCCCTCATCTTCCTCTCTTTGCGAAGGACTCCAACCCACATAGCTTTAGTTATTATCCCTGACTTTTCCTTTGTCTTCGTCTCTCTCTTCCTCTCCCTCGCTGGGACACGAGTTGCTGATGAGAAACTGACATAAGGAGCAGCTTTTTGAAGCATGGCTGCGATTTAGTTTCCACAGCGTACGTATAAAACATGTAGCTTGCGACAGTTTTAAAACTATCCTTTCATGAAAATTTTACAGTGAAAATGCACAAATTAACCCGGCTGAATTTTCAAAGAATATATGCCATTTATCTTATGTGTTCCGAATCACCTTTCCCAGACAATGGTTGATCCTGGTTGTAGAAGAGCCGTGGCTTTTCATCCGAGAGGTAATAACAGTAGCCAACAATAATATAGACCGAAGAACCTTGCTACGAATTATGGCTTCAGCTTACACATTCTGGCTAGGACATTACTGGACGAAGTCCAACACAAGGGCGCATTGGTACAGTTGTGTCGAGTTGCGTTTACTCGCCTCTTTTAGT
Source organism: Hyalomma asiaticum (assembly GCA_013339685.2). NCBI lineage: Eukaryota > Metazoa > Arthropoda > Arachnida > Ixodida > Ixodidae > Hyalomma > Hyalomma asiaticum. The sequence continues at coordinate 17,231,661 of CM023485.1, read as the reverse complement.
AAAGATCTTAAAAGGAAAAAAAAAAACGAACTGAAGGGCACTCGTATTTCTCAGGAGAATCGCATTACGAAACCAGAGTAAAACGGGAAAGGGTGCTACTGCCAATTTCATCATCATTTCGGCCAGAGACGAAGAAAAAGAAAGGCTAAACAAACGTCACGTGGCCGGCCTCCACTTCCTCGTCACAGGTAACATTAGAAAGGCATCAATTTAAATTTAGTGCTAGTGGTTCATTCATGTGAGACAGCACAGGGAGGAAGAAAGAAAAGAGATAAAATATGTACTGGTACCTTTTGTACGACCGACATGTGCGCGCGAGTTAAAGCTCTTAGTCCGTGTGAAAACAAAGCTTTCAAATCACTGTAAAAAATAAAAAAGAAGGACCTGGACTTATTGCATATCACTGTCTCTCTGTCTTAATTAGAAACACGAATAAAACCGATGGATATTGAAGTTCAAGAATATTCTCTTCTATATTTCTGTACCGAGGCTGCACGCTGTGATTTCCATATATGTGAACCACTATATTCGAAACAGTCAAATCACGCGAAACCATAATAAAAGCTTCAAGCGATGATTACCATGAGCACTGCGTCGACAAGGCTATATATAGATTCGCACTGAGTCGCGCTGCTCCGTGGCACTCAACTCAGAATCAATGGCCTCCTCCCGAGCTTTGGTCATGCTCACAATAAGATAACCGGACACTTGAACATTGGAGTGAGGAAAAGTCTGGAACGCTGGCGCGGCAGTAGCACAAGAAAGCATTCGCACCCTACAGCAGACGTCGGAGGAATCAGATCCCTGTTCCCGTCTCCCATCTCGACAATGCACTGTTATTGAATGTCGGCTGCGTCCACTGTGTCCCAGTTTTCCTGGTTTCTCCTGTGCTGCGTGGGTAATAATTCGGTCGCTCATCCATATCACTCTCTGATTTGCTTCTTCACGTTTATCTTTCTCTCTCTCCTTCTTTCAAATGATACACGACCTTGACACTAGTTTTCTCTTAACTTCACCAGTACACAGTTTATCATAAACTAACTTTCAGATACGGTCAAGCACACCGCATCTTCTAAAACTTAGCGAATACTTGCTGAAGAAAAGAGGTCCGTAGAAGTCTCGGCCTTCGTTGCTGGGTAGCTGGAAGTTCTTTGAACTGTGGACGCTCGTTTCGTACGTTTGCTCAATTCGCTCAACGCCCCTCCCTTCATTTATTTTGCTCCTTTGCTCTCTTTCTTGCTATGGTGGCTAGCCTCGCTCCTTTAAGAAGATAGCGGCGATTTTTTTCCCCAACAATAACCATCCCCACCCTATACACAGCCTGCGATCGCGAAAGCTGCTACTCCGTCGGTCTCGGCAAGCTATCGTTGAATATATCATTCAACACACGCGTGGGTATCCTTACAATAGCAAGTGTTCGCGGTTCCTGGTGGTCAGTGACCGCGGCATTCGAATTCCGCCTCGCTTCATCGTCGAAACATCGGGAGGTTGCGATGTCGTTGTAGCCAAGCGTGCACGGAAAACTCGAGGTGTCGTTCGCTGGGGCACATATACGTGGAACACCTTTTCATCTATGCGCAGCGTGTCTTGCACTGCACACAGTTTAGTAAATGGCGCACTGTGCAGTGCGCGTCTAACGGGATAAACAAGTCCCGAACTCCGTGAACCTTCTTCCTCACGCATCCTCCTTCGATAGTTTTGCCGCCTACCGATTGTTCGCGACCCATGCGCGTGCGGAGTGCATCCGAATTTCCGGAAGGACGCATTTCCCTGGAGTTCCCACGACCCCTCTGAATGCGACAATTTCTCCGTTGGTCTTGTTTATGATTCTTTCGCGCTCATTTTTTCGGTTCGGTGTTGCCTCTTGAAACGCTTATTGCCTTGTCGTGATACGATGACTTCTTGCGCTTCCATTTCTCCGTTCCTTTGTTTTTCTAGTTGTTAGGACCTTTCGCGAATTCCGCCCACGTTTCTGCAGCCTGGCCTGGTAAGTACTAACTTCCTGGAAAGAGAGTCGCTGTTTCATAGCGTCGAGTCGGCACGGACGGTAAGCACAAGCCCTCTACGAAGAAACCGCTGTTTCTTCTTTCTTGTTTTTTTTTTTCTTTCGCACCAGTTGAAACGTAAGCGGAACCGTGTTTAAGAAACTATACGCCCTGTCTGGGGCGAAAGAAGTGCATACAGCGCCAAAAGGCTGGTCTTTTCTGGTTTTGTGTGTTTTTGTTTTCTGGTTGCTGTACGTTCTTTCGGTTCGCTACGCAGTTTTCGTACTATGCCAGTAGGTTTTATAAAGTAATAAAGTATCTCGCTCCATCTTACTCCTTTTTCCGAAAAATTGATGTGATTCCCATGAACCGCTATAAATCTCTTGAATGCTGCCAACCAGGTAGCGCCGCACTTTGCGCGGAGAGCTACCGTATCTCCATTTGCACAAAAGAACATGATTTGCAGGAGATGTGCCTCAGTAGGGTGATGTGCCTCAGTAAAAGGGCTATGTCCTTATTTTGTGACTATCCTAAGCGGTGATCGATGCATGCACGAAGTCACCTGTTCTTTTACGTGCTTGAAATTATCAATGTTTCCATATGGGTAACATTTCCGCACATATCAAATGACCTCTCATTTTGCAACTGAATAATTGCGCTATGCACAGCAGTCAAAGAAAATGTAAAACTCACTCGCTTACGAGTTCCTATATGGCGAGCACTGACTCCCTCCTCCCTGACATAATAATCTGAACAAATAAGCGAGTAACATTCGCGCATAGTTTAGCTTTCAATCTACAGCATGTCGAAGTTATCAAACGGCGCAGCTCTACGCGAACACCTGAGTCGTTTTTCATGGCTCATAAACCAGGTATTACATGCATTTCACAAGCGGTTACGGAAGTTCCCGCTTTAACTTCATACGAAGCTAACAAAGCGGCATGCGCCACTTTCTTTTACAAGTAGAGTATGAACGTTGCGTCGATAGTTTGACAAATTAGTGCGGTGGCACTGCCTTTTTATGCAGGCTACTTAAAGTGAACGCTTCCTATACTTGAAATTATGTTTCTTATGTAAGGCAGAAGAAGCGTAGGACTTCTTTATTATACTTACTGGGAATGCACTCGCGCTTTCTACACAACGCATGATTTTTCGATCTTCCTCGTCGTCAGCTGCGTATAGGAAGCGCAGGTTGCTCGTTAGGATTAATTGCGTGCCCCGCTCTTTGCGGCACGCGCAGTGCGCCGTGGTGCGCAGTGCACTAATTAAAGCACACAGTACTGGAGACGCCGCAGCTTCTAGCAGTGCTGCTGCAGCTCCATCGTCTTCGGCCAGGTGGAAATAAACGCTCTCTGGATGCGTCCTCACAACCACGTGCGCAAACGCACACATACAGTACACTCTTACGCACACCCGCGCATTCGCCCAGTAAGTTCTTAATTAGAAGTCGCACTCTTAATCGCGGCGTGCGCTGGTGCGATCTCCTCGCACGCACGAGGTGCGCAAGGACGTCGCGGCAGCTGCAAGCGCAAATCGCCGCCATTCGTCGCAGAGCACCAGCCTGGACATTTGCGGCTGGAAAGCCAAGATTACTGGAAAAAAAAACAAAGCGCTTGCCAACTCCGAAGCCCGCTCCCGTGCACTGAGCCATGCATGTGACATATGAGGCACAAGGAGTATACACGAAGGTGTTCACATATGCCAATGCTGAGGGGTTTATTTGACCGCCTTAGTTCCCAGTCGCGTTTTGAAACCCTTCTCGACAGTGACGACGAAGCGCGCCTGCTTTTTTTTGTGTGTGTGTGTTACCTTTGTTTGACCTCGACTTATAACATACAATTCGTGCCCTAACCGGGCCTTAAGCTCAGAAGACGAGGCAAGCATTTGGCGAAAGCAGTGACGCATAAGTGTTAAGGAGAGATTACAGGCCGTGCTCCGCAGCAGTGAGCTTCCTGCGTACTGTAAGTGGTCCATCATGTTCCACCACCGTTATCTGCCTGTCATTTTGCTCGTGTGCTCCTTAAATGTTACGTCATCTTCTCCTTAACTTTAGCGCACAAGTTGGATAGTACTGTGCATGTGAGGCAAACGCCTTCTGGTCAACTCTCTCCCTCTTTCTCTGTCGTTCTTGCTTCTTTTTTAAACGTACGGAAAATTAATCGAGTTGGTGGAGGGAAGTGCGTCTTTCCCGTCGAGTTCCATTCTTTCGGTTTGATTTGCCATGCTCTGCTACTGTGAATTATATTTCTTCATTTAACGGCAGAATGAGTCATGCTTTAAAATAGTTAATTTCTGTGTGCAGTTTCACCGAAACCAGACCAACTAAGCTATTCAGTTCTTTTTCTTTCAGCACTTACTTTCATCCATAAAGAAATAGCCTCACAGGAGTTCATGTGAAATTTACAATTACATGTTACTCTTCTTGAAAACGTGCCGTTGAGCAGGGTTCATTATTTCAATCAATTTGCTCACTCTCTCAGCACGTGCGTTCAGCGATGTTTGCCTCGGCAGTCGAATTCCATAAGTTTGTGTGAACAACCATGTCAGCGACGATAACTAGTAAGACTTCCTAACAAGGGACACCTACAGCAGGGAGATCTACAGGATCAAATGCCTAGCTATACAACACGAGAAATAGCACAGGCGGTGAAATAAGCGATATGAACAAGACAGAGGTTTCGTCTCTTTTCCTGCTGCTGCTCCCAGGGTAGCCGACAAAGCTGTGCCTCGTGATTTCGAGCCTAGACCGCGTCACTCAGCTTCCAACTCCAACAGCCGCCTTCTCATCACAAATGCGGTTATTGGCTCGCAGAAAGGGGCGTTGGAATTTCGCACATATAATATACAAATCTAGTCAAACTTAGTATCTCCTTTTAGTGTCCCCTGAAGGCAATTCGCCATCATGAAGTAGTGGGTTGAAAGCAAGAGTGCTTCAAGCGCACGAAAAAACAAGCGCACTTGCAAATGCCGGCGCAAAGGAAGAAAGCACTGCGGGAGCGCACTGTTTTGTGCGAGCACCGGACACCGCCAGATGTTCACGCTACGTATCGAAAGCTTCAGTGCGAGACGTGCAGCGCGGATCCGTACATATAACATGGTCGCAGCACGGATCAGTACACATTACAGGACCTCGTCGCATCTGCAAGAAATTCACGAGGATACAGCGGCAAAGACGTGTTTCACAGAAACATTACGAAAGCAGGCATAGCGCCGCATAAATAAAGCTCTTGATTCACTACTGAAAAAGAACAAAAAAAAAATGAAAACTACCATGCAGGTACAGACATCACCAAAAGATATGCACAAGAAACACAGAACACTAGTGGTGTTCGTGCGTCACCTTTAGACGCTTGTAAGTATACTCTGAATCAGGATCAACACGTGAATTCATATCAACTATCTACATATCTTATGCCTTGATGGTTCTTCGAACACATTTCGCTATCTGATAAGGACAGAATGGTTGTACGCATACTGAGTTAAAGAAAGTGTAACTATCTTAGCTGTTCTTCTATCGATCACTTCATTTAAATGTAAGTGGTTGCATTGCTCCGAAATCATTGAAGTTCCCCAGCAGTCTTCACGTTCATCGTAGTTTAGCGCAAAGGAAACACACACGGTAGAGAAGGACCACAAACAACAAGCGCCTTTGTTGTTTGTGGTCCTTCTCTACCGTGTGTGTTTCCTTTGCGCTAAACTACGATGAACGTGAAGTCTGAACACCAACTTGCCCAACTGTCCACTCTTTTGAAGCATATTCCCCAGCAGCACGTTTTGAATGCAGGAGCAAAAAAGGAACAAACAAATCGAAAAGAACTGCACTGTTAGCGGGCTCTCCGTGGAGTGACACCGTTGCTCAATGCGATAGTTTGCATCTATCTCTTTATCTCTCTCACAGTGTGTGTGTGTGTGTGTGTGTGTGTGTGTGTGTTGTGTGTGTGTGTGTGTGTGTGTGTGTGTGTGTGTGTGTGTGTGTGTGTGTGTGTGTGTGTGTGTGTGCGTGCGTGCGCGCGTGCGCGTGCGTGGAGCGCGCGCGGGCGCCAACCTGCACGTCTGTCACCCTTACACGTGCCTTTCGTTTATCCTCTTGTCCGCTGTGTGCATCTTCGAGCACGTACTCACTGCGCTCTCGAAATGCATCCACTTGTTTTCATATGCCCGTGTGCGTGCATACGCGCATGCTTGAGCCCATCGCAGTGAAGCGAAAGCGCTGATCTTTGCCTTCATTTCTTCCTTTCCCACTTAACCTATTTATCGGCACCGAAAGAAGGCGCGGTGCTGAGTGGTTACGGTAGTCGGCTGCCACTCAAAAAACACGGGTCAGATCCCGGCAGCGGCGGTCGCACTTTCGATGGAGGCGAAAATGCCAGAGGCCCGTGTACTGTGCGTTGTCAGTGCACGTTAAAAAAAAAAAAACATGTGGTCAAAAATTTCCGGAGCCCTTCACTGCGGCTTTTCTCTTCTTTCTAGCTCTTTCACTCCCTTTCCACCACCCCACCGTACGCTTAGCTGTGCTCGCGACATGAGCTGCAAAAATTTACGTTTTTTTGTTAACTAACCACAATCGTCACCATCGAAGGAAGGCGAGCGCTGGCAATGTGCGGATGGCAGCAAAGGCGAAAGAGCTAAACAACAGGAAGAGGAGGCCGCAGGATGGAGAGGGAAGAAGTCTCGTACCGAGAAGCACTGAGTAACTATAAACTAGGCGTCGTAGTTCCATTTCAGCGTATAGCCCTCGCGTACAAGCAAGAGGCACCGTTGCCCCAGCGGGTAATTGACGAGCCGAGATGGGACAAACGGATGTTTCTTTCAGTCTCGCTTGGCCAAACGACGGCCCAGTACCATGTATTCCTCCTGTACACTATAGATTCTTTACTACATTGTTCGGTCCTCGAAGGTTCAGTCGGCTTTGTTATATCTTCTTGCTCAGTAGCATGCCCTTTTTCGGTGCGGTTTGTTAGTGAACGGATCACGCCGTGTGGCACGCGAGGAGCACTATGAGGTATCGACGTAGTGTTGCTCATCGAGGTGTAAGACAAGCCACCAGTGTGTACGATACAATGATATCGCAAGGGCGACAGCTATGGGAGCTAATTGAAATCGGAAAACACTGAAAGAAGACGTAAGGCCACACCTGCGGTATTTCCTTGCCATTTATCAGGTTACGATCATCGAATACAGGTTCCCTTACGAAAATAGAGCAAACCAATATACTTTTCTGATTGCTTTTTTTTTATCATTTTCGAGAGATTCAAGGAAAGGCGATCATGAAAGACGTGGTGAATGGCCTTATCCGTGGAAAGCACTACTCTGCATGAATGAGGGGAAATGATTCAGCCACAGAGGAAATAGAGGAAAATAGAGGAAAAATTAAGAGAGAGAAACAGAATATTTTATTGATGAATCCGGAGATGTTAGCCTGGTTAATGGCCTGGCTTGCTACTCCAGGTGTTTAGCGATGATTATGATTTACAGTGATCACGTGTAACACAACACGTACATACATACAGTCACATTTACTCACACACTCATATATACATATATACGCTATAACTCAGTTTACAGCGTTTCGTTGAGGCATGTTTCCCGTAGAAACGCTATCAGCGCCTTAGTGCTGCGTAGTGCGCAGGCGCTGTCTTGCCACGCGCCTAGGAGATGCCGCAGCTGCAAGGTTGAACCGTGTTGCAAGTGAAGCGCTGCCTTCAGAGTCGTTCTCTCCGACTCGTAGCGCTGGCAATTGCACAGGGCGTGTTGAAGGTCCTCTCGTGTGTTGCATGTAGAGCACAATGGAGAATCAGACTGTTGTATTTTGTGCTTGTAATGTCTTGTGTAGGAAAAATTCAAGTTTACAAAGAAGAGATGGGGAAAGGTGGAATGCGTAATGCATAGCCGCAGTGTGTAGGCGACTGCACAATATCTAAATTCATTCTGTTCTAGTGCACAGTTAACCAGCGTGATTTTTATTATAAAGCTATTTCGTTTGTTTGCTTGCTTGCTTTTGCTACTTTACACGGTTGCCACTGGCATGTATGATTCCTGCCTTGCCAGTATCTCACGCGTTGTTTGCGAGCAGACAGGAAAAGTTAAAGAACACGCTGTCGAAAGATTTCCATGTGAAAGCTACGTAAAGTGCATTCAGTGAATGAGGTGCGCTGGATTCGCAAGCTGTTGACAAGCCCCGACAGCATGCTGCTGTCCCCGTAAAGCCGTCTATATAATTGATCGCTGGCAGACAGATCACCCCCAGCTTGGTGGCATGCGCACTGACTCGAGCAACGTTACGAGCAATAAATTCAACGCCTTTGGCGCTTCGTCGATCCATAGAAGAATTACTGCAGCTGCGGTCACAACCGCCCGCCGTGACGTAGTTCTCTTTCACTAATTGGAGTTGCGACGCACAATTGGTTCGTGTTGCGGATGGCAGCGGCTTCGTCGAAACTCGTTCAGATTAAACCGCGTGACGTTCGAACAAGTGGTAAGTGTTAACACTTTCGTTCTGCCCACGTGTGCATGCCACGACGGGGATTAACAGGACACCCTGAGCGATACAGCGATAGAACAAGAAGCCTGTCGCTACAAATGCATGCGTTAGCTGTTGTTCGGCAGGTATGGAAAGCTGTCAAAGGCACGAGAAATGCGGCTGATCTAAGCGACAGCTAACTTGTGATACATACGCGTGGTGTTTGAATGAGGTACTGAAAGACGAGTGCAAACCGAAGCTCAAGATAGACGCCACCTTAATAAATAGCAAACAAAAGTTCCAGTGTAAACCTTATCACGTTTGTCCTCACAAAGGCCACTTACGTAAAAAGAAGGTTACTCAAACACGTTCAAACGTTTGAGAAGGTTCGCCGCTGACTGCCACTGCACCCGCAATATAGAAAGAGTGAAGAGTACAATATCTGTCATGTGATTGCGAAGAGAATATTGACTATTTATGTTAGCAGATCCCTGCGTTTGTTCACACGTGCTACATGCTTTCCGCGTGTTTTCACTGTTGTTCTCTTCAGTCGAATTGCAATGCCGCGTGAATAGCCACGAGCGTGGCAGTTGACAGCAGAACCTCGTACAGCCCAGTGGCTTCGCTAATGATTGGCCTATCGTCACCTACAGAAAATTTTAGCTTCAGCTTTTTCTGCGAATACGAGGCCATAACTTCTGTAAACGTGTTGTAAAATTCAGTATCGTTTGCTACACTTTCAGTTTTTCTGTACATATTCAGAATCAGTGCAGCTTGCTATACTTCACGAGGATTAATATAACATTTGCCACATATGCCAAAGCACGGTGGAGAAAAATGCGAAGTTCGATTTCAAAGCTACACGGTGCGTTGTTTTATGTCTTACTTCTTTCACGAATAGCGTAGTACACAGTTACGTATTCTATTTCTCAGCTTCAACAAACGCGAATGAGATTTCGGAAGAGCTTTCACAAGCGCTGCCGTGCGCGCACTCGTTGTCTGCGCAATGTTTGATTCATTATCAACAAAGCTGCCAAAGCGTAAACCATTCTTTCGAAACTGCGTCAGCCGACGTCTCGGCAATTCTGAACGTTTGATTTCTTGCACTTTAGAATGAAGCAATGACAAATTGTATTTCTTGCTGTAGCATGCCGTGAACAACAGGAATAGGCTGAGACTAAGACGTCATTGCGCCAGCAACGACAGGCTTCTTGCGCCAACCGCATGTACCCAAAAGGAAACCTGCGATTTACACTTACGGTCGTAGCAACGTTTCCGTGAGCTCCGCCACATTCGAGCCGCCGAGGCCGCCAAATTATTTCAGGCTTGGCTTTGCGCCTTTTTGAGACAAGAATTCTTCGTGGGCCTTTTCTATGCACGTTTCGTGACGAGATACAATTAACATTCCTGACCAAATACCGTGTTTACTCACACACTGCCAGCACTTGTTAGTACTGGATGATATTGGACTTAGCTAGCGATCGTTAGCCAGCGATCGTTAAAGTGGCCTTGCAACACTTTTTGACCATAATTAGGAAACGGTGCCGGTCAGTCGTGAGGCTCCTACGACCATATGAGCCAAATATTATTGCACGACACTCCCCCGGGAATTTGCAGTTTGGTTTCAAAAACAGCTGGAAATCGCCTCAGCTTCTTCCAACAAGTGACGTCACACGAAACACCAAGTGCGTCGCTTGACTTCATATGGAGCCTTTAAACAAGGATAAATATTCTTTTTTACCTAAAAAACTGTAAACGGACAAATGAACTCAGTATTTTTTCCGCGGCGGTGGAGTCAACTTTGCGAGTTGTGTCTTAAACGACGTAGTCAGTGCTACTTGTGACCTCATTTATTGAAAGCAGAGTTGGCGGTTTAGAGCTGTATTTGAAACAGAACTTCAAATTCCCTGGTGCGCTAAGTTAATAACTAATTGGCTAACGTGTTTATAGGAGCCCCTACTATTGACTGGCACCGTTTTCTGTGTTCCAAAAGTGTTGCAGGCGCCTTTAAATGTGACTAATATTATAGCTAAAGGTGTCTAAATTCTTGCTTACGTTTAACTGTCGTTAAAGGTGGGCTTTTATGCCTACGAGGAAAGGAACGACGCAAAACAAAAAGAAAAAAAAAAGCAGGCGACAGGAAAGTTGCTACTATTTCTGTGTGCGCCAATGAAGTCTGTTCCACTTAGTAACAAAAAATACACAACGACAATGAGTGTTCCGAAAATTCCGCGATGCTTAGACAGTCAGAACCACTTTTCACATTAGATGGTGCTCCAATGCATTTCATACTGAAGGTACTGAATGACAGCGATCATATGTGTGAAGTTTACTAAATTTTGTTAGTGAGTAAGTTAACGATAACGTACGATAACGACCTATACGATAACCCATACGATAACGACCAAAAACAGAGACGCTAAAAGATTGCAGTTCCTTTCTAGGCACACCTTGACGGCGCTTTTCTTGTATACACATCTGCCGTGAACACACAGTTTCATGACTAATCGCAGTGATTACCATGTTTCTAAGCCCTTAGTGACACTGTGAGATATAAGAATGGTGTGCGCCGAGCTGGCGGTATGACGCCGCCACGCTTGACACAGTGGAAACGCCATCAGCAGTCGCACGCATACTATACCTGAAAACGCGCACGCTGAAACGCGCGCGTGGTAGCGCTTGGTCGTTCGAAAGGCGAGCGGACGATTTTCGACGTTCAATTCGGCTAACGAGAGGACCGGGCACTGGTGTCGTATCTAGCGTAGACTTTAGGTTGCCTCCTCTATTGACCGGTCGGGAAACATTCCCGCTCCAATTGCGGAACAGAGGAAGATCTCGACGTGTTCGCCGTCTACGCTGCGTAATAGGTACGTAATAACATGTCGTTCGTTCTTTATTGAGAACGATGCTATTAGCGTGAGTGTCCAGTGCGTTTTTTGATAAGGTGAAATTCTGAATAGGGCGAACTGGGCCAGTCGCTACAGCGGGTAACACGCATGTTTCCTATCAGAATGTCGGTGACAATAGAGGGAAGGGCATTTGGACGTATACAGGCAAAGCTAGTGCCACTGCAGTGCCCGCCCAGTGTTCCAAAGCGTGTTAAAAAGTACATATACGGTCTCTTCTAGACGCAAACGGCTATCGCCAGTAAGCAGGCAGTGCTCATCGAGCGTGGGTAGGCAGCACAACTATGACTCCTCCTCTTGGTCACTGTTTGCTTGCACCCGCATGTGCTTACCGTTGCAGTGGTTGCCAGGAAAAACTGAGCTCCGGCTGAAGTTCTTTTTCTGAGCGTCCTGGTTGCAGAAATAACTCGACATCGCATAATGGCGACGGCTGCTTTAACGGAACTCTGGGGACTGATTAGCTCCAGCCAACGTTCTGACAAAAGCGCACGATGCTTGACTGTATCTTGGACGGTACGCATGCATCCGACAGGACACACATCTAGGTTGTGGCCTGGTTTTGGAAGATAAACACAGACACAGTGGTGTACCCATGTCAAGACTACGTAAAAAGGCGCTCCCAATGTGTTGTATATGATGGTAATGTTAGTCGACGAGTACCTTTGCGACTTGGATGGTGAGAGGTGGTGAAATAGAGCACAAGTATGTTTCATATGCAATGGTGGGGACGGTTAGCTTAAGGTATAACAGCAACTCAACCAAAAAAATATGAATTTCGTGTTTTAAGTACAATATTATAAGTTCAGGCAAATTGTTCTTCTTCCTGGGTTTGAATAAATCGGAGGGACCTCAATGAAAGCTTGGAAGAAGTGACTTTCTTGTCATTCAACAAACGGGTATGTTTTCATTTCTTAAATCCACTATTATGTCGTTGCTACAAGCACTTTCATGGCCATCGCAAGGCTCATAATATTAGGGAATAAAAAAGTAACAAGAAAGTCATTTCTCTAAAACGTTAACGCCTTAGCACAGGTGTCGTCATCTATACTCAAAGAGAACTATAATTATCCGCTATCACACCTCCGAAATCGGTGCTCTTTACACGACACATGTGGTTGGACCTATTAGATGACCCGGAATGTCCTCCTAACCACATCTCCAACAAGTTCGGCGGTTTCCTGATGAGCTTTCATCGGAAAATTGCCGAACGTGTCGGGAATGTCACGGGGGGGACATTCACTCGCGTCATCCGACCTATACGACGGCGCAATGATCCGGAGCCACGAATTCGGCTCACAAACTGGACACAGCGTGGCCATTTCGTTTCCCTCTGCTTCTTTCAATCAATTCACTCGCGTCGCGTGATGAAGGACTCAAACCACGCAATCGACCGGGCAGCGGGGATTAGGCGATCAGTGAAAGTGTATGTACGTTATCAGTGGAATCGCCCACGTGCTGCGCGCGACGAGCAAGTCGACGAGGAGTTTCCACGCCCCTGGATTAGTGCAGGCGATGCTCGAACAGGCATAGCCTTTCCCATATATCCGGATAGGAGAACGTGGAAGAAGCTGGAGCGGGCAGAGGGTTTCGGGAAGTATCCGAGGGCGAGATGTAGTTGTGCGGATCTTGCCTTGTTTCTGAGCTAGTAGTACGTACGCCTCATTTCCTTCTGAGCGCAGGTGTGGGGAAGGTTCTTTCAGAAATCCCCGAGGTTCGACACGCAGATTACGCCTTTCAATAGAACGAACAGGAACTTGTTGTACACTCCCGTGCGCCGATTCAACGAGATATACGTAGCAACGAATACATCGATAACAGTGCAAGCTCAGACAGCAATATTCCTCGGTTCTGGCATCCCAGATCAAAGTGAACTGGGCTTGTTTTGCACTACAGCATGCATTACAAGCATCTATTTTCCGGTGACAAATCCTGACCGGCAAACTGGAAGTCATATTTGTTACTGGTATTTACTGTAACGAACAGGCCACACAGATTGGAAAGACAACAGTTATCTTCAAAATGCGAACAGACACTCTGGGCTTGAATTTAGAAGCATTCTGACAGCGAATATTGGTCTAAACTGTTGTGCGTGTAGTCATAGCGAAAGCACTGAGTTCACGAAAGAAAAAGGTTTATAATACTGATGGCTGCAAATTTGCGTCAGCAGACCAGGTACATAAAGTCAACAATATAGTATAACTACTTCGAATAAGAAAATATTCACGTCCCTAGCCTTCGATACATCATTGCTATAAGGAAGACGAACAATCGCAGAGAGACCTCACGCAAGCAATAGTGAGGAACTGTTCACGTTTACGAGGAAGTCGATTTCCGTTGCCTTCTTTATATTATATATGTCTATATTTTGTTTCAAGATTGCCCTGGTAAAGAAACAAGCACAAGAAATCACTGCAATGCGCTGAACTGTTTCTTTTGCTTTGAAAGACAAAAGAACCATTTTTTTCTTTAGAATAAAAGAAAGTCTGTGCTTGGCAGTGTGATAAAGAAACCATGGTTGAACTTGGTAATCACAAAACCTTGCAAAACAGGACAGACGCGTCCAAGTTAAGCTTAACGTCTTGTCACTGGTTATCTTCGTGCCAGTAGTAGTTGTGTCGCAAGGAACAAGTGTAACCCTCAAAGACAAAGAGCTGTCACAACGCGAGAAAGTCGGCTTTGTTGTCATGGCAGGAAATCAGACAGGTCTATCGAAATGTTTCTCAGCGTCACAAGGGGGAAGAGTGAAAGAGGAACACCAGCAGTGCTGTTAGGGTGGTTTTTAAATTGCCTGGCTGCGCTGCGCAATGGGACGAGAGTAAAGGAAACCTTACGCCGGAAATGTTCGGTCTTTAATGTCAAGACAGAATGAAAGATGCTATAGTTGTCAGAATCTTACTGCTTTTATAGAAAAAGAAAGTTCCTGCAAAACGTTCAACTCGCTGAATGCACGACTTCTTGTAAATCTGATCTTGCGAAACACGACGACGAGTTTGACACTGCAATATATTGCATGGAAGACAAAGCTGAATCTAAACGAGAATACTGCACAACGTATTCTTGAAGAAATGAAATATCATTTATTGCTTAGGAATAATCGGCTGTTAAATGTAGAGATACCTACAACGCGGGAGCTATCACTAATCAATCTATGCATTTGCTATAGCGACGTAGTTGTTGCAAGACGCGCTCAGAAATGCCATATACCTCTCTGCAAGACACTTGCAATAAATATATATGTCATTAAGCAAGCCCACATTGTGAAAGGGACTGCAGGAGGTAAAACGGAAAGAAAGGCCGTTGTGGATGGCTCCGGAAATGTTGACCACTTGGGCTTATTTAACGTGCACTGACAACGCAGATTACACGGGCCTTTGGCATTTTTCGACTCCATCTAAAATGCGACCGCCGTGGCCGGGATCGAACCCGCGTCTTTTTGGGTGGCAGCGAAAACCATAAACACTGCACCACCGCTGCAGTACGGGCCACTTGCGAGCCACCTGCAAAGGACGTCACCCGCTCCGCCATATAATGGGAGAGAGGTGCCACACAATATCTTCAAGGTCAGGAAACGCCACACACGTCTCACATAATCAGCAGTAGTGGGCTGAATTTTATTTCTGGGCCGCCCCCTTTCTGCGGACGCTAGCCGCCCGCTATGTGTTTCCACGGGCGTCGTGATCTTGCAGTCACTTCTGGTCAACGACGCTGGTTGCGCTGCACGCTTTGCTTAGTGGCGGTTCACTACCGGCGGCACCATTAGACAGCAGTTCGCATCGGTGGTGCAGTTACTTGGAACACCAATGGGCTTCGAAGCAGGATGTGCTCTGAATTGCTCGCATTATGACTGGCATTCTACGCCCAAATCACGGTATCAAGCTGCACCAGGAAAGCTATCCAAGCTGCCTTTTAAAGCTCCGCTGCTCATAGTTTAGCTTGGTCAGTGTTGCCCAGCTCGCTACGCATCGTCGGCACCTTCGAAATTATAAGTGTTGCGCATGCTTTTGGACGTGTTCGATGGCGATTGACCCATTTGCGAGGAGTGAAGCTTGAAAAGTTTTGCGTGCCCTATTGTTACGGAATTTACGATTCGGGCGCATAGCTGGTACATAGCTATTGGTACAATGTACAATGGTACAGCAGCTATGTACAATGGTACATAGCTGCTGTACCATTGTTACTTCGCTATAATCAATATTTTAAATGCATTGACATTAGAGCTTTGTATTTTTATCTTTATCGGATAGAGAAACAAAATGAAAGCAATGACGCATTTGTTAGTTAACGTAAACGCCATTCAGAAAGGCTTTCGAAACGACATGGCGTTGAGCAGCCACACGCAAAGCTCGCTATTCAAGGATGTTACTAGTATACATTTTAAGAAGTGCAAGAAAACATGGAAAACAAAGAGTACAAAGCCGACCCTGTCTGCCAACAACCATGTTTCTATTCCTGGAACCTTGTCTACGTTTCTGCCGTCGCCTAGTGCTTACAGATAGTGATCCGCAACCGCTAGCTTACGCCCATAGGCTTCTAGGTAGTCGCATTCCAGTTAACTCAGGCATCATTGGACTTCCTCATGTAGCTAAGTGTGGAGCCAACTCCTACCTCCGGTCAGTACACGTTCCCCAACTCAAAGCTCGGAACACGTGCGTTTGCAACGAAGCCTCCACTCCGTGGCGAGCAAGCGCGGAGATCTCGGCTGTACTATGCAGCATCGAATGCACATTCCCTCCCGTTCCCTTCCTGCCCATTGGCGACCCCCACTGCATCATTGTCACGCCCAGTGCCTTTCAGCAGCGACCTTCCCGATACCCGCTCCCTATACTATACTTTTTCACTCACTTCACCCGAAGGAACTCCCGCCTCACGAGCGCTATTAAAGGGCATCGATGGCACGCAAGGCTGTTCGCGTTCAGGCAGTTGCGAAAGTGTCTCTTCGCGCAGGCTCATACTTCTCCTAGAATAACGCGAGCGCGCACTACTCCGACGCGTACAATGCAGTACAAGGCCATTCCACACTCCTCCGTATCGACACTCGCACGGCCACCGATCCTTGTTTTAAGGTCCCGTGTTACTCCCCCTCGTTTCTGTCTCCCTTCCTTCTCCTTTTTTTTTTCTTTTTAATCGTATTCTACGCTCGCTTCTTATCGCGTGCTTTGTCCTCTGTCGGGTGGCTGTGCTGCGGGAAGGAACTCCCGCTCGCGTTACCCGCTGTATTTGTTGAAGGGCGTCGAGAGATACCGGGTCGGTGGTGCCAGCCTAAATGAATGGCCATTATGAATGGCGGCGGGCTAATAGAGAGCCGCGACGCGCGGTCGCCGGAAAATGTGCTGCTCGCGGGACTTCACGCAGGAGCCCCGCTGGAAGGAGTTTGCGCGAGGCGTATGTTTTCGGGTAACGACGTCGGTGGCCCGAACGAGAATAGGTGGCCGCAACGCAACGAAAAATAGCGCTGAGGAGCCGGCAATCTTGGATCCCACTGGGTCGAAAACGGGCATTTTCGTCGCCATGTCTTTAAATTATCGTGACGGGCGAACAGTCTAGCACTGTGCCCGAGCGATTTCTTGTCTTTCTGCGTGAAACAGGGTAACCACATGTATAGAGGAGTTGGAGATGCAGTTCTACAATTCATTGCTTTTGCTATTTATGTTTCTATGCGAAGTATTTCTTGGCGAGCATTAGTCACTTTGACTATCTATCTATCTATCTATCTATCTATCTATCTATCTATCTATCTATCTATCTATCTATCTATCTATCTATCTATCTATCTATCTATCTATCTATCTATCTATCTATCTCTTTGTCACGAACAAAGAATGGCGTGGCTACTTCCAAAAGCGTGAATTGAAGAACAAGAAATAGGTTACGCCCGCCTGATTTGTCATCTTACACAGGGAGAGGGAGAAGCAGGCGAGGCAGCTAGCAGCCGTGATGCGTATCCCTGACCCGCAAAGTATTAGCGTCCGACTCGAAAGAAAATTCGTAGAGAGAGAACAGGAGCCAGGGTGCTTGCGTTCGACTGCTGGCACTGTAGTTGGCCATTTTTGAAGTTGCAATGCCACCCAGCTATCTTGGATGACTGGATTGCGCGCGTTCAGTCACCGCTTTTGCTTCAGTCGGAGCACTGAACGGAATATCGAAAGCGGTGGGCGGTAAACCAGAGCGGTGGGCGGCGAAGCGGAGTGGTGGGCGACATTTCCACCGCCATCGACCATAGGGGGAACACTGAACAGACGAATTTGGCTGCCGACATAAATGTGCTTCCGCGTCCTCTCCACTGCGATGCGTGCTTCTATATTCAAAAGTAGTGATTAGCCAAAGCATTTATAGAAAGCACTGGGTTTACGATGGTCTGTGTTTTATCCGAAGCAGGAGGGCTAAATAACAAGAAAAAAAAATAGAACGATGTTCCAACGTTCACCTTTGTAGCGTA